>CAOLHI010000651.1:600000-1047673 GCA_948474755.1 Ctenosaura bakeri
CTTCCACTTTCAACATCCTATGGAATCCTGGGGTTTGCAGTTTAGGGAGAGGCCTTTAGAATTCTCAGCCAGAGAGCTCTTTGGCTCAGTAAATTACAAAGTCCAGAATTCCACAGGATGTTGAATGTGGAATAATAGCACTATAATAGTGTTAGTGCAGAAAGGTCTTCAGACATGATTCAGCCCTTCCCCCCTGCACTGCCAGTATAGTCTTGGGTAGCCGAGAGCTCACCTGATGAGGACTCAGTCTGATGCAAACTCTCAACACTTCCATGCTATTCAGAAATCAGATGTTGCTTCTCTCCATACAGTGTCCCACAGAGATTCTCCTGATACAATAGAGGAGGAATGATCAGATACTGGTGAACAAGAGGAACGAACGAGAGAGATATTTTAATTTAGATTATTTTGTTCATCTGTTATCTAAAGCAGACAAAGTCTTTGGGTTGCATGAGGCTGAGACTGATTCTGCCTCCAGCACTAGTCCTGTGCATACTGATAACACCTCACAAGGCAAGACTATGTTTCCTAAACCTATGCTTATGCTGCCCCTCTCCCTTCTGGTTTTAAAAAACTCATTAAATCAGGATGAGAATCTCCTGTGAAGTGTAAGAAAGTGTAAATATATCTCCAAATCATATACCCTGAAGCCTGAGGCAGAGGAATTACTTAAACCTCCTTTTATCGATGTTCCCATTTTGGCTCTCCTCACAAGTGCTCTTGAGCACAAGCAAAGAGATTCCTTTCTTAAAGATCCAAATGAAAATGGGACAGATGCAGTTCTTAAATGCTCCCATGAGGTATCAGTCCTCTCCATCCAGACCTCCTCTACAGCCTCCCTGATATCCAGGGCAGTGATACTATGGATTCAGGATATTTTCACGAACGGAGAATTATATACCAAGAATTAGATGTGAAATCCCTGCACAGGTCATTTTTAAAGACCTATAAATCCTTAACCTTTATAGCAGATGCCACCAGAGACTCATTACTATTCTCAGCTTGCTCCATCTCTGTCTCTAAAGTAGTAAGAAGATCAGTCTGGCTCAAGTACTGGAATGCTGAAATGCAATCCCAGAGCAAATCTAGTATCATACCCCTTTTGTTGGTAAATTGTTCTTTGGTGAAAATGCTCTTAAAGATATCCTTATAGAAACCAAAGATAAAAAGAAGTCTGTGCCTTCTCTGCAAAAGAAGAAGGCAAGATGACAGTTTAGCTACCTTCTCAGTCCTTTCATTCTTTCGCTCCTTCTATCACCCTAGAGACTTTAGAGTCTTTAAGCCTGCATGGGTTCAGCCAACTCCTTAGCCTGGAAATCAACCACTAAGAAATGAAAACACCTTCTGTCTATCCTGGCCACCAGATAGGAGGAAGGCTGTTTGTCTTCATCCATGCCTGGGCATCCTCTCCTTTAGACAAGAGGGTGTTGTGGACCATAAACAAAGACTATGTCATAGGACCAAACTCCAAGACATCACTTTTAACAAGCACCAAAATTTCACATAAAGGACCTAGCTATTCAATAGGCCATCTACTATCCCTAACACCTGGTAGCTGTAGAACTGGTACCTCCCGATGAGTGCTTCGCTGGAGTCTGTTCTATCCTCTTACCATATCTAAGAAAGGAGATGGAGTCTGTCTAGTCCTAGATCTCAAATATGTAAGCAAATTTATAAAATGCAGAAAGTTCTGGATGGAAGGCCTCCAGGCTATCCAGGAGCACCTCTACTCAAAGGATGTTTTCCTGTCTGTAGAGTCTTCAGAAGCTTATTTTCGTGTCTGTATCCATATTTCCTCAAAGAAGTGCTTCCTTTCTGTTATCACAATACCTGCTACCAACTCAGAGCCAAGCATTGGTACCTGGGGACTTATGATAGCAGCGTAGAGACTATAGGGGATATATATTTTCCTGTACTTCGATGTTCTCCTTGTAAAATCAACCTCTGTTCAAGACGCCAAACAAGCGTTGTCCATCACCCTGACCATGCTAAAAGAACACAACTTTGTAATCAATGAGAGGAAGAGTCATCTTTTCCCATCACAATGACTCATTCACCTTGGAGCACTCATAGATACCAAGAAGTGAAGCATTTCCCCTTCTGCAGTTGAATTCAAAAGATCAAACAGGAAGCTCTTCTTTTTGCCAGATCAAAATACACAGAATTCATAGGTGTGACTCACTGAGTCTCATGATATCCCGCATTTACTTGGTAATATGGACAAGGCTCCATTCATGACCACTTCAGTGGCTACTCAGACCATTTCAAGCATTTATCACCATACATGAGCACACTCGGGTTCATCTCTCCCAAGAGGTCAGACATTCCCTCCTATGGTGGATGAATACATGCAGCCTTTCCTCAGGCATTGCCCTAGAGCAGTGGGCATTAACTTTTGTAAAAAACAACAACCCAGGGACTTTCTGTAAATATATTTTGTTGCCAGGGGCAACCAAGACTTAACTCAAGATTTAAATATTCAAATTATTTATTTATTTATTAAAGGCTTCTGAAGACTAGGATTCAAATTCCCACTCAGGCACTGGGTGACCTTGGGCAAGTCACATTCTCTCAGCCTCAGAGGAAGGCGAAGGAAAATGCCCTCATGACCAATCTTGCTCCAAATTCCCTCTCATAAGTTTACCGTAGGTTGCCATAAGTCAGAAGTGACTTGAAGGCACTCAACAACAAAGTGCCTCTGACATAGGGAGATTCTTTCTAGCCATCATGTCTCTCCTCTTTGAAAACGGACTGATGGCGATTCTAAGGTGAACCTATCCTGCAGATTTTCTTGGCAAGATTTGTTGCTTTTGCCCTTCTCTGAGGCTGAGAGTGTGTGACTTCCCTGAGGTCACCCATTGAGTTACCATGGCCAAGTAGGGATTCAGACCTTGGTCTTCAGAGTCATAGTCTGGTCGTGCGTAAATGCCTGTTGTTGTGTCCTTTTCGTAAGGGATACAGTAGTGGCTGTGCAGATGCCAAAACTGCTCCTTTGTTTACAAATGAGGGAGAAGTTTGGGCTTGCACATACACCTGTTGCCATGTCCCTTGCTGCCCACATCCTCTGCTGCCAAGTCCCTGATGACAGCAGGCATGTGCATGAGTCCAAACTGCTCCCTTATTTGCAAACAAGGGAGCAGTTTCGGCACCCACACCCCGCTGCTGCTTTGTCCCTGTTGCTGCCACTGCTGTTGGTGTCTTTTACAACCTAATCTGCACAAACAGTGAAACAGCCAAATCGTATACCCTGAAGTAGGGAAGATCTCACTTTCGCTCACTTCACTGGGAGGCTCACTTTCTCTTGTCCTGGACAGAGAAGAATGTTCTTCAAAATTCAGCCCAACACATTCAGGGAACTCTGAACAGGGGAATTCATGGGAATTGAGTGTGGACCAACATACTCTCAACTAACTTCAGGCAGACTTCTAGCAACCTTCAGGTTAACCTGATTGCCTCAGACACAGTCAAAAATTCCTCAGATATTTCACTTGATTTTACTCTCCAAAGGTCAAAGTCCAGGATGTCCTGCAAACTCCCTGCTGTACTTATTCCCTTGTTTTCCTTTATACCCATATGTTATGTTTCATTTCAATTTTACATTGGGAGATTTCTCAAAGGGGCATCCTTCATCAGCTCTTGTGCAATCCACAGATTTACCTTCTGAGACCTCCATAAAGTACTCAAAGCCTTGTCTAAACCTCCCTTTGAACCACTTAGTTCCGTTCCACTCAGGATGTTTTCTATCAAGTCCCTGTTTCTGGTTGCATTCACTTTAGCTAGTAGGATTTTGGACCTCATTGTCCTGTCCATTGTTCCATCTTGCTGCAAATTTGATGTTGACAAAGTTTCTCTGTGGCTGGACCCCGGTTTTCTGCTGAAGATAAACTATAAACTCTTCCATCTCTCCCAGCCCATGTATTTCTTTCATTCTGTTCTCACCCAACACTCCCTTTGGAAAACAATGGCACAGACTAAATGTAAGAACACTAAAACTGTATATCAGGCATCCCAAGGCTTTTAGATGATCAAAGCCACTCTTTGTATCTTTTCTTCTGACCTCTTTGGGAATGAAGGTATCTTCTACTTCAATAACCATTTGGAGGAAAGAATGCATCTTTTGGGCCTACAAGACCTTATGTCTTCCAAAACCACAAAATGTAATTGCACACTCAGCTAAATCAACATTCGTGACTGCTGCCTTTTCTAGTAATGCACCCTTAGAGGAAATCTGTTGAGGAGCCACATAGATAGCTCCATGTGCATTCATTGATCACTATAAATTTGCCTCAACCAGAGCCTCCTTTTGTAGAAGGGTTCTGCAACAAGTAGTTACATGAGAAGTAACATAAGAAGTAACATTCTTGCCATCTCCCACCCTAGTGCACATCTCTGTTTGGGCAGATTCTGTTCTTGGATGGCTCTTTCTACACTAAATGAGAATGGCACACTGGAGTACTTACCATGAAGTCCATTCTTACCAGAGAAGGAGCCATCCAGCCCCACCCTGGGTAGCAAGAACTTTCACTTTTTTGGACATGGGAAAGTCTTTTCTATTCTTTTCTAAGGTCATTTCTGCACTAAACTGTTATCGTGGTATTATTCCACTTTCAGCATCCTATGGAATTCTGGGGTTTGCAATTTAGGTAGGGGAATTTAGAATTCTCAGCCAGAGGGATCTTGAGCCTTAGTAAACTACAAACCCCAGAATTCTACAGGATGTTGAAAGTGGAATAATACCACTATAACAGTGTAGTGTGGAAATGGCCTGAGTCTCAGTTTGTGAAGGAACCAAAGCAGGAGGAGATGAGGACCAATAGAGGTTCATTTTAAAATAACATTGTATATTACTTAGCCTGAGCTGCGTTGGGAGTTAACCCATTCATGGATGGCTCCTTCTTGGCAAGAATGGACCTTCATGATAATCCCTTTGTTTCCCTACAGTTCTGAAAAAAAATATCAGGGATGCACAATTTTAACAGTTTGGTATCACTTTAACCATCATGGCTCCATCCTGGAGTACTCTTAGGATTTGTAGTTTGGGGAAGTACTTAGAACTCTCTGCTCTAGTCCACACCACTGACTAATAGAACTAGTAATTTCTAAGAGAGAACTCTAACTACCTCACCAAACTACACATTCTATGAGTTCATTGGACAGCAGTATCAAACTGTTGCAATTGTATAATGCTAACAATATAATGTATAATAAATAATGCTAGCAATTATTTTAAAAATCCTCCATTTATTTCTAACTGTTAGTTCTGACCTCTTTGGAATTTAATGTAGATGGGGACAGCACATGGTTTGAAGAAGTGTTGGTCCTCAAGGACCAACCAAAAATCATTCCAGTTCCACTCACTGTAGTGCTTCTTACGTATCTTATGCCTTAGCTTTTATTATGGCCATTTCTGAACTACACTGTTACAGTAGTATTATTCCACTTTCAACATCCTGTGGAATTCTGGGCTTTGCAGCTTAGGGAAGGGCTTTTAGAATCCTCAGCCAGAGAGCTCTTTGGCCTCAGTAAACTACAAACCCCAGAATTCCAGAGGATGTTGAAAGTGAAATACTAGTGCTACAACAGTGTAGTGTGGAAATGACCTTTGTTTTGCCTTTTGAAGGAGGTCTTGGAAATGAGTAAAGAAATTGGTTCTCTACATGTAATTCTTTGCACTACCAAATATGAAAACATAATTATGCCATAATGAAGCCACGGAGAAATGTGCAAAAATACCAGAGCCTGGAATTTTTTGGGCCAGAGTTTCTATCGCGGATTGGTTTTGTTACAGACCAGAAAATCAAAAACTATGTAGATTCCTTACTGTGTAGCAACACTTTCCCTCTTGTTGAATGGTATGGCATTTGGTTCTTATGTCATCTGAAACAATGACTGGCCCTGCTGTTAGTTGTTTTTTTTTAAAGCAATGCTGAGATTATTTTGTTAACAATTACTGCTGTTGGAAATAGTCACTCTGCTTATTTTGTATACATTTAAACTTCATTTCAATGATCACAGACTGTACTTCTTGAATTGTGTGACATTTGACCCCCACTGTTTATTTCTACCTTTACTTCATCCATGGAAATTTATATACCTGCCAGTAGGGGATGGCTTCATCTGATGAAGTAGATTCTAGTTCATAAAAAACATATACCATAATAAAGCTTTATGGTGTCATAAGGCTCTGTTGGTTTTTTTTATTTGGCTTTGTGCTTGGCTTATGAAGTGCAACAGGTCATTTGGTCCTTCAGTAGTTGCTCTGCTGAACATTTTTTTTTATTTTTTTATTTATATAACTGAATCACAAATACAAAACAAGAAAAAAAATTAAACACCATGTGATATACATAATAGTGAATTAAAAAAAAATATTTTTTTTCTTTTTCTTTTTTTCTCTTCTCTTAAGCAATACTAACTTTCATTGTTATTTTGCACCTTTACCCTTAAATTTATAAATCTGTTCAACTGTTATAATTTCACATTTAATTCAATATTTTTCACATCCCCTTTAATCTATTTCTATTGTTAATTCTTTTAACTTTTTTTTTTTAAAAACATTGACATCACTTATCCATTTAAATCTATAAATCACAAGTTTAACACACACACCTACTAAGAATTACAAAATATACAACATAAAAGAATAACAAAACTAAAACTAAAAAATACCCACCCCCCAGAGCCAACTTTTTATTTAATCCACTTTCCAAAATTGCCATTCTTCTTTTGACATGGTAGTATTACTATCTCTTTTCAGAACTTTATCCAAAAATATTTTCCAAATTTCTTCAAAATCATTCCCTTTAACCAAACCTTTCATAAACCTAATTCTACATGTTAGTTTATCATTAATTACAATTTTCCACACTTCGTTATACCATTCCTCTATTTGAAATTTTTCATTTGCTTTCCATTTTTTTGCTATTATTAATCTCGCTGCAGTTAACAAATTTGTTATTAATTCTTTCTTTACTTGAGTACACTCAACCTTATCATATATAGACAACAATGCAATATTTGGACATACTGGTATATCTGCTCCTATAATCTCTTTTATCTCTTTAAAAACCTTTTGCCAAAACTCCATTATCTTATGGCAATTCCACCACATATGCATATATGTACCAATTTCTTGACATCCTCTCCAACATAATCTTGAATATTTCTCATCTATTTGATTTAATTTCACTGGAGTCAAGTACCATTTCCACACTAATTTATAATAATTCTCTTTTATTCTTATTGATAATTTTTTTAAATGACGTTGTTTCCAAATTTTTCTCCATTCTTGTATATCTATATTTTTTACTATCTCTTCCTCCCACATTTTTCTAAGAAAATCCTCTTCTTGTTCTTTTGCTAATATTTTATATATTTCACTTGTAATACCTTTTAGTATTTCATTTTCTTGCATATTTTCTCTTTGAATAATAATTTGTTCAAATTTAGTATATTCTTTAAAATCCTTAACATATCTTTTCATACTCTTTGTCCATTGCTCTAATTGTATATAATTTAACCAGGATATTTTAGTTTCTTGCAATCTCTCTTTCATTCTATCTTTATTTGTCATTATTTTCATCCATTCTTTTAATCTATAAATCTTTTGTTTTTTTATTTCTTTCTCTATTATTTCTCTTAAATTTATTGGAAATTTTTCCATCATCACTATCGGAGTTAATATTGATATATTCGGTAATAATTTTCTTTTATTTTTTTTCCATATTTCTATTATATTTTTTATAAAAGGATTTTCTATCTTCTCCATTTCTTTCTTTGAAAAATTCCTAAAAAATATATTTTCTAATTTTGTCTCAATATTCATATCTTCTATCTCTAACCAATCTAAATCACCCTTTCCTGAAACCCCCTCTATGATATATCTCAATTGATTTGCATAATAATACCATTTTAAATTTGGAAGTCCCAGGCCACCTTCTTTTTGACTTTTATACCAATATTTCTTATTAATCCTCGATTTTTTATTTCCATTACAAAAATTATTTAATATCTTTTGCCACTCCTTTAATTCTTCCTCTGATATTTTTATTGGTAACATTCTAAACAAAAAGTTAATTTTAGGTAAAGCTCTGCTGAACATTAAGGATTAAAAATTCACCAGGATGAATACAGGGCAGGACAGAGCAGTGTCTCACCTCTAGCTTCCATAGTCAGGGGTGGGGCATGTGTTACAGTTCTTTCCTGGACTTCTTAAAAGGAGGCTGCATGGAATATAAAAGCACAGGGACCTTGATGGCACTGAGAAAATGCAGTTTCACCCTAAGTGCAAAAGGAAGTCTGATTCTTCTACAGCGCAGTGGGCTAACTTTCCTGGGGTGGGGAACTTCATTGAATACTCCAGCCCACCAGGAACTCTACTTTTTCATTGACTTTCCCACTGAATTTTGGTAGTGTGTCAGGAATAGCTACAAAAAACCACAATGTTCTTTGAAAACAAGATGCAAGAGGAGAGGATTTACAGTGTTTTCAAGGGACTTCTGTACTTCAGTGGTACTTTAAAACAAGGTATGTGCTTTCACACGCCTTGCTTTTTCAATGAGAATTATGTCCTTTTACCTGCTGGTAAATAATAAAAGCAACAATAATAAACCAATAACAAATCCAGCATTGAGGTGCAGTGAGAACCAGAAAACTGGGTAGGAGATACAGAAACAGAAAAGAGGCAATATTGGAGAGTGGTTTGAGTGTTGGACTGGGACTCCAGAAGACCAGGGCTGAAATCTCTACTCAGCCACAGAAACTGTCCTATCTCAGTCCCAACAGCACAGCTTGATCATTCAAACAAAATAAACTGAATAGCTCCCAGCTTGTTACTTACTTCCAGGCAGTAAGCACAGGGTTGTAAATAAAGTCCAACAGGGTTCCAAGGCAAAAGAGAGACCAAGGTCAGTCAGAGTATTCCAGAGTTCAGCAAGGTATCTGGCAGGGTAGAAGGTCAGATAAGATCTGACAGCTCCTGGAAAGGAAGGGTGGCAGCTATATAGGTCTGAAGCCTAGCGCAGCTGTTGCTTGATTAATTGTTGCCGGTTATAAATTCTGAGAGAGTGATGCTAGCTTTCTCTTTGCTATCTGCGTTCTGCAAAGGTGGGTACAGGTAAGTGCTCTTCTGTGTTTGAAGGGACAGGACTCTCTGCTGGAGCTGGCACCCTGTTTGTGGCACTGTGACCTCTTCCTGTACAGCAAGTCCTGGCATGCCCTCTGTTTCAGACTCTGTCAAGGAGGGCATGACAGAAACCTGCTGGTTGAGCTTGGACAAGTCACACTCTCTCAGCTTGAGAGGAAGGCAATGGCATACCCCCTCTGAACAAATGTTGCCAAGAGAACCCCATGATAAGGATCACCTCAGAGTCACCATAAGTTGGAAATAACTTGAAGGCACACAACAGCAAATAAAGCAACAGCGCCAAGCTCCAAGGAATGAAATCATGCAGCCATATTTTCTTTCTTCTCAAAGCACCTAGACGATTCCCACTCCCTGCAAAAACAAAACCCAAAGCATGAAAACACCAGCTGTTTAATCATGTAATACAACTCATGCCTTTTTTTGAACTGACCTAAACAGAAAGGAAAGACAACTAAGCTCTGAGTAATTTATTGGCTAGAGCTTGAATGTTAATTACAAAATATTGGAAAACCTCAGTGCTGCTACTACGTGATTGAATTGTGTAAGAAAAATGTGGCATGTTATGAACATATTGAAGCTGTCAGCAATTTTGAAGGTGTTAGATGTTCAGGACTGAGCATTGCTGGCACGTAAAACGTATTCAGGAGATTTGTGATATTCTCTTGGTTTCCTAGAAAAATATATACTGTTAGAAATCTTGTCATTTTGATTATGATAATGATAATGATAAAAGTGTTAATGGCGCCTTTTGTCTTTGTTTGATGCAACTTTCTCCCCTACCCAGTAATTTCATATAATACATGGCAAAATTCATTGCCTGTTTTATATTTGGCCATGGAAAAAGAAGTCAGAAAGCACTAAGTGATCCTATGCGTGTATTCCTACAAGTTATAACAGTCATTCATATGTATTACATTGACTTCTGAGGAATTTTCTGAACCCATGGGCATTCCAGTATGTTGCAGGAAATCAAAATGTTACATATCCAAAAGACTGTTTATGGGTGTCAAATCAAAGGTATTCCACAAAGGTATTCCACCCCTAGAGCCAGAAAACATGTTCACATTTGTGTTAAGCAGCTGGAAGACCTCCTTTCTACAAAATGTAGAATAAGCATAATTTCTGTGCCCTGAAAGTACTGCCACTATTATTTCCAACTGAGAACAAAATGAAGTAAATGACAAAAACATGTTGTCAACCCTAAAAACTGAGAAACTAACATGAACAATGCAGGAAAATAAGTTGTTACTTACCAGTAGGAAGACCTAGCATTAATAGTATCATAGTTTAACCTTTTTACTGCAATTAACAAATTAGCCTCTGCTAAAGGAAATGTTACCCAGTACTTTCTTTATGCTAGCCACTCTGAAGATAACTAGAATGTGTTTCTTGAATGCTACAGGCACCCTTGCAAGTAAATTTCCCTCAGAAGGTACAACATCTGCTTGTTTTTTATTTTTTTAAATAGTCTGTCCTACTGCAGAAGTACTGGGGATGAGGACATCTGTGGATTGAGCTCTTAATTTACTCTTGTCTGCTGTACTCTTGGGCAGCTTGAGGAACAAGCAAGGAGACTGTTTGTTTGTTTATAAAAATATCCTATCAATTGCCTTACATTTAACCTATTAAACAGGAGTTTGCAGACATGCATCTGCCACAATCCCACCCAACTGTGCACATAGTCATATGGGCATGGGAAGTCTTGTATCCAGCCTTCTGAACATCAGAGGGTCATGTTATTGATGCTTCTATTAATATTCTTCCCTTTTCCTTCCCATGCTGCAGCCTACCTTGCCACACAAAAATAATCTCTGGAGGACATCTCATTATAAAACTGAATGGCAGATTTGTTGCCATAGTTGTAAACTAAGGTTTCATGGTTTTGAAAACCCGACTCCCTACAAATCTCTTTCTTTTCTTCAAGGCTTTAAAGCAGCAAGATGTGACATCTAATGAAGCAGAAGTGGCCTTAAAAAGTAAAATCTTGAAAATAGAAAGTGAAAAAAGCAAAGTAAGTTTTTATTTATTTATTTATTTATTTATTTTATGGTATTCATGGTGTGTCGTTTTCGTTTTTTTATTGGTGCAGTCTCTGCTGGCTGATGCTGTTGGAGGATGATGAGGAAAGAAGGGGCAGAACTAGTGTGTTCATTCCTCACTCTTCCACATATATTTCTTTGCACACATGAGTTTCACATGAACTGGCATGGTGTAGCAGTTTGAACACTAATACTAGTCCACTGTTTGAACACTGGACCAGTACTGTGGGATGTTCAAATCCCTGCTTGGTTATAGAACCTACTGGATGACCTTGGGAAGTCATACTCTCTCAGCTTCAAAGGAAGACAATGGCAAATCTCCTCTGGACAAATCTTGCCAAGAAAATCCTGTGATGGACTTTCCTTAGGATTGATATAAGTTGGAAATGACTTGAAGATGCATAACGTGCATGACAATAACAGCAACATAAGAACATAAGAGGTGGTATGATGGATAAAACCAAAGGCTGATTGAGTTCAATGTTCTGTTCATACAGTGGTCAGTCAGTTGCTTGTAGGAAATCCATCAGCAAGACATGGATGCAGCTGAACCTTCCCTCTTGCACTGACTGATATATGTATAGACATACTGCCCATGGTACTAAAAGTGATAGATAATCCTTCTGATTGGTACCCATTCTTTGCCCCATCCTCTGTGAATTTATATAGTCCTTCTGCATCTTGCGTTAGTGAATTCCAGAGTTTAATTGCGCATGTGTGAAGAAGTATTTTCTTTTAGATGTTTTGAGTTTCAACCATTTAGCTTCAGTGGGTACTGGTATAAAGAAAACTTCTCCCTGGTTACATTCCCTACATCATGCATAATTACCTCTGTAATTACTCATTACATGCTTTTGCCTCAGTCTAAAGAAGTTCCAATGTCGTGAAGACATTGGATACAAACTGCTGTCCCTCAATCTGATCTGCCTCATAGGCAATGAACTGAAACAACTGCCTTTTCTAGGTAAAGGGTGGGAAACATAAGAAGATGGGGCAGGGGGATGGATCAAGGAAAGAAAGGGAAAGAAATCAAAGTATAAGTATACAGTATTGCTGAAATCTGTATGAGAGGCACACTAGCCAAGGCACAGAATAGATTGGTTTTCCTAATTTATATTCTAGTCCTGAAAATTGTAAGCAATACAGAAAAAAAAAGGGGGGGATATTGTGTAGACTGAATGATTTGCACAGATGGAAGAGGGCCCTGAAGATGCTGACACCAAGGAAGCTTCCTTAAATGACAGGTCAGATCCAGACTAAAGAAGATGCACTGGGATCCTACTGAAGTTGGTAGAACAAGGGAGTCATAACTTGAATGTGAATCCACTGATGGTGTTAAGAACTAAATTAATTAACTTAGTTTGGATCAACCTCTTCATTGGTTTTATTATTTATTTATGCCCATGTGCGCCTGTGCATACAGTCATAGACTCACTAGGATAAATAGGGCTCTGGCATTTTGTTGTTTGTAGTAGTTCCAATATTAGGACATTCAGCATCTTAAGTTGTATCTGGAAAGCAAAAAGTAAGTAGTTCAGATCCTGAAATAATATGCCTTCTTGTTTTAGTTCTGATTTTACGAGCAATGGACATTACAAGGACTTACACTGAGTTTTGTATTACTTACAGATATATGGTGTGTCATCTTGCATTTTAGCTTGAAAGTTTTGGGATTTTTTTCCCCCTCTGTATGTCCTGAAATATCAGCTTACTTATCTTCCTATGGGATCTGTGGCTCTTGAGATGAAAATCAACCTTAAAACTGTGTCTTTTACCACTTGAAAATGGAGCTTGTTTAGTAAAAGAGAGAGGAGTAATGGCAATTCAATTATGTAATCTAGTTTTTAGGGGGAGAATAGAATAAATTGAAGTATCTGTAAACAGATTGTTTGATCTAAGTTACCTCTGGGATAATAGGCATTTGGTGAGCTTAGTATAGTATTGCATAAGAAATAAATGTTCAGAATATTTCTGGGTATGCTAAGTATTTATGTTAAAGAATGATAAACATTACTAGCAATGGAATGAAATTTGTCATTGTTTCTAATCCAAACAAGCTTGAACAGGATTTGGAGCACTCCCGGAGGAAATTGGATCAATCAGAAAATAGCCGAGAAGCTCTTCTCCAGCAGGTAGCTGCTTTCCTTTGTGTAATATCTATCTTCTTTTACAGTAGGCAACACTCAGGCCTCTGAGAAGTTACTAACAAATAGCTCAACAGCCAGTCAAAAGGAGCTGTGATAAAGCATTCAGAATAGTGCATACCAAACTTGATTGCAGGAGAACATTTCATATAAGGTTATCATAACAAAATGACCTGGAGAAATATAATCAAAACTGGTTATCTTCATTTCTCTCATGCCATGACACCCTACCAATCAAAGATATTGACTAAAGGCTTTAAAATATTCAGTTTATTGTTCTGTACTTGTAGCTTGAGATGAGAAAATGGCTTCGTTCAACTAGAGAATGCTATGGCTGTATGGACAGAAGAGGGAGCAAGCACTTTAGTGCAGTGCAGAGAAGGAAGAAGAAGTACCAGTGATACAAGATACAAATGTACAGAGCATGGGGGGAAAAAAGAGGCCACAACTCCCAGAACCAGTAGCCATTCTGGCTGGGGGGATTCTGAGAGATGTCTAAAAAAGGAACTTTCCCATGCTTGGCAAACAATGAATTGTGTCTCTAAGGTCTTGTTTTACGTAGCATTTTGTTATGGCTCAAAAGTGTCTAATGTTTGTTTTCAGTGATTTCTCTCCATTTGTATCTGACTCTGCTATAATTGATGCTCTTGAAACAAGTTGTGTTTACATAGCAGTGGGCTGGCTCATGACAAATGAGGGCTTTCCACAGAATTTGATGGTGTGGTTTGCTTTCTGGTTTTTCCCCCAACCTTGTTGGCAGAGCTTGATCATCTGCCATTTTAACTGATTATATGATTAAATGTACTTCCTCATTTTGGTTGAAATTAAAATTTCAGATACCCTTTATCCATACATATATACCTATCTATAAACTAAGGTTACTTAAAGATTGTTTATGCTTTGTTTTCTCTGTGTTAAAGCAGTTTATATTGTCATAGTATAAATCATTTGGCCTTTTGGCACAGACATTTTGTTGTATTTTTGAAAGATTAGAAAAAGATCATGCCTTAAAAGTAAGTAAATTGAATGGCTGGATATTTTCCTCTCTGTCCTGGAGCTGCTTTGTTATGCTCTGCTTTGCACAACCAAATTATAACTTGTGAAAGTGAATTGCCTTTCAGTGCTTAATGTCTTTTCTGGCATTTAGGAATATAATTTTTTTAGAAGCGAAACCAAACCCCAAAACTAGGTTCTCGTACAGCATTTTGTGTACTGTTTGCCAGTAGGCATATGCTGCTGTTTATCCTGTGGGCATGACATCCTCCCACTCTCTGGTTTGCAGGGCAAACAAGAGCTGGATGGGGATTATTTAATAGGAAAATCAAATGGTAAAGGAAGGATCAGCTACTCACCCTCACTCTTTTGAACAATCTGCAGCCCCCAGCAACTATGTTTCAGTAGATACATATAAAACTGAGAGATCCAGTCAAGGATTTTCAGTGTAACATGTAGTTTGGGTTTGAATGCAAACATGGACACAAAAATACCACCTATTTTTGAGGCATCTGATTAAACAGAGTGCATGCATTTGGCTTATTGTTTGGTATAGCCTACAGATAAATGATTATGGCCACATTTTGCTTGTGGCTTGGGATATTTTAATTGATAATGACCATGATCACTCCACATGTGATTAAGATCATTTTCTAGTGTGCTTAAAAGTTGGTACTTGTCTGTGTGTATGTGTATGTGTGTGTTAGATTGAGGATCTCCGTTCCCAACTCATTAGAGCAGAAGAGGAGCGTCTGAATCTTCAGCATCAAATTTCTCAGGTTGCCATACTTCAGAGCCATCTGGGTGAACAGGAAAATGACAGAAGGAAGCAAAGAGGTAGAACTCTCCTCACTCTGTTTTCTATCCATTTTTATATACCATATTGTGAAAGTGTCATGAGAAGGATTCAGTGATTATAATGACAAATTTGTATTTTGCCAAAACTGTCAAAAAAAAGGGGAAGGTGAGAGAGGGAGCAGCAAGTCCACAAGTGTTTTACCAAACCATTTGAAAAATAATGTTATGTACCAAACACCTGTTGTCCACAACTTCACGATATTGAATTCTTTACATGACTGAAATTTACAAGGGTTCACAGACAGGATTCTGTAAAAATGTGAACTTGAGAGGGTAAAATCAGTTGTGTGAATTAAATTTGTACTGTCAGCGAAACCATAATTTAGCAAATAGAAAATGTATTGTGTAAGTCTTTTTTGGGTTTCATGTATGGTACATTAACAAGGGCCTAATCCTATTCTATTTGGAATAATTCTTTTTAAAAAATCTGGCTTCTGTTAATCATTTTAAATGTACACTGTGGTAATGGTGTTGGTGCACATGGATTTCACAAGTAATGTCTTTAGTTCATTTTTTTATTCCAAAGATGTAAATCGATATTTTCAAGTATTTTACAAGAACTTAGTTATCTCTGAAGTTCTGAAAATTCTGTTAACTGATTTTATCAGGTGAACATTCAACAAACTAGGCCCCGATTTTTTATGGGCTGCTGAAGGAATATGACTTGCAACATTTAGACCTCAATCCAACACTGTGATAGCACTACAGTTGTGCCATGATAGAACGTCATTCACTCCCTCTCCTCCTTGTCCCCGTCAACATCAACTCCTTCCCTTATGCTCTTGTGACCTTCTCAGCTGTCCAGAGCATGTTTTGAGAGTGTGTGGGGCTGAGCACCCCCTCCTGATGCAGATGGAAGCAGTGTCTTCAGCAAATGCCTCCTGTTTAATTTTGCTTAATGGTTGCTATCCCTTGTTGATATATGGTGGATCTCTGCTGTCATAGCAAGCACTATAGAATATTGGAAGGAGATGAAGAATGACTTGTTAAAAGAAATCAGAACCAGACCTGAAAATGGTCACTAATTACAGTAGTAAGTTCTGGAAACATTTACTTAAAAGCTGCTGTTGTACATTTGTCATTCATTTCAACAGGAGTGGTATGGGAGTTCTGTGTAATTCGTTGTGGAAGCAAATTGAATACAAATCTATGTAGTAGATTTCAGCCTTTGTTCCACAAACCAGTCACTATAGTTTGATCTCTAAATGTGTCATGCTAGTATGTTAAAAGTATCTAGAAAGATCTGTTTCCATTATGTGTCTCAGTATGCTTTGTGCTGCTGTATAGATACTTTTGTCAGAAAAATTAGTTCCCAGAATTCTCCACTCGTTTGTGAGCAAAGAAATTAGAATGTGGCTCTTCATTGATTTATGCTCTGGGGTAGGGAAGGAAGGCAAAACTCTCGAACAGTTTGGTGCCAGAATGAAATAGATGGTTATCTTTAAAGAAATTTCATCTGAATTAATGCTAATTGAGAGTATATTGTGTATAAGGCTTTGTGAAAGAGACAGTGTGTGAAGGGCAATGGATTGTTGGGGACTAGAATGACCAGGTTCCAAGCCTATTGTTTCCTTTAATAATATCAAAATATATTCGTTCTGGATCCAGAGTTGTGTCTGAAATTCAGCATCCTGTTTGTGGGTAACAGAAATGGGAAGCCCATTTTTCGGGGTAGTCTCCATTCTGCTGTTCTACATTTGTTGGATGCAGTGCATTTCTGGACTATTCTTCTGGGCTGTCCTCCAAGAAACACACATTGTTTCCATGCTGTTTCTTACCTCCCTTTTGGGTGGTAGTGTTTTCCTCATAATTGTAGTCCTTTCTCCAGTCATTAGTGAGCTGCCTTCTTTCCCTTCTGTAGGTCAGTTCCTGACTTCGGTGTAGGTGGATGTGAAGAGTCAAATTTGTTGACTTCCCTCCTCTGTTGCTAGATGTGGCTTATGGGTAAAGGCAGCTCTCCAATCTCTGCTTCCTCTAGGCATTTCTTTGAATTGTTTCTCCAGGGATGGAGAATGTGTGACTTCTAAGGTGCTGAGGGACTGCAACTTTCTTAGTCATTGGCTGTATTGGTTAGGACTAATGTGAGTTGCACTCCAAAAACATTTGATGACCACTTGTTTCCCAACCTTTTTCTATAGGATGACATTTCAAAGAGAGAGCAACAGAGAACTAGAGGGACTTAATTTTATATCTATATATTGAGTTGAGTGTATTTAAACCACTTAAAGATCTTATTATGTTAAGCAATATATGAAAATTATACGTATGTGGTGTTTATTGAGTACATAGAGGTACAGTTAATTAAACACATAAATAATTTCAATTGACTTTATATCAACTAACTTTTATCAACTGCTTCCTGGGAAAATTCTGTTTATAGGTGCATATTTTGTTTGCTTCATGTAATATTTCATAGTCCAATGGTGTCATGTATTCCAGTGGCTGAGAGGACTGATCCAGAGAAAAAAGAGATGGAGAAAGAGATCTGGGAACTGAGAGCAAAGCTAAATCACAGTGCTGTGATGTCAGAAATAGAGGAGTTAAAGCGATGCATAGAGCGCAAGGACAAAGAGAAAGCACAGCTTGGAATGCAGATAGAGGTAAATGTCTTCTAAAATGAAAATGTGATCTCCTTTTAGTTTCTGAAGGAGTTTTGTCATGAAAAAGTGCGCTAGACCAATTTTTTCAACCTTTTTCCGAATGTGGCCCCCTTCTGACCTGGTTTCTCTCCTGTGGCTGCCCTGTCCTAATGGTAGAAAGGTAGCTATTTGAATGTTCTGTTTGTAAATAGAACAAGTTTTATTTATAATTTTTATAATTTATACAAAATACAATTATATAAAATTACAATTACAAGAGAAAAGAAAGAAAGAAAAGTAAATTCTACCTGGTAAAAAGGGTAAAAAACCCAAAACCAAACAAACAGGTGATTAAAGTAAAAAGCAGGAGCAGACATACTATGGTCATGCAAAGACAGCTGCTGATGACCTGGGCCATTTCCGCACGAGCCTGTTATAGCGCGATGATTCCACTTTCAACCTCCTATGGAATCCCGGGCCCCTCCCAAAACTGCAAACCCCGGGATTCCATAGGAGGTTGAAAGTGGAATCATCGCGTTATAACAGGCTTGTGCGGAAATGGCCCTGGAGATATTAACAGGGGCAGCTATTAAGAAGGTTGGGGAAAAGGAAAAAGGGCAACTCAAAGGGCTTGCCAGTGCTTTCCCTGCAGTAGGAGAAGAGCATAATGTTAGGTTCAAGCCTTCAAGCCTCTTCTGGTGGCCATTTTGAAAATACAGATTGCTCCCAGAAGGGAGGGGTAGGAGCAAGGATAGCTGCAGGCCAATTGGCAGCCATTTCAGAGGCTAAGCCCAGGCAGATAACAAGGAGCCATACCTCAGGCTATGGAAGGGGGACTCCCTTGTGATTGAGAGAGAAAGAGAAAGAGAGAGAGAGAGAGAGAGCACAATACGGCTGTTTTAAACATAAGCCTTGCAGTACACCAGGTTCACATCAGATTGTTATAGTGCTATTATTCCACTTTCAACATCTTGTGGAATCCTGGGGTTTGCAGTTTCGGGAGAGGCCTTCTCTGTAAATCACTTCTCTGTTTTCTTCATTTCTCACTTCCCTCTTTGACCCTCTAGTCTCGTGCTGTGGCCCCCATTTATGCAATTTTCATCTGTGTCCCCCTTGGAATATCCTGGGGGGCCCCAGGGGGCCATATGGCCCCTGGTTGAGAAGCACTGTGCTAGACTAAAGTCTGGAATTGCAATGAGGAAATCTGAGGACCGTCTTGTTACCGGCTTGAGTGACATCAAATTGCAAATGAGAGCTCACATGATAGAATGTTAGACCGAAACAGAGGCTTAGAAGTTTTCTCCTTGATGCTTAGTTTTTCATGTGCTTGGGACTGTGTGCAGAGATGGGATGTTATGGTATCCAGGAATATTCAGAGTTACAAGTCTTCAAGTTCTTGTTTTGATAAACAACTAGTGGTTGGTGACATCCTCTTGTACAAAGGGATCAACACCTCTGTGCATAAGAGTTTCAGTGTTATGTTGAAATAAAGTAAACCTCCATCACATAACTCAGCGGTTCTCAACCTGTGGGTCGTGACCCCTTTAGGGGTCTAATGACCCTTTCACAGGGTGCGCCTAAGACCATCGGAAAATATGTATTTCCGATGGTCATAGGCTCCATTCCCTCCTCGGTGGTGGTGTGCGAGCGTGAGCCATGCACCCGCATCCTCCTGCCCCCTTTGGCGGGAGCACGTGCAGCTGCACGCACTCCCACCAAAGGGGGCAGGAGGATGGGAGCGCGTGGCTCGTGCTTGCGCACCACCACTCCTGGGCCTTTTCCGCACGTTACCTTATCACGGAGGTGGGGGGTGCTGTTCGTGCAAGCAGGTTCTTGCGCGAGGCGCTCTCTTCGCTGATTCTTCGTCCCACAGCTGGCTTCCTGGTTGCATGACCGCCCTGCCCCTTCCTCCTGCAGTGAAGCCTGGGAGCTGTAGGCTGCAGTGGGGGAGGAACGAGCGGGGCAGGGTGGGGCGGGGCGGTTGTGTGACCAGGAAGCCAGCTGTGGGACAAAGGAGCAGCAAAGAGAGCGCCTCGCGCAAGAACCTGCTTGCGCGAACGGCACCCCCCACCTCCGCAATAAAGTAATGTGCGGAAAAGGCCCAGGAGTGGTGGTGCGCAAGCGTGAGCCATGCACTCGTGTCCTCCTGCCCCCTTTGGCGGGAGCGCGTGCAGCCACAGCGTCGCCACAGCAGGAGTGGTGGTGCACAAGCGCGAGCCACGCGCTCGCGTCCTCCTCCCCCCTGTTCAGAAGGGACTGAAATCGCTCCCCTTCTTCGCTACCGGGAGAACCTCCTATCTGACGGGCCAGCTTGAGGGGGGGTGAAGGCAGCACGGGGGGGCAGGCTCCTCCTCGCCACAGCCCCTGCCCCACTCGCCACAGAAGGGGCTGCTGCGGAACGGCCGGGGGGCCACAAGGCGGCACTTTTCCAGGGGGACGAGCTGCGCCCAGCACAAAAGACAAAGGTGCTGGGATTCCTCCCCCGCCGGCTGGGGTCGACACTCTGTAAACTTTTCCCACACTGCCCCCCCCAGCGGAAATGAGAGCGAAGCAGAAGCTGAGCCCAGGGGGGTTCTCTAAGTTTTTTCCCGGGGGAGACACGCAGCTCCTCTTTCCCTCCCTGCCCGCCCCCCTGCAAGGCGGCCTTTGCCAGGAGGGAGGCATTGTAAATAATAAATAAATGATTTTATGGTTGGGGGTCAGCACAACATGAGGAACTGTATTAAAGGGTTGCGGCATTAGGAAGGTTGAGAACCACTGCCGTAACTGATGATATGCTAAAGAGAGAGCAGAAAGAAACACCTTCTACCACCTTCCCTGCAACAATTGGTATGGGTTAGGCTTTTGTATCACCAGAAGGCTGAGCCTGTTATAAATACTGAAGTTGTTTTCAGTTTGTAGTCAAATCAGAAGCCCCCAGTAATGCTGTATAAGAATGATTCTTAGACATATCACAGTGGCCAGCAGATTTAGCGTCTCTCTAGATGTCTATTTAGGCAGCTTGGATTTACCAAGCTATTAATCACATGGACATCATTCTACTATTGTGTCGTATGTATAAAACAGTTGATGCTTAGTAAAATTTTGATGTTTGGAACCATTTGGATGCATTGTGGCCAAAACGCACAGTCTAACTGCTTATTGTTGAATAACAGATTTTAAACTGAATTATTAATGTTTTATTAGTCTTCTTGGATTCAACTGCAGACTGAAATGGAATAGAACCTGCCACTGACTGAGAGTGGTGGGCACTTGCATCTTTACAAAACCTTTTTTTTTTTCCTTTTTATGATTTGTTCTAGGTCTGCCACGTGTCTGCTTAATGTATGTGCTGATTCTAGTTGTAGTTTTTGAACAGATGCATCTTTTGTTCTCCATGCGCTTGAGACCAATTTTAAATCCTCAAGTGCTCACCTCCAAAACATACTGTTGTCACTCTTCCATGTACTAGTGAAAGTATGGATTCTGATAACCTTATTCTAGATGAAGTGACAAAAATGTGCACAAAGATGTTTTGCAGTCTTTGATATTGTAGTACTTTTTATGTGATAGACTATGAACTTCTTAAGATGCTGATACAATGTAGCCTCTACCTGCACTGTCTCCTTCCAGACAAACTGAACTACAGCTAAGTCAATGTCTCATACAAAATGTAGGCCTGTGCCTCCAACACCATCACTTTTTTCTTTTTTCTTTGCCTGTATGATTTTTTTCTTCTTTTGCCTGATAAAGCCAGTGAAGCTTTGAAAGCTTGCATGTGTTTTGTGCATCTTGGTTGACCAATAAAGGTATTGCTCTTTTATGGATTTCGGATTTTGTTTTATTTTAAGATACCGATGATACGGATCTTTGGATAAAATTATGAGTTTTTTTCCGTTGGGATTTTAAAAAATAATCATGTGAACGCTGTTGCCCTTTAAAGATCAGAACTCTGGTTAATCAAGTTTGAATTGTATAAACAGGCAGTCATTAGAGAAACAGTGTTTAATTTGGCATAACTGTGCAACTGAAAGTAATGTTTAATTTCCTTTATTACTATGTAGTCAGGATTGCATTGGAAGCTACCAGCTTCCTCAGAGGAATGTTAAGAACAAACCAGAATTTAGCAATAACTTTGCAGGTACAATTCTAATAAGGATTTCTATGAAATAGATGGTAGAATAACTACGGAGCTGCTTCATATAAGAAATGTTCATTACTGTAAAACTGGCTGATCGATCTTTAATTTTTTTTACAAGCTAATATTCATACCCTTCTTATTTCCTGTAAAAGCAATACAATTCAGTATAATAAAATATTAATATTTCTTTCTGAAAGATTTCAAGATTGAACAACTTGCAAGAATGATTACCCGCTGAAGTGTTGAAATTACTGATTGCATTTCCTAGTTAACCGTAGTTTCCCATGAATAGAATAAGAATGCTAAACAAAATAATGAATGCAAGGAAAATAATTTTGCTTTGTAAGAATTTAATTTTGTGGCAGATTATTTTTTGATGCTGTTTAGATGCTGAACGTTTTCCAGTAATCTTAGTGTTCTGTTTGATTCCCCCCCGCCCACAAGTATTGATACAAGGTGACTGAGACAGCCAGCTTTTGTAAGCTTTAAATCCAAGGGCTTAGAGGTCTTTCTCACAAGAATAAATCGTACAATACACATTTTGCATCCTGCCGTTAGCCTTCAAGGGAGGCAGTAGCAGCAGCTGCGGGAAGCAAAAAGGAAATGGATTATTTCCCTCTTGATGCGACATTAAGCTGCAAAAGGCTGTGAACTTGAAAACTACAGTAGTAAAACAGCATTCCATCAGATCTGTTCTTTATAGTGGCACTTCCATCTGCAGATCTGATATGGCTGTGTGGTTTTCCCAGATGGAGTTGGGCAAGCTTGCTTCAGGAGAGCAATATAGCCATTTGGTGATTCAGGAAACGGCAGAATCTTTTTTGATATTTCTTTTTTCTAATTATCAAAGTGTCATTACTCAGGCTCTTTGAATTTAAAACTGGGATTCTCAGTATTCTCAGGACTGCAGCTCATGAACATTTTCTCCTACCTACAGTCTGCAAATAACTGTGGCCCAATGTCTGCATGCAACTTGCTAGGGGCTCCTAAGAGCAGCTGGGATGAGTTTTGATATGGTCAGAGAGTTGATAGGGATTTGGGTACCTGGAAATATTCAGGGAGTACCTTGTCATTTATATGTTAACAATCTACCCCATCTTGGAGGCCATGGACTGTAGGTTGTTCCGATGCCATTAGTAAACATTGCTTTAATATGGGTAGGAAAAATGCAAATGCTCTTTTGGAAATTATTGGGTGTTTGTTCTCATATGCAATCATGTCGCATTCACGTTACCCTGTATGAGCTGTGTGGAAATGGCTCAAGTTATATACAAACAACAATAACAACAACAACAAATATAAATCATCCACGGTAGTGAGCAGGATCCAGTAGGGTTGTTTGACTAATAGAACTGCTTCCATCAATGGAATGAGTATAGGATTCCTCTTCTGCCATTCACCCTTCCCTATTCACACCTAAAAGCTGTCTCATAGTTCTGGGTATCTTCCTGCATCAGGTTTTAAGATGCCTTTGGAAGGCTGCAGGTAGGGGAGGAAGAGAGGGAATTCTGTACATTCTCTCATGCTATAGATGAAATAGAAATAATTTTCAAGACTTATATGATTCTCTTAAATCTGACAAGTTCTTTATATAATCCTACATATGAATATCCACAATCACTTGCACTATGAGTATTAATATATATTACTTTAAAATGGCTGTAGGCATTGGAAAAATGTAAGTACTGCTTAGGTTCAGTGTGGTTGAGAATATGGCTTTATATACCTCTTTCCCATGTAAAAACAGCTCCATAGTTGTAGGATTCTGCGCTGAAGCTTCCCTTTTCCACGAAAGGTCAGCTGGAAAAGTACTGCATTGTGGAAAAATGCATATTTTTAAAGCACTGAATTTTTTAAGCCAAGGAAAACATATGGTTGGTTGTATGGTTGAGATTCTTACTTAGAACAAAGGATATATCCTCCTCCTCCTCCTCCCCCCCCTTCATTTATATAGTGCCAACACTTTACATGGCACTTTACAAGTAAAAGAACAACAAAATAGTTATTCTGGCACTGTGATGTTCCATTATATAATCAGTGGACCAGCCGTATGTATTTTTAAGAAGCAAGACAGAAGTATTTCATTGAATGTCACGCCCAAAATATTTTCACAGGGATTGAGAATGATTAGAGGTTTCTCAAAATACCTTTTTGTAAACTAGGTGTCTGAGGTCTCCATACCCTCCCTTAACTTGCTAAGATAGAGCTGACCTGCATTTCTCAAATTCTTTTAAGTCTGGAAGTTAGAAAGCACGTATTCAAATACTTCAAATACATGTTCAGGGCAAAATGATCCAGTAGAAATTCCTTAAAGATCAACACACCTTTTCTACCACTTGTAAGATAGCAGGATTCCTTTTTACCCCATTCAGATTATAAATACTGTTCATATGCTAGAGAGTTTGGCCAGATCCTCTTGGTGAATACATGGTTGGTGCTATCAGCTTAGTCAGCATGAATCACTTGTTCTGGAATCAGTGGACTCAGTCTGACTCATTCCAAAACAGGAGCTAAAGAATATAAAGAATTTGGTATTGTGGACTGAGGATTTGAGTAGGACTGGGGAGACAAATCCTTCTTCAGCTGTGAAGCATGCTGGGTAACATTAGGGTAGTTACAGATCCAACTCAGATGGTCTTTTCTGGCTTGAGAACAAGTATTAGGGCCAAGAATTTATTTTCTTTCATCTTCAGTGGAGTTTGGCATAAAGATCGTGTGTTGTATTAAGGCCTCCTTGTTAGATCTGAAGTGAAGAACTCATGCAACAGGATAAAAAGTCCATTATGTTATATTTTCTGATCCAATTAAGGAGTTTCTTGCATTGAGGGCTAGGATATAATGCATAGCTCATATCAGTTGTGTAGGAACGTGGGGATGGGGTGGGCGATTGGCTCAGGGCAGCAATGTTTCTGGGGCATCCCAGCCTGTAGCCATGCCCCCGCGTGCCCTGGCAATACCCCCATGCATCCTGGCCACACTCCCGCACACAGCCATGCCCCACGCACAGGGCCATGCCCCTCATGCTGTGGCCCCCCTCCTGCCCCTCCTCCACACAGTCCAAGCTCCGCCACTTGCCCATATATTGTTCCTGACTGTTCCAAATGAGAATGCTAAGGTCACTCTCAATGGGGGCCATCTTCACTGCATCTTGGTTCTCAAAATGAGTGATTGATTGATATGGGAATATTTTGCGAGATTGGCTAGGATAGAGCACTACTCCAGTGGTAAATAGTAGATTTGTAATTACGTTATTACTCTCAGGTGTGTTTTATTTGTCAGAGTGAAGTGTACATGGCAAGTCATTGACATCTGAGGAAACTGTTTTGCATCTGTTCCGCAGAATGCTTAACCCATTGGTCTGGTTCTATTTGAACTAAAATATCCCATCCTGGGCATGAAGGTTAATGATAATCACAGCACCAAAAACAAAACAACAAAAACAAGAGAGAAAGTGAGAGAAAGGATGCTTGTTCCCAAGTAGCATTAGACAGGCACTTGAACTGGGCCACTCTTTCTCAGCCTCCTGTATTACAAAGTTGCTATGAGGATTCAGTAGGGTCAAGGACCATGTGTGCTGCCCTGACTTCCTAGGAGAAAAGTCAGAATAACAAGCAACCCACCATCACTACCACCTTAAAGATATATGCACAGACTGGATTTAGCACACATATAGGATCTGGATGCAAGTTTTTTTTTCCAAAAGGGGGGTCAGCAATCCTGCATTTCTCATATACAGTCACCCCTCCACATTTGTTAGAGTTAGGGGAACGGGATCCCCCGTGAAAGTGAAAAAAAAGTGAATAACTCTAGGTCCTCCCAAACCATATTTAACACAGAAAAAAAGTATGATCACCATATTCAACCCACTGTGGATTCCTTTGAGGCATCAGGGTTCCTTCACAAGGCCAGAAGTGGGTGGCTGATGGGGCTTACTGCCACCTCCACTGCTGCCCCACACCATTTTTAATAGGGACTTAAAAGCTTCATTTGCAGTTTCTCAGCCTCACGAGGCTTGCAATTCCTATTAAAAATGGCATAGGGCAGTAGCAGAGCTGACAGCAAATAATCTGTGAATAATCAAATCTGCAAAAGTGAAACCTGTAAATGTGGAGGACTGACTGTATTCTATTGTCTTTACATAAGCAAATATTGATGCTTCTAGAGAGATACTGACTTGACTTTGCTTTATTTTCTGAACTTCTCTTGACCTAACTGTGACATTTGACTAGAAGAGGAATAGAGAGATATTTTACAATTGACAATAAAAAAGTTAATTTAGCTTGCACTAATGTACTTTTCAAAAGTTACCTAGTCTTAAATTGGAGGATGAACTGTACATACAAAACACATCCTTTCTGTTCTTCTAAACCCATATTGAACCTCATTAACCTTCATAGGCTATTTGTATTCATAAGAGTTCCAAATATCCCCTCAACAGTGGTTGTCACTGATTTAATCTCTTTTGTTTTCGTCAGTTTTGAGTCAGCTGAACTGAAAATAAACCCATGGTTGGCTTTTACATAATTCAAGGAAGCTTTAGGAGAAAATAACAAAATGTAATTCAGTAATTCAGTGGAGTTGCATGGTTGTATACCACTAAAAAGAGTTGACTGTCTTGCAGAAGTACTATTAACTAGCAATGAAAAGATCTAGTCTATTTCTAGTCTGTATTGCTTTTGCATGTATGCAATCCATTTTCCCATCAGGAGCACATTAAAAAAACACATAGAATGAAACATGAAAATTTGTATTTTTGTATATTTACCCCAATACATATGTGCACATATCTTTTCTAATATTCAGATATTTGTAGGCAGATTTCTCTGATACATTCGTTTTATATGCAACTATGAGCTGAGAGATGTGCATATGAATATCTATGTTCTGATCTGTGTATTAGCCTTGCAAGTGTGAATTACACTGGTTGACTTAAAAATGCAGACTAAATAACATCTTGATCCCTAGTACCAAGAAAGGACCATTCAATATGCAATACTGCTTGAAAGCCATCACATGGCTTGGTGATTGAAAGCAATATACAGGAGCAGTTGGCACCTTCCAGAGAGCTGGAGCCACATGCACCTCAGCTGCTTAAAGATATAAAGAGAAAGAAAGAAAAAAAGAAAGAAAGAAAGAAAGAAAGAAAGAAAGAAAGAAAGAAAGAAAGACAGACAGGAAAGTAGCAGCAACAGAGTCAGGCCAATGAGAGTAGGTCATGGTATCTGTGTAATTTAGTTATTTGGTGGAGTTGCGTGTTTGTCTATCACTAAAAAGAAGTACTGATGCTCCCTCTGATGCTCCCAAGTGAAATGGCTATGGTTGGAGATTATACTGAGGGAGATGAACCAAATGGTACTTGGTCCCATAGGGCCATGAAGTGGGCTTCTTGTTCCACTTTATTGTTTGATGCCATTAAGTGGAATGGAAGTTTATGTGGGTGGGGGAGAAGTTAAAGGACAGTTGTCTTTCTAGATTTGCTACTAGAATTTCTGGATTATCTAGATTTTTTTAAACAGTTACTTTTAACTGAGATAGAGAGCCTAACTTGTAAAGGTACATTCTGGAGGATCTTTGTGTTTAGTTTTGTTTTGGCACAGTTACCAAACTGCTTTGGGTTGTTGAAAACTATAGGTGTTTTTCTATTCTCAATGGGCTTGGTTTGCTTTTATTGTGAATTTTTGCGAAATGTTCTAAAATGTCTTTTCTGTAACATTTGCACATTTTCATTTGCTTCTTTGCTGAATCCAGTTTTATAGCATGAGAAAGGTGAGACAAGAATCGTACAGTTGGAAAGGAATGCAAGGATCATCTAGTTCAGTCTGCTGCCATGCAGGAATACACAGCTAAACCATTTTGAGAGAGAGCCATCCACAGACATCCAAAGAAGGAAAGTGTACCACCCATAGAGAAAGTCTATTCCATTGTCAAACAGCTCTTGTCATCAGGAAATCTTTCTTTAATGTTTTGGTGGAATCTTTTTTCTTGTAATTTGAATCCATTGGTTTGTGTCCTGGTTTCTGGAGCAGCAGAACACAAGCTCTCTCCATCTTCTGCATCAATGTTTCTGAAGCCATCTGATGTGGAGGAATAGCATTGCTCTGCTTCCAGAACATGGACTCTGACTCTGAAATAGAGGACATGCCAGAAGCTGAAACAGGGTTCATGCCAGAACCTACTGTACAGGAAAATGTTACAGTGCCACGAACAGAAAAGGGGGCAGTGCCAGCTCCAGCGGAGAGTCCTGCCCCTTCAGACACAGAAAGTAACTTACAAGTACTTACCTTTGCTGAGTGCAGACAACAAAGAGAGAGTGTACGCCAATCCCAGATAATATATAACCAAGAACAATTAATCAGGCAACAGTTGTGTTAGGTGGCTGACTTATCCGTCCTTCCCCTCCAGGAGTTGTCAGAGCTTATCTGATCTTCCACTCTGCTTGATATTTTGCTGAACTCTGTCCCTAACTCAAGTCTACCTTGACTGACTTTGGACTCACATTGCCTTAGAATTCTGTTAGATTTTATTATACCTTGTACTTACTGCCTCAAAGTAAGTAATGAGCTGGCAGCTATTCAGTTTGTTTTGTTTGAGTTATCAGCTGAGCTGCTCTGACTGAGATAGGACAGGCATATCCCCCCCCCCCCCGTGCCAGGAATAGGTACCATGTTTGTGCCAATTGACTGTTCCTTTCTGTCCTGGAAGCTTTCCAGGGACTGGTGGCAGAGGGCGAGGAGACTGACATCACTCCATGAACCACTTTCAATAGCAATGACAATGATGTCTACATGGCGTCCCTTCAGATATTTAAATATGGCTATGAGAACCAGAATACTGTAGTGGTTTGAGTGCTGGAGTACAACCCTGATGACTATGGTTTGATTCCCTGCTTGGTCATGGAAGCCAACTGGGTGACCTTGGGCATGTCACATGCTCTCAGCCCAAGAAATCCGCATGGTAGGTTCATCTGAGGGTTGCCATATGTTGGAAACAACTTGAAGGTGCATTGGCTGGGTCACATTGGACAAGTCACAGTTTCAGGAGAAGGCAATGACAAACCTTCTCCTCTGCATAATTTTTGCCAAGAAAACCCTGTCATAGGTTTGCTTTAAGGTTGCTGTAAATCGGAAATGACTTGAAGGCACACAACAGCAATGTAGTCTTTGTTCAAGCTGTTGTGCTGGAATAAGGGCAGGAGAAGTGAATTTCTTTCTTATTTCCAGAGGGCTTAGATCGGTGGTGGGGAATATGTGGCTCTCTGAAAACCGAACTACAATTTCTGTGTGTTCTAGCCAGCACAGTGTATGGTGAAGGATAGTGGATCTTGTAATCCAACAGTATTTGAAAGGCTATACATTGCTCACTGCTGGCTTGCATGATCTGTAAATATGAATATAGTCTACTAGATAATAGAAGAATTTTTATTGTTACTTATAAGTGAGTTTTGAGATCAAACAGGCATTTGAACTTGGCTCTTTCTGATCATAGGACACAGAATGCTAATAAGTACCAAAACCCTTGTGCACAAGACACATTTATGATAATTTCAGTGTTTTTCTATTATATTCTCCTGTTGTTATTAGGAATATTGATAATAAATTTTGTTAATATTAATTAATAATAACAAAATTAACAATAATTTAAAGTTCTGTCTTTTCCTCAAGCCTAGGACTCAGGGTGGCTTACAAATTAAAAAAAAAAAACAATTAAAACATACAAAATATTATCCTGAAAATGTAATTAAACTAACAAGAAAATTTAAAAACAACTTAAAACATATCTTTAAAAATGATTCACTTCACTTCTCAATAGCCCGTTGGAACAAATACAGTTGCCTGTTGAAGGAAAGACTGTAAGGAGAGGGCCATTCTAGCCGTTTAGGAAGGGAGTTCCACAATCTTGGGACAGCCACCAAGAAGGCTCTATCTTTCATTTTCACTAATTGCACTTGCAACGATGCTGGAACTGAGAGAAAGGCCTTTTCTGAAGATCTGAGAACCCACATAGGCTCATATGTGGAGATGGAGTGTGTTAGGTAGCCTGGACTTAAGCTGTATAGCCTTTATAGGTGATAACCAGCACTTTGAATTGTGCCTGGAAACAGATCAGCAACCAGCGAAGATGTTGTAACAGGGAAGTGGTACGGTCCCCATAACCAGCCCTGATTAACACTCTGGTTGCAGCTACTCATAGCAACTGAAGTTTACAAATACTTTTCAAAGGCAACATCACATACAATGTGTTGCAGTAAGCTAAATGGGATGTTACTAAGACGTTTGTAATTGTGGCCAGATCAGGTGTCTCTAGGCATGGACACAACTGGTATACTACTTGTAAGATTACAAAAGCACTCCTGGATCCCCCAACCCCCCCCCCGAGCTCCTCAGCCTTAAGGCTGACACCAGGAATACACCCAGATTGCCCCTCTCTATATTCAGGGGGAGCTATGTTCATTTGCTTTTATGTTTATGTCCTGTTTTTGCCCCAAGAAGCTGAAGCTTGGTCTGGTCCCCAGTTTTTTGTCCTCATATTCTTATCCTCAAAGTGAACCAGTGAATTTGGTCAAGTAGAACATGTCAGATAACAATATTCATACAAAATTTTTGCCCTTTCGGACTGTTACTTGACTAACTGTCCCCTTCTATGAGTTTTTCAAAAGCTTCCATTGCCACTAATGGGGGCTTCCTGAAAACTTCACTGATGTGTGAGGAAGGTGGAAAAGTCAGCTAAGGCTGGGAGGAAGCCAATGGGCCAGATAGCTGGTCTATAAAAGAATTCTGTGCTGGAGGCTCTTTATCTGGTTTTGTGATTATCCTGATGGCCTTTTATTGAAACGACAGTAAAAAAAAGTGTTCCTCCTTTTCAGAACATACAGGTCATAATCCAGTGCAGAGTTTTTTCAGTGGTCAGTTAAGACTGTGACCATCCAGTTCTACTTGCAGCTTTAACTTTGCTTAAAAAGGTGAAATAGAAGTTGTATAGAATCTGAACTTCTGGCATTAACATTTATATTTCTGTCATGTTCACATCAACAATAATGATGCAGCTTATTTACCACTGTTGATGCATAGCAGTCTAGGGGGAGATCTCCTTGGTTGAATATCTACCTTTTCTAATTGGTTCCCTGCTTCATGTATTAAGTTCATCTCCATCTTCCAATAAACCGTTGCCCACTTATGGGGCTGAAAATGTTATTTCTAATTTACTCTAATACAACGAATGTACATCTTGTAATAAAATTTTTAAAGCAGTAAAAAATGTTTCTAAGTCAGAGTAGAACTTGGCATAAACATTGCTTTTTTAGTCATTCATAAAATCAGTTATTGTATTGGAAAGACAAGTATTTATCTAATCATTTGAGACATTCTCCTATTACAAATCAAGCTCTTATTTTAGTTATTGATTTATTAAAAATATTTCTGTGCCAGCACATATCAAAACATCTGAGTGTAGGTACAGTAGGTAAAAACAGCTTTACTTTTTTTAACAATTTGAACAGCTAAAAACAATTCTGTTGAAGCAAAGCAAAACTCACAGTCTAAGAAACGGGTACCAAGCCATTTGTTACCAGCCATTCTCTGTTTCTGACCTGCTAGTTGTTATGGTCAACAGAAGACACATGCATGCTAAGTTTCTCGATATGTTCCAACCAGCAGCTGATGCTACTGTTCTCTCTCTTCCTCTGCAACCCCACCCATAATTGCTAAAATAGAAAAGAATGATGGTGAAAACAATTTCACAATTAGGAATAGGTGTCTGTAGCTGATTTGCTTCATATTTTTTTCTTACATGTTTCGGATTACCTTCCACCATGCTGGATAAATTAGATATCACTCCATTAAATGTGCTCATTTTTGAGACATTACATTGGTTTTGTTACACCTCCTTTTTTCTGAAAAGATCGAAAATCAACACACCAGGAAGCACACAGAACACAATATTCCCCAACATTGTCTGGATTAAGTACAGTATTTAAAAACTAGCAAACAAGTTATTGAGAGCCAGCGTGGTGTAGTGATTTGAGCACTGGACCACGACTCTGGATATCAGGGTATGATTCCTCACTCAACCATGGAAACCCATTGGGTGACTTTAGGCACATCCCACACTGTCAGGTCCAGAAAACCCCATGATAAAGTTCACCTTAGGGTCACCATAAGTTGGAGACACAACAACAGTGCAAGTCACTGTGCGAAACAGTGGACAATACTATTTACTATTAGTTAGAATAATTAGTAAATGGGACCCATATTATACAGAATAAATTGTGTGGCTGGTCTTTACTTTTTCTCATGCACATGCATGATCAGCTTCCATAAGAGCCAGAAACCAGAGTTTATTTTGCCACCTATGAAGAGAGAGATTCTCTACATCTTTCTGATGGCATGCCACTGAGCAGAAAAAGGTAATTAGCTCTTTATGGAGAATAGATTCATTGGATCCCAATAATAGTACCCTACCATTTACTCTAAAGTGGGATATAAGGTGACTTACAAATTTAAACAAATACAATATGGTTAAAACATTTTTTTTAAAAAGTATAATGAAACAATCACACTGAGAACAGTTTAAAACCTACCATTACATTAATACAAAGTTTTTTAAAAAGTACCGTTAAAACAGTACAGCACCCTTCAGTTCTTAAAAGCCTGTTGAAATATAAAGGCTTTGCCTGCTGACGGAAGGATAGCAAGGAGGGAGCCATTCCAGCCCCATTGGGGAAGGAATTTGATAGGCTAGGGGCAGCCAAGAAGGACATCCTATTCTGTGTGTCCCTCTGTTCGTCCCTCTGAAGGTGGTGAATCTGAGAAGGGACCTCTTTTGAGGATTTCTGGGCTAGCATGGACTCATATGGGGAAGTACTGTCTCTCAGATAGCCTGGACCCAAGCAGTATTAGGCTTTTTAGATGATAACCAGCATTTGAATTGTGCCTCAGGACGGATCAGCAGCCCCTGAAGTTGTACCAAGGAGTCATATAGTCCTTATAAACAGTCCCAATTAACAATCTGGCTGCTACTATTCAAATAGTGTTAGGCAGGTTGTTTTGACAATTTGCTATGGATGATGCCATTTTTGTGTGTGGTAGTGTTGGTCTGGCATATCACATTCTATTTTTCAGCTTTCAAACCTTTTAGCTTCGGAATAGGATATAAATTTTCTTAACCTTAAAATACTTTTTAAAGCTTTTAGACTTGGAATACAAAAAGCAGTAATTAGTGGATAGTATTATTTTGGGAGTAATTTCAGGCACCAGATAGATTTCCAACAACATTGCAGAATATTCCAGTGATGTGGTTTGATTATTGTAGGATAAGTGTGTCCAGAGACACAAAATCTATCTGTTTTCCTCTAAAAAAAAAATCCCAGAGGGAAAACAACCCCGAACTATCCTAAATTTTACAACTGAAATTATTAGATTCTAAATATGAATGTAGTATTTTTCCAGTGGCTTGCATTTTATTGGTAAGCCATCTTTGAACACTGTCTTGTACTTAAAATGTTTTTAAATGAATCAAGGATAGTGATGTTGGCAGCAAACAAGACCATGTTAGCTATAAAGCAAGAGAAGTCAATTTTCAATATGATAAGCCCTTCATATTGAATGAAGCCAGATATAGGATAGATGTATGCATAGTGAAAATGTTCTATTCCTTTTTCACGTGGCTGTAGAGACCAAAATGCAATGAATGGTGAAAGCGTCAGTTGTGACATTATTAGTAATGCTTGAGATGACACATCTTCCAGGGGCAGATTCTGCAGGAAAGCCTATGTAGATTGAAGAAGCAGGGTGTACAGAAAAATCAAGGTTCAAGCTAAGAGGTCTGTCCAAAGCATGGTGGGATAAAGGAGGGGCAGGCATACTGTCTGTTAAATTTAAAGAGTGAGACACATGTGAGCAGAGGAACCGAAGATAACCAAGCTGATTTATAAGCAGAGACAACAGAGAATTGTGCAGACAAGGTCAATGTTTACTGTTGTCTTGCCAAGGACACTGGCTTGACCTGGAAGCATTTATAGTAGGACTAGTTCAGGGCCTAAATACTCTACAGATATCAGATCTTGGCTGATCTTGGAAGCTAAGCAGGGTCAGCTGTGGTTAGTATGTGGATGGGAGCCCACCAACAAATACCAAGTGCCATAGGTATATTTCAGAAGAAGAAGGATCTGGCAAAAAACACACTGAATATTCCTCACCTAAGGAAACTCTATAAAATTCATGCGGTCACCACAAGTCAACAGGAGACCGGAAGGTACGTACCCACAGTTCAGGAGGAAGCAATATGCTGCCTGGGGCTCTGAGAAGACATTGTTTAGCTTTCAATTGCTTGCTGCATGGGGCACCAGCAATATTTGATTAGTTTTTTTTTTTATTTTTAGCCAGTATGATCAGGTATTTTATTTTGTAGCAGTTACCAGCTCAAAAATTGTAGAAAAAATAATTCAGAACTTCTACATTTCTCCATCTATTATAAGCATAATTTCTTTATTTCTCCAGACTTTTCTTTGATCCTAAAAGGGCAGGATGGGAGAACTATACTTTTTTGGCATTAGTTGCTTACACCATGTCCTGCACTCTTTATTTTTAGTTGCTTTACACACAGTTTAAAGGAAGCGTGCCCAGTCAAGTTCCATTCTCTTACATATATTTTCTCTTAACTCTCCTGAGCAAATATGTAAACTCTCAAGTCTTTATTCAGTGCCAGCATAGTACAACATCCTGTCCAAATATATACATGGATTTTATTGGTGTGTAACAGTTTGTTCTTCAGCAATTTGTTCTTGTCAAGTGTCCCAGATGAATTTATTACAACTTTTGTGGCAGTTCCATATCATTACATGTGCAAGATACAGTGCATCTGATGCTTCAGTCTCAGTTATGTAAAGAAAACATGCATGGAGTTGGAGATGCAACCAATTCTCACCATTCTCCAGAGTTCCCACACCAAGTTTCCTCTTGTGGAAGTGGATCCAAACCATTTTCTTGAGATCAGTCAACTTAAAGCACACTTGGTGTTCAATCATGGACATGGCAATCAGTAACAAATGTATCTTGAAGGTACAGCAAACCACTGAGATATAAAGGCATTTATCATTCTACTTATAACACTGAATGGAAATAGGGAGGAGAATCACCTGATATGTCAAAGGTCCATATATATGGCATTTAATTTTAAAGAAAACAAGGATTGACATCTTGGAGTCCTTTAGTTGTATATTCTTTCATGGTAGGGGGTTGGAATAGGTGGCCCTTGTGGTCTCTTCCAGCCCTAAGACGCTATGATTCTATGAAGGTAAACTTGTTTCTCTTTTCTAATAAAAAGTTCTATTTTGCTTGCGAAATGGTAAAATACTTGAACATGCATTTTGTATAAATGTTTTATTAGCATAGACCAGGGTTATTCTGATTCCAATCAGATAGATAGTTAAAGTCTAGGAATTAATTATATACCCTTGTGCTTTAAGGCAAATAATCCCAGTGAAGAGTTTGATGGGCTTTTTTTGTTGTTGTTGAAAATATTAACTGCTAATAAAATAGAGTTCATTGGTTTTTTTACACGATAAGATAAATGTCTTCAATTAATTTAACAATATTCTGCACTTTGCTTAAGCCTTGAATCTTGTTTCATTAACTACTACATGAAAACGTTAGTTGTATGTACAAGATCTTTTCTCATAGGGTTTTTGGAAAAAATAATTATTCTCAATGACCCAGAAAGGCTGAAGATGCAATTATTTAGGACTGGTGTCTTCTAATATTATCACCAGATGGGAGGCAATTATAGCTGTTGAAAGGAAGATAACCTAGCATAGAAATCTGAAGGTGAGACATTTTACAAAATTTGTGGAAGGGTAAATGTAATAATTTCTGATCACTTTTCTCTGTGTCCCTTCGCATCTGTCAGGGTCAGAATTTAAATCCATAGCCCTTAGAGGTTATGTTTAATTAATACAAATCTTCCTTTGTAATTGAACTCAACTGAGTATGTAAAAATCACTTTTTGGGTATTTGAGGAAGAAAGGTTTTCTAGTGTGCTTTATGGTATTAACAAAGTACATGTGTACTAAAGCAGAAAAGCATGTCTTTTACACTTTAGAAAATGTACAAATTAAAAAGTTCACTTTTAGCTTTAATAATAATGACAATAGCATCAAAGGTCTTGTTTCCATTTGTGTGTAACATGATCTTTAGTAGTCAGGACTAAACTGAAAAAAATCTCTTGCTTGTCAAAGTACTTGGATCTCTCTTGTCACCAAAAGCAGTATTTAGGTTAAAAAATGTCAACAGCACACTCTGTTAAGAGGAACAGAATAGCCACGTTAGACCAGACCAAAGGCTTGTATAATTCAGCATTCTTTTCACATAATGACCAATCAAGTGTCTATGAGAAGCCTACAAAAAAGAACCTGAATACAAATATATGTCCCATTTTGCATTCTTCTTTAGTGATATATAAAAGCACTCTACCTCTTATCCTGAGGGTGATATATAACCATTCTGACTAGGACCCATTTTGATAGTTCCATGAATTTATCTAATTGCACTTCAGAGCCATCCAGTTTTGATATCTGCTTGGTCCACTAGGGGTTTTCAAATTGGATTGTAGTGAACGTTATCACCGAGAAAATAAATAGTGCTAGACACTCCTTTTTTCATAGTTCACTGTTCTATAATAGTCTAGTTGGCTCTAAGAAATATATTATGTGACTCAGTGTTTTCAAATTTTTCTAATGGAGCAGTTTGACTTCCTTTGTTTTTGTTTTAATACTACTTCCCTGTAAGATGGTTTGTCTGAAATTATATACTCTCTGTTATGCAGTTGTCAAGGAGTAAATCTGTAGATGTTTGCAATGCATAGTTACATATGGCAAACATACAGGGGCTCTTTGGCGAAAGAAAATGTTTGGAAAGAGTTACAGTATAAAAGGTAGATAAGTTTTTAAAGCTGTTGTACTCCAGAGCAGTGGTCTTCCATCTTTGGCCCTCCAGATATTTTGGACTTCAGGTTCTAGGAGCCCCAGCCATCATGATCAATGTTCAGGAATTCTGGGAGCTGAAGTCCAGAATATTTGAAAGTACAGAAGGAGAGAACCACTAGTCTAAAACAAGAACATCCTTTTGCAGGACATAATTTTCATGTCAGGTATCTATCCTGCTTCTTTGGTCTTTGTGTGTGTGGATTCTACAGGATAAAACAGGTGTCTGCCTTTCCAAGTTGACGTTCAGCCTTGTTCAGATCATTCCAAACATGTGGATGTGCAGCTTTTCCAATAAATTATTTAGAAAAGAAGGGTGTCTGGAACTGGCACAGTTGTGGGGAAATGAAAAATTGTTGTTGTTGGTCTATGCACTTGAAGGATTTTGATTCTGATATGGTCTTAAATATATGTTTTAATTCTGTATTTCCCAGGACAGTCTTTTAATCTGTTGTGATGCATTCTAGGTTTTAACCTCTGACTTGGAAAAAAGAGAGAGCCAGCAGCAAAGGATGCTGAGCCAACTGAAAGACATACAGAGTAACTACAAGGTCTGTGAGAACGAGCGCAGAGTGGCAGAACTTCAAGTTACAGAACTGGCTCAGCAGTTGGAAGAGTCAACTAAGGAAGCAGAGAGGTACCTAGCTGAATTCAGACAATCTGAAGTGCTCAGGCTAGAGAATGAAAAGAAGAAGGAGGAGTTAAAATTGAAAGCTCAGGAGTCTATTAGACATTGGAAGCTAAGGTGTAAGAAACTGGAACATGAACTAGAAAAGCAGACTGAACTTCACAGCCAATTGATGGAGAAGAACAATCTGGTATGGGATTTCTTTATTCTTTCTTTTCCCTTCAAGCCAACAATCTTAGTAATACTCCTCCCAGCCAGTTTCAAGACTTTAAAAACTATACATACATAAAACTTATTTACTAATTACAGTTTTTAAAACTCATTATTGCATGGTTTGAGTGGTGGTTGTGGGAGTCTTCATCACATTACTGTGGAGTCAGTTTCCACCCTTATTTGGACCATGAACAAAAATCTACCAATAACAAATCAATAATAACCAATAATAACATCCAATAATAGTTTATAATGGAATGGTTTGATTCAGTCAAATATATTGGCCATGTTTGGAAACAAGATGTTTGCTTTGATACAGCCCAGCTCTTCTTCTGGGAATCTCTTTAGAATCTGATGGCAATTTGTCTTCATTAGTGGTGGTTAGCATGATACCTGTGCTTTTTTTGGGTGGGGTGTCTGGTCAAGTTTTGGATCTGCTAAATGTAAGCTCATGAGAGCTAGTGTAGTGGTTTCAGCATTGGACTAGGACTTTGGGAGATCAGGGTTCAAATTCCCTGCTTTAGCTATGGAAACCCATTTGGGCAAGTCACAGTGTCTCAGCCTCAGAGGAAGGCAACCCCCTCTGAACAAAGTTTGCCAGGAAAACCATGTCATAAGGTTGCTCTTCTGACATGGAGGAGAGAGAGAGGGAACTAGAGAATGAGCAAATTCAGAGAGGGTCTGACTAAGACTGGCAAATAGGAAATAACATGAAAGCATGCTGTGCCTAAACTCTTGGAAAAACATACAAATGGTCAGCTCCTGAATACAGGCATGCTAAGGTTGCTGACTCTGACACAAATAGATAATCCAATGCAGTGTTTAGGATTCTTCAAGAATTCCCATTCCTCCAGTGTTGCTGTCTTGTTATATTCATTGTTTAGTAGCAATACACTATTAATAGCCTAAAGTGCTATTGTTTTATAGGTTTAGGTTTTGTGATTTAGTGAATTTTCTCTCCCTTCCTTCCTTCCTTCCTTCCTTCCTTCCTTCCTTCCTTCCTTCCTTTTTTTTTCTTTTTCTTTTTTTGGAATCAGGTAGAAATTAGCATTTAAAAATAGCAATTAGTGTTTCAATTAAATGTTCATGAGTGATGCTCAATAGCAAAGGTAAACCTCTAAAGGCTTGAATAGGAAGCACAGTTTTGATGCAGTAATAAGTATGGATGGAAAATGAATAGTATGAAAATAGTAGATTAGTCTTCCACCCTAGAGGTAAAAACATATAAGGAGGATAGGTATGCCAGAGGGTCATCAGAAAACTAAATGTTTTAAACCAGTAATTAAGTATTTCATTGCAATTTGAGAATAATCAACCAACATTTGAAGAATGGTTTTGACAGTAAAAGGCTATTTACATCTCCCAAAGGCTCAAATGTGATGTATTTCAGATCTGAAAAGTAGGTGGACTTCATGCCATTATGCTTTGTAATTAATCATTCACCTAATGTACAGGTTGTCAAAAGCAAGTTCTACTTAGTGGGATTTAAAAGCTGCCTGACTAAATAAGGTGGAAGTACAGAAGGAACCTATAACCTGAAATAATTCTAGTATATTCAATCATCTGAGAAGCAACAGTCAGTCTAGAATATAGAGAGTGAGGTTAATTGTGGATGCAGAGGCAGTAAGCCAAGCAGCTAGAATGTAAATGGTTAACAGGGAGGCTATTCAACATGGAAAGCAGGTTGGTGGGCCAGAAGGAACAATGTGAATTTAACTCATGTTTAAACAATAATTTGTAATGCAAGAGTTTTGGAAAGGGAGTTCTATGGGTCACGTGTGAGAGATATGAAATTCTTCATTTATAATACATAAAAGTCAAAGTTTGTTCTTCTGTGTCAGGTGAAGACCTCATATGATTGGTTGCCTGAGAAGATTCTATGGCAGTTTAGGGAGGAACCTTTAGAATTCTCACCCAGAGAGCTCTTAGGCCTCAGTCAACTGTGTCTGTCTTGAATAGGCCAATTGCTATGGAGAGGAGGCCTAGCAGCAAGGAGGAGGGCAGTGTATTCCATCAGGAACCCAACCTCTGAATGTTAATAACTCTGAGTAAAGATTGGATTGGGGAATATGGGGAAAAGTTACAGGTACTGGACAAGACAGTTTGGGGAATTGGAGACACAGGATTTCAAATCTTTCTAACAAGTACTACATATGAGAAAATAAAATCCCAGGCAATGCCGGGTATATATGCTAGTTTATAACTATTATTGATTTCCTCCTCTCTTGGATGCACACTTTAATACAATGAGAGGGTCTGAGTATTTTAAGGAGGCTGAGGGTAATACTGTCAGGAGACCAGACTCTATTAGGAATCTATTGTCTAGTAGTATCACTGAAGGCAAAATGCTCAAAGTGAAGGCACCATACTGAAGTACGTTCATCTTCTGTGGGGAGTAGTGGCTGCAACAGAAGAAACTGCTAGTTCCAATGCTGAGGGTAGTGGAGAAGCTCCAGAAGAGAAGCTGTTGGGCAGTAGCAGTAGTATGAGATGATACTGGCAGATAATCTCTTACAGACAAAAGCAATGGCATTTCATCTAGCATTTGTTAGAAGAAGGCTCTGGTAAAACACTTCAGAAAGTCTTTTACCTTGAAAACCTTATGATGCGATAATCCAAAATGAAGATGAGACTCCTAGGTTGGAAGGTACTCATTCAGCTACTGGGAAAGTGTAAAGTACAAGTACAAATAATGCCGAGTCCAATGATGCAACTAAAGTCAAGCTGAATGGATGTTCAGCTGCTGATGTGCTCAGATGCGACAGAAGGTGTAAAGATGCATAATGCATATAATAGGGACACGAAAAGGAAGAAGCATGAGTTAGAAGAAACTAGAAACTAAAGAAATGGGACAAACATTGCAATAGTTGTTGTTAATGAACCAAAGTGGACAGGAATGAAACATTTTCAGTCAGATAATATTGTACTGCTTTAATCTGGCAAAGCCAATCTAAGAAGAAATACAGTTGTCATAATGGTAAGGCATCCTGTAGCAAAAGCAGTCTGGAGATAGAATGTCAAGTCTGACTGAATAATATTAATAAGAATGCCTGGAAAACCTTTCAGTATAACCATAATTCAAGTTTGTGCTGCACCTACAAAGGGAGAAGAGGAGAAATTGAAAGATTCTTTGCTGGCATCCAGGAAGAAATTGATTATACACTAAAGCAGAACAATTTGATAATCATAGATGACTGTGAAAGCAGAAAACAGAGTAGAATGAAGTGTTGTTCGATCAAGAAATGAAGTAGAATAGCAGCATATTGAATTTTGTGAGGCCAACACTTTGTTCATTTGCAGACACATTCTTCAGGCAAATGAACAAATGATTGTGTACAAAGTTATTAGTGGATGGCCAAAGTACAAATCAAATGGCCTGTATACTTGGAAGGAAAAAAAAGGGGGAGAAGCTCTATTCTGTCTACAAAAAGAAAATCAGGAGCCAAAATTTAAAGACTATTCCTGTAGAATTTAAAGACCATGTTAAAGAACAGATTTCAGTACTGGTTTCTAATTGAGTGGAAACCAGATGAACTCTAGATTGAAATGAGAAACATTATCAGAGAATGCAAAAGATGCTGTCTGTAGTCAGAAAGAAAAGCCTCACAGAAGTAAGTCTTCAAACAGTTAAGGAGAGGTGAGAAGCAAAAACTAAGAAGTGATAGAAACAGGGTTGGAATCATGAATATAGCTATCCAGCAACATTTGTGTAAGGACAAAGAGAACTGTTATAATCATCAGTGCAAAGGAACAGAAGACAACAAAAAAATACAAGATCCAAGAAATCAAATGAAAATTTAAACCAAGATTGGGAATGCTGATTGTTCGACATATTATTTAATCAGGACAAAATAAGAAAAGATGATGGAAGTGATACATTGAAGAACTATACAAAAGAGAAGAAAGAATTATGGAGTCCTTCAAAGTAGCACCTTTTGATAAAGAATCTATAATTTTAGAAAGTGTAATGAAAGCTACTCAAAGTATGGAGTTGAAATAAATTACCAGAAACAGAACAGTAGAACTGTCTCAAGCTGTAGGGACAGAATCTATCCAAACTGTAACAAAAACCTGCCATTAAGTGTGCAAAAGAACTCACAGAATGGAAGTGCTCAATATATATTCCAACCCCTAAGAAAGAGGATGCAAGGGATTGTAATGGCCATTGAACCGTTGCATTAATTTTCCATGTAAGCAAACTGATACTCAAAATTTTAGAGCTGAGACTTTTACCATATATACAATGAGAAACGTGAAATGCTTAAGTTGGGTTTAGAGAAGGAAGAGGCATTAGAGACTATATTCAAAATATGGATTGGCTAATGGAATACATCAAAAATTTCAGAAGAAAATCACCCTTTGTAGATTACAGCAAAGCCTTTATCATGAAACACTAAGAATTGCTCCAATAGAAATGAGTGTGCCACTACATTTGATTATCCTGATGCATAACCTATTTTCTCGACAAGAGACCACTGTTTGAACAGAATGTGGAGAAACAGAATTGTTCTCAGTTGTCAAGAGGTCAGACAAGGCTGAATATTATAACTCTGTTTAATTTATATGATGAATATATCATGTGGAAAGCAGGATTAAACTTGGAGAAAAGAGGTGTGAAAATTGGAGGAAAAAACATCCATAATTTAAGTTAAGCATGTTGGTCTATATTACTTGTAAAAGCAGGGTTACTGCTGAAAGGGAACAGCAGGGACTAGAGTAACCACAGGTATTCAGGATGGTTTGCTGGGTTCTGAAGGTTAACTACTGCATTTGTGTGTGGTTATAGATCATTTGGGCCCATTTTTGGGGAGAAAATCACACAAAAATTGCTTGATAGCTTAGGTGTTCATGAGTATTTTGGTTGGCTTTGAGGGCCATAAAAATTAGGTTTGGGGTACATGTGGACCAAAGACATACTTTTCCCAGTCTTGAATTAACCCCTCCCTCCAACAGGACAGTTTCTGCCATTTGAACTGGAGGTGAGAATTCTCCTTTCGCAGTTCTTTGTATACTCTCAAAAACCTACTCTGGAGGGGTGGGGGACCCTCTGGAACAACTTTTCATGCAGGCTGCAGGAAGGAGGGAAGAAAAGCATCCCATTCCACAAAAAGAAGTCTCTTCTTATAACATTCACCTTCTGCTATAAAAGTCCATAAGATATCTCCTGTAGAAATCTACCAATTAAAAAAAAAGATAGTTTGTGTTGTATATTTTTATATGTAAACATTTATGTTGTACCAAAACTTTCTTTGGTTATCTGAAAAACGGGATATAGATAGCTAAATAATAGGGGACAGGTAGGATGCCATTAATTTCTCCAAAAATGCGTATCTATGATTTCTAGAGTGGTTTTCAGGTAATATCTCATAATGAGAGTGTTATATCTTTGTGTTTTACTCATCTTAGTCTCCACACTACTGTGAAGCAGTACTTTTCTTTTTTTCTGCCATTCAGTTGTTTCAGCCATGTCTCAACAAATCAGGGATGAAATTTCCAGAGAGTGGCAAAATTCATGGAAATATCCATTGACATTCACTTTGGTGTGATGTCCTCCTTTCTTAGTAGTGTTGTTTTGGGCCACTCCCCATTCCCCCATAACACAGGGTGGGAAACCTGTAGTCCTCCAGATCTTGTTGAACACTAGCTCCCATCAGTCCTCAGCAATGGCCATTCTGGTTAGTTCAGGAATATCGAGTTGCCTACCTCTATTCTGATTAGACTCGTGGTAAATCTTTTTGATTCTTCCTTTAACCTGCTACCCCACTTTGAATTGTAGGCCCTTAAAGAAAAGGATGACTTGAAGAGTCAGCTTCTTTCTACAATGCATCAGATGGAAAACCTTCAGAAAGAGCTGACTGATGTTCTTGAGAAGAGAGCCAAACAGGAAGAGGAGCTTCACTGTAGAGAAGTGAAGCTCAGTGAATCTAGATCACTACAGCTAGCTCTTGAACAAGAGATCAGGGATGTCAGAGAAACTGCAGATAAATTGAACAGTGAGCTGCAAAAGCAAAACCTGACACAGAGCCAGCTGCGAACAGAGAAACAACGGTTAGAGGAGGAGCTTTCAACTATTAATGTGATCCATGAAAAGGACCAAGCAAGACTCTTAGAGATGCAAGCAGTTATAAAAAACCTGAGTGCAATTCGTGCTGAATTAACCAACCAAATAGCAGAAGAGGAGAAATCAAAGAAAGAGATGCACAAGACTCTGACAGAACTCCAGAAGCAACAAGAATCTAGTCAGGAGGAGATGGCTGCTATCAGTAAGCAGCTGAAGTTGGAGAGAGATGTCCACCAACAGGAACTGGCAGAACTTCAGTCGGAATTGCAGCGAGTGAAAACAAAACACGACCAACGTGTCCAGGAGATGATGAAGCTGTTCAATCAAGGGAAAGAAGAAGCAGCTAGTCATGTTGGGATGTTGAAGGTATTTGTGTAGAATGGTTGACATTTCCCTCCTTTGAATAACATTTTGTGTTTTTGTGGCAAAGAAGTAGTTGAGCAAGTTGCCAATGAGGAAGGTTTCTCAGTTTCTCTTAAACATGTAGTTTTCAGGTTTAAAATGAGTTAACAGAAAGAGAAGCCACCCAAGTACCTCTCAGATAGATGTGGTATGGTGGCTAAAATCACATGTTGTCTTTACTTGTCCCTGGCCTTTTTGAATCTTGATTTCTCTGTGCATATTGTCATCTTTCTATTTTGGTGATGATATGTACTCAGAAGATGTGAGTGCTATTGTTAGCATAATGTTTTTATTCTGATTTTATTTGTGACAAAAAGATACCAGCAAGTATACAGAGTGTTAAAGCCCTGCCCATGCTTGTTCAAGTCTTACCCATTCATTTCTCCTACTTGTGAAACAATGCAGATATTTGCTGTATTGTTTGACCATAGAATCAGAGCAGGAATACACAATCAAAGCACTCCTAACAAATGGTCTCCAGCCTCTGTTTAAAAGCCTCTGAAGAAGGAGACTCCACCACACTCTGAGGAGTGTATCCTGCTGTTGGCATTTAGTCATACCTATAAAGGCTAGATTGTGGGATTTAAAACAAACTGATTAAAAATTCATGTAGATTTTTAAGAAGCTGAGTTGGGAGCATTTCCTTGATTTTCTATAAGATTTTTTCCAAAGATATACAGCGTAGGTGAACAGCTTTTGCGAGGGTGAGGGCTGGGGAGCTGCACTGAACCCCCAGGTGACTGCATTCCCATACCAAAAATAAATCCTTTTTTTGCTTTCAAATATCCCCATGTCCTCTGGGGGCACAGGGATTTTGCCATATTTTTAGTCCCTCCCAAGCCATTTGAGGCTGAGGGGAGCCCTTTTCTATAACAGGAAATGACCCTGATGTTAACTTTTGGGCCACTTCTCGTGATAGGAACGTCCTGTGTTAGTCCTAAAATAAGGTGGGCAGACTAGAAACATGTCAACATTGCTCCCATGCCCTTAGAGGACTTTGAAGATACTTGGGGCAACAAATTTGTCCAAATTTGGAGCCAAAAAACTTGCTTTGTGGGGGCTCACTTTTCTCATCTTTATGTAAAGGTTTATGTAAAGGTTTAATTTAATTTATTGTCTGTTGTTGCCTCTTCTTGAAGATGAGGGCATGTCCAACGGGATTAAAAAAAACACCTAGAAACAAATCCACAAAATTGGAGCTGGCACTGTAATTGCACTTGTTCCACCCCCTACTCTGCCGAAAGTCTTGGTACTTCTGGCCCTTCTTCATATAATAAACTGTGGGGAAAGGATTGTGCTACAAACTAGGATGGCATCCTCAAGAGATTACCAGTGATGGGTTTTGTTTTTTTAAAAAATGGAGTAGATACATGTCTTGGAATATAGTCACAGCAGCAGTCTTTCCACCATGAAAGAGATAAGCTTTTTTCCATTGTGTGGCCAAGTGGAGCTTCCCTGTCCATTTCTTTGTGTAAAATGTACCTCATGTCTTTTCTCTGGCAGCTCAGCCTAGTTCAGATGATGGGATCAAAATTCTGGTTGATCCTAGAAATACTCATGCAGGCTACCGTCTACCTGCATAGTTCCCCTATGTTTCTGCCTAGTAAATTGCGTGTTTAATTTTTTTAAGAATAAATTGTCAGGGAAAGGACATCTAGCACTGATTGTAGGGCAGTAGTTGTTGGTCATCACCAATCATGCCATAGTGCATACAGTTTCATAGGTGCAATATTTGATGTCATTTTGAAAAAAGCAGAAGAATAGAAAGTGAGAAAAGATGGGATGGAGATCAAAGCTGGAGATTTTTGTGCAACACAAGCATTGACTCAGGGGAGAACATCTGGTCAAATGTGTAACCATTGTGTAAGTTTTCTGGTTTCCTTATAATGACTACATACTTGTTATAAGTAATCTCTGCTTTGTAGTTTTTCTTGTAAAGACTTGATATCCTAGAGAATACATGGAATTAAAGCACCAGTTGTGCAAGAGGCTAGAAGCTAGTTGTTGGATTAATGAATATTTTGTTATGATAAATAAAAATGTAATTGATTTGGTTTAATTAGTGATTTAATAGATTGTTTCAAACTGGTTAACAGACACCATTGCTGATTATCTTACCTATAACTTCTATCCAAAACTACTTCATAGCTCACTTTGCTTTACTTCAATAACACTAGCCCTTGGAAAAGTTACCTTTTGAAGAGTCTAACTCTCAGAAACCCAGTGACCACTGGCCGTGTTCACTGGGAATTCTGGAAGTTGTGGTCCATAAAGGAACTTTCCTAAGATCAGTGTAAAATGAGTATCTTTGTGAGCCCTAAATATTTGTTTTCTTGACAAATATAAATTAATGGCCAAAGTTACAGAGGGATGTCAGATAATTATGAAAGAAGAATATTGTGGGACCGTTGTGAAAAAAATGTTGGCAAAAGAGAGACTGCCACATGTTAACCAGAACAAGAGAAGAATTTGAAATATAGAGCTATCAAAATATGTATTGGCTGGAAACTGTATGTATTACATAGCATTTAAGATACCTTATTGTGGTGTAATGTGACATCCAATGTAGATTGGAAAGCTGAGATTTTCTTCAAATAAACTCAGCTATGTCTAAGCCTGTGTGGTCTCTTCCAACTCTGAATTTCTATGATTCTATGATTAAAATAAATTTGAAATAAAATTTTAACCAAGGATTTGGGAAAATGAATACAGGTATACCACCTCTGCGTATTCTTTGCTTAGAAAATCCCATGAAATTCATGAGGTCATCATGATCTGACAGGCTACTTGAAGGCACATATACACTGTAAATATACTTAATTTTGTTCCTTGTTTTGCTTGTATCCAATAGGCAGAACTTGTCAAAAGAAAGAAATTTGGTAAAAGCTCATCGTCGACAGGTGGAAAAGATGAAGATTGAATGTGATAAGCTGTCAGAAGAGCTAACCCATAAAGAAGAAGAAAATGTAAAATTTAGGCGGAAATATCAGCTGGTGAAACAGGAACTGGATGGAAGGGTAAATGAAACTCACCAGTCTTAAGGGGTAATATAGCAGAAGCCTTTTCAGACAGAGACTTACCTTAACATCAACCTGCTACATCAGACCCACTTTTTATTTTGTACTGTACATGTTTTCTGAAGTTCTATCCTACTATTTCCTTTCCTCTGTTTTCCCCCTTCTCTTTTAAAAATGTGCAGAACAAAAGGTTAAAAAAAAAAAAAAAGGACAAGACACCATTTGAAATTCTGACCTACCAGCTGAGGACCGGTAGTCTGACAAATAGAAAATCACCAGATATATCCTACAAATCTCAAGAGTTTACTTGAATCTAAACTATATCTCTTGAGTAGGCTCACTAGATGAGAGCTGTGATAACCACTTTTTCTGAAAGCTCTGTTAAACTAAGTCAGTTATGTAGTGGCAGAAGCTACCACATTGATATTTCATTGTGGGTGGTGGTAATATATAAGCAGATTTTCTCCAAATGTTTAGCAACTCATCAGTTTTAGAAAATGATCTGAAACAATCTTTTCATGCAGGTCTTCCTCAGAACCAAGGAGGCCAAGATAGGCCATAAATATGATCTAGTTCATGTGTTCTGTGTTGGCACAGCATTTTTTTTATCCCTGATTATTACTTTCAAATTGGCCTCTAGGTAGGGAGTGTTGCTCTTGAGACAAGGGAAGTTTGCAGTGGATAGCTGAGCAATACAGAGAATAGCATTACACAGTTCAAAACAGGCATGGAGAGGGCCATGGTTGTGTTTTGTATAAGCCAGAGGCTGAACTGCACTGTTCAGCTTTGCATGACATTTCAAAGACAGGAAGATATGAGACCAACATTTTCTTGTGAGAAACAGTCTCCTTTCCCAGGTGGTCCTAGAAGCAAAGGAGACAAGCTTGTTTCTGTGCATTAAGGATTCTTTTGTTTAAATTTTTGCTCTATAACTACATCTTTCATCTCACCCTGAGGGAAGGAGAGGGTCACAATACTCTAATCAGCCTTTGTTGGCCTGTAGGTTAATGTCTTGTTGCACTTTCAGCTTCCCTCCTTTTGGCTTCCACATGAGTTTAATATTTCTACTAATGCTTCTGAGCTTTCTTAATCAGTATGCTGTGGGAAGTACCATGAATTGGCAGTGGGATTGAACAGATTCCAAGTATATTACCGGACCGTACAAATTAATAATGTGATGTTCCAGTGAAAATTTTGAACAAAAACACTCTATCCTCTTTTAATAAACTGTAGGTTCATCCTGTAATGTGAAAGATTCAAATGTTTCTCTTAGGAAATTACTTATAGTTTTCTGTGTCCTCCAGCCCGTTAGAGAACTAAAAGGTTGCTTAAAACTTTGGCTTGGAAAGAAAAGTCATGCTAGTGCATTTGAGTCATTTCCAAAAACTGTCATGACCAAAGCTGTGTTTGGATTTGTGCTCTCTGATGACAGACCTTCTGATGATTCTTCTTGCTACATGGATATAATTAAAGAAAGAACATGAGAGCACTAATTCCACTTTTACCAAATCAAAATAATTTCCTAGGTTAAAATGAGCCATGGTTGGATCCATTCTGTTGTGTTCTTTGGATGTGATCAGAACAGCTGCTTAGAGCTAGCTCTTTTATAATGTCAAACTTAAATCCATCAAATAACAAAATGTCAGAGCAGTGTTCATTTTTGATCTGAGCTCCACATTTTGGTTTCATTTTGCTTGAGGGTTGATTGTAACTTATATATCAGATGTATTTTCATTGAGTCGCTAAAAAAACAAAAGGAAAAAAAAGAACCCTCTACCCTGTCCAAAATAAGTACATAAAAGCCTTTGAGGTTTCTCTCCACATACATAACATAGCTTGTACTTTTGTGGAAAAAAAAAAAGTCAGTGTTTAGGAGAAACTGACAAATATGATGATATAGTAGACACAAAGTCATTTTTTCTCTATTGTACATCTCCTGTTCTAAGTATGGGCAGATTTCAGACTTTCATGAATGTCCAAAATGCAGAGATTTTTAAAATTATCTTTCCCTATCTCTGTGCAGATGGTGAATGTCAACAGTGACCATTATATGATTAACCATGCTCACTGGTTATTTTTTAAAAATGTGTACCTGGTATGTGTGTTGTGTAGGTAATTACCTGCAATCACTGTTGCTTAGTATTTGAATTTTTTACTTTTATCAGGATGCAGTGGGTAGAAGATTGGATTACAGGGGATCAATAAAGGTTGCAAGGGCTGAGGTATATTTTCTTTTTCCTAGGCAGCAGCACAGAAATGGTACACTTGCTCTTCTTGTCCCCCAGTTGCCATATTGTATAGACCTAAGCCTGGTGCTGGTATTATTTCAAATCCAGCATCAGACCTTGGTTCTATTCAAATGACTGAAGATATATGTAGAATAAGAAAAAAGTTCATTTTTCTTAGAAAGTGTAGGTTCTTCTGGTCTGAAATGGTAGTATTCTTAAATACTGCTCTTATACACTATTTTGCCCCTTATCCCTCAGTTCCCTACATTCAAAATTAAGACACTCTTGGAAGCTTTAGATTGCAAATTATTACTTGGACAATAATAATTGTATAACAAATAAGCCAGTCCTGAGATCCTGCTATGCTCATAGAAATTGGGAAGGATTTGTATTAGCGTAGCCTCCTAAAGCAAACTCAAAAGCACAACAGTAGTGGAAGAAACCAGCTTATAGGGCAACAATGACAGCAGCTCTCAACATCCCTGACAACTTTGTTGCTACTCACTGACCACAGCTTTGTGCACAAATGATACTGGTTCAGGGAAGATGCCAGTCAATATATGCCCATGTATCAGTGTGCTCATAGAATCCAGTTTCAGCTACCTTCTGGGGATAAGGCACAAACACATTTCCAAGACGCCCAAATGTCTTCTTTATTTACTTTATGCATCTGACAAAGTAGGCTGCAGCACATAAAAGCTTATGCCAAATAAATTCTAAAGATAAATTCTTGGTCTTTACGGTCCCACAAGACTCTTTGTTGGTTTCACCATAACCAACTGATACCATTACCCTATTCAAAGTTTTTGCAGTTTGAATTACCAAATTTAGCTGTGTGGAGTGGAATCAATAAACCTTATGAAGAAACTCATCCAGATCAAACAGATAACCATATGTCTACATAATTGCAAACAGGAAAATATCATTTCTAAGGGTCTGAAGGTGAAAAATCCCTCATGATTCACCAACTACGATGAAAGATTGTCTTTCTCCTTCCAGAAAGCTACTGGGCTATCTTGTCAGCATGTTTTATAGCAAACAGAAGATCACGATGGAAACTCCTATTTGGGATCCCACATGAAGAATCAATCTTCCTTATAGTTCAAGCAGACAAAGATTCTCCAAGATAAAGGAAGTTGCCTACCACACAGAATTTGCTACTCTGAAGAAAGGGAAATAATATGAGCTATCAAAACTGTTACATAACTCTTTTAATGGCAACAAGAACAACCTGAGCCTACCAACAGAAATGTCAACTTATCCAGCCACGAACTGAGCCAAGTATAAAAGTCTTGTCTTTCATGGGACCCATTTTATTTCCCACCAAATCTGCATATTATACAATTCTTCTTTGTGGTCTCTGTGGCTCACAGAAATGGGTTCTCTGTGCCTGCGCAGTGCAACATTTGGAACCTTCTAGACCCTGGTGACAGGCATTTTGGTGGGAACCCCATCCCCATCCCCGGGGCTGTAACGCCATCTTCCTGCCTAAACTGTTAAACCAGCACACAGCCATCACCATTCCAGCATACCCCAGACAATGCAGTATCACCCAGTGTACATCTTCCTAGTTCTGTGGAAATAAAACACCCTGCATGGGTCCCTCTGGATCATGGTAACACTGCATGAATCTCTGGAATTGATGACCAAAAGATGTGCTGTCAATGAATGTAGGTAAAATTAAAAGAAGGTTAGAGAAATTCATGGATGATTTAAGTTGGTTGCAAGCTATTAGTTGTGGAACTTTCAAATTCAGTGGTAGTATGAGCTTCTGGGAAGCAACAGTGAGACAGAACTATGGATTTCATGTCTTGTTTGTGGCTTTGAAAGGCATGCCACCAGTCACTGTGAGAAGCAGAATACTGGATCAGATGGACCTTTGATCAGAGCCGTCATGATAGTTCTCTGCTTCTTTTCTTTTTTTACTCCTACCTTGACAATGTATGCACATGTTTGTGTGTATCCACTATCAGCTTTTGCTTATCAGAAGTATCCGTGCTTGTTTTTCTGTATATTGCTGGTTCTACAGGTGTGAGGGTAAATTCAACCCACAATCCTAGTCCAACATTCAAACCATTATACCACATTGACTCTCTTACACCGTGCTGGCTGTCTTATACAACATCAACTTTCTTGATGTCAGTAAATGTTTGTATAAACATCAGGTGTTCAGCAGCCATTAGGTGCTAGAAACATAATTTATATGGTGACTTTAGTATCTCTTATGACGATGAATATAATGAATCTGTAATATTGTATTATGAAAACTCATTCACAATCTCAACGTTACATTTATCACTTCTACATAATATTTAAGACCATTTTCCAACAGCCATTTCAAAGAAGGTGCTTTGCCATATTAAAGAAGGTGCAAAGAAACTGGAATTCTCTAAATATAGATTAAAAGAATAATAAACAAGTCTTGTAAATGTGACAGATAAAGCCAACCTTGCAAGAAAGCAGTTACTGAGCTATCTGTGTCAATTTGATATAAACTTTAGGAATAGTCTCAGTGCAGATAGAGAAGACACCAGTCTCTGTTTCACTTTTTTCACTGACGAAGCAGGGACAGTTTGCTTTGAAACAAGTTTGTTGTGAGGCTTCTTTTGCACTGCAGATTAGAGGGGGGAAATTCATCTCCTCTCTGAAGCAGAAGCAGAGAGGTAAATGAGGAGGATTTGGGATCAGAGCAGTGAGGCCTGATTCAGCTCATGGTGGTTTGACTTATGCCAAGATGTTTCTAGAAATATTTAATAAATCATTTGACTCAGTCTGAGATGAATGTTCTGTCAGACCCCAAAACATAAGATCTATCAACTTAAAGAAAAATTACAAGGAGGAGCAAAGAGGCCAATGGGATCCATGCCAGGTTCCCAAAGATGGATGACAGCCAGGTTTCATTGCAACCAACATGTTCGCTTTTAGAGCCTTCTTTATTTTTGAGTTGCTGCAGTCATGCAGAGCCCTAGAACCCTCTGGTTTTGTTAAGCAGGCTACCAGCAAACACTAGACTAGTTATTAAAGAACTCACACTCATGTCTCGTCAGAAAGGCAGAGAGGCCTACTCATGTTAGGAGAGTCAGGTACTTTCTGTTTCAACCACTGTTCAGCATTATTATGCTAGTAGGTCACAATTTAAGATGACATTTGAGTGCTAAAGAAAGTTGAGCCAAAGTGGAAAACCTAACAATGGGGGAAAAGGAACCATAAGAGCAGCAGCACTTACCTAAGTACCCTTAGGCAGCAATAGTAGCACACAAGCGCTCTCAGGAAGAACAAGTTGAGTGCATTCACCATTGTTCTTTAGTTTGCCTCTGTGTCTTTCAGAACTAGCAAGTTCAGGTAGCAAGTAAGCAGAATCCAGAAAGCAAATCGTACCTAACTTCAAGATCTATCCACAAGCAAGATGATTTAATTTTACACTTCAATGCTGAATAACAGCTTTCACTGAAGATGACAAGTGTCCCGATCATGACAGCTTAGTTTAAAGCATCAGCACATAGTGAGCAGAAAAGACTAGGGAGAATGATTAACAGAGCATTCCTATCCTTGAGTTATGTCACTGAGTAGAATGGGATTCCTGAAATATTTCCAATGCAGAGGAGAAATAATTAAGATAGTTTGAGATGTAGTAAAGAAGAGCGGGAGCTTAAGTCAAAATCACATGCTACCTCTGGTTTAAATTACACTTACCGAGCCAGGGCAACACTAAAACATTCCTACTGAAATCAAATAGATGCCCTAAATCATTATCATTAGTCTTTCTACCCTGGTCCTTATAACTACACAAAGGGGAGAGCTAGTATGGTGTTGTGGTGCTTTGGAGATGCACGCTGAAATTCCTGGAGATGAAACTTACTGTGTGACTGTGTACCAGGCACTCTTTCCCAGCCTGACCTGGCTAATGAAGTAGTTGTGAATCTGAAGTTTCATGAGTAATAGCCAGCAATAGAGCTGTTGCCTACTACGAGGAAATAAATGCAACTCATACTCACTTTTCTTCTTGAACTTTTAGCAGAACACCTCATATTCTGTAGTCACTGGCATCTGCACTCATTCTTTTTGACTTGTTTGGGTCATAAAATTTCAAAGCAGGAGCATTTGAGATTAAGTGCCGACATCTTTAGTTGGTTATACTTGTGACTGGAAAAGCTGAAGTTTGAGTTTTGGTCTTTGAATTATTCTTTCTGAAAACAATTTTCAGTGAAATCAAATTGACATCACTTTTTTTCTTGTTTGTGTAGCGTGGGCAGAGCAATTCTGTCAAATGTGACACACAAATATACTCCTGTTCCATTTGTTCACTCCAGGATTAGGAGTGAAACTTTGGCTTGCTAAGCAGCAGCTGAAAAAGTATTCCACTCCATGGGTGTGTGTATGCACATGTGTGGCTATTGGGTTTTCACTCATCTCATGTGATTGTAACACCAGGACACATCTTAACAATTGCAGTATGTTTTGGGGGGCATACATTGAATTACTACTTGAATTGTGTAACCCGCATTGATTCCACAACCACCCACCCTCAAGAAGAAATATGCTTGTGAAGTATAGTTTCTTTTGATTTGAGTAGTACAGAATTTTAGAGGAGACACTATAATTTTTAAACTCTTTTTCTTGTTTCAGCATAAAAGGCTAAATAGTGAAGATGATCAGCTCAGGAGGATAGAAGAAGACAGACTGCAACTTCATGACCAGTTAAGAAGTCTTCAAAATGAAAAAGAATCCATCCTCTCTATGATAGGAAATGAAATTGATGCAGCTTGTGAAGTCCTTTCTCGGGATTCGGTGGAGAAATACACAGTAATTATGAGTTCTCAGATGGCCTTGAATATTATTGCTATTTATTTAACTAATGAAATGAATGCAGAATGTTTCTTATTTATTTATTACAATTGCCCAATGTATGCAGCTTTCTGAGCAGTTGACAAAATACAGGTAAATTTATGGGGGTAATGAAATTAAAAGAAATTAAAACAGCCACAGAATAAAACTAAAGTAAATCCAACATCAGAGTGCAGCAGCAGTCCAAGGATCTAAAATGTGGTATATATTTTAATATATAAGTGCATAAATGAATAAATAAGAGAAGACGTGGTAGTTGGGAGACAAAAAGTCCTGAGAGAATGAAAAGCCTCATTTAGGATAGAAGAGACCACGGTCTAGGTCCCCAGTGTGCTTACCTGGAGAGGAAATTCCTATGGCAACATCACTGAAAAATCTTTCTCTCTAGGAGCTATTTTCCTTGTCTCATTTTGCAAGAGCGCCTGGCGAAGGGCTTCAAAAGGTGGCCTTTTTGTTTATGCGGGCCACTTTATGCATGGCTGCTTATTGACCTTGCTTGTGATGCAAGTCTTTCTGTGAAACAGAAGACTAGGGCCATTTCCGCACTACACTCTTATAGCGCAATTATTCCACTTTCAACATCCTATGGAATCCTGGGGTTTACAGTTTCGGGAGGATCCAGCTGGTATTGCATCTGGTCATCTCCTATCTTCTGAAAAATGGCATTATCTGTTGTATATCTTCATACCAGTAACATCTTGTTATTAACTTTGGTGGGTTGGTAGCCCCTGCCTTCATAGGTCTTGTTCCTTAAAAACAAAAACAGTGGATCAGGTAATGAAACCAACTGCCAGAGTCCTATGGATGTGTTGCTTTACTGTTTCCAGAGTCACTCAGCAGTGCTGAAGGGAAGGCAGACAAAATATGCTGGCTCTGAGCAGAGTATTTCTCTAGTGCCTTAATTCCTTGATGGCCTGTGGCCTTTTTTCTCTGGTCACTACCAACTATGTGTTATGCCAGTATATTACACCAACAGGATTGCAGCCTAAGATTGCAGGTCACGGGTTGCATGGTTGAACACCATGAAAAAATCTCTCTCCATGTAGAAAACTAGCATATCAAGAAGCTAATGGTAGAAGTCTTTTTCCTGAGATCTAGTTTTCTATATGTAGGAAATTTACTTACAGCTGAACATTAAGTAATGTAATTCTCCAGACTGTAAGACATAGTAATATACTTCAGGAATAGTTTTCCATCTCGTTCATTGTATTTAGCTAAACAGAGACACCATCAGAAGTTATTTCAAGTTAGTTGTGTTTTCTTGTAGAGAATAGCTTCCTATTATTTCTGAACAGTATTATATAACCTTCATGATTTCAAGCTTTATCACTTTAGCCTTGGGAGAAAAGCATAATCTGCCATCCTACATTAACTTATTGTTTTACTTTCTAAATAGTATTTAATCTTGAAATACAAAATTATAGGCAGAATCTGTATGTGCTGTTTGTAGTTCCCTTTTATTTCATGTGATACATTAAAAAAAAGATATCTCCTGCACTTCTAATCCTTCAGTCACGTAGAACATATTCTGCTCCTTTGGCAAATCATGAAGATAATATTTAAAATTTATTTTTAATTCTGATCTTTAATTGAATTTTACACAAAAGGAAAATAGCAATACACGTTAAATGACAAGTTGAGAGTATGGCCATTTTTCTTCTTATAAAACATCTATTGAATAGCATTTTAAATATCTGAAGCTTCTCAAAACTTGAAGGTTTTTAAAATAACAACTCTTCAGTGCAGCTTCTTTTTCCTAAAGATTCTAGAAACAACTTAAAAACTAGTCTTTTTTTTCACATTCCATGTGAAAATGTTGAGAACGATAGCAGCAATCATTGTGTGTGCAGCTTCATTTTCTGCCTTTCTCAGTAGCTATTTTTGTTTTATGAACCAGGAAACCAACTTGTAATGTTCTAGTGTCCAAAAACATGCTACATGAATGCCATGTAACTTAGAAGAGCCCTTTATTCTAAAGAGATTCTGTCACTAAACATAGGCTTTTTAGTAACTGCCTATCAGATGTGCAGAGCCACTTCTCAAATTGTAAATTCTTCATAATTTAGTGATACTCCTATTCTTATGAACTCTGTCATTGCAAAACTAGTTGCCATAAGTTAAGTTGATTTATCCAGAGAGCTTTGTGAATGATGCCCATCTATTTCGCCCGTTCGTAAATTAGGAAGTAGCTCTGGTTCCATTTTGTCTCCATATTTAACAATTGGAGCAACAGGTGTTGAAAAGTGGGATATAAATAAATATCCACAATACATAAAAAAAATCTGACAAGGGTATATGCCAGCATTGATCTTCTGCTTTGACTTTTTAAGCCATAATGTATTGATGTTTGTAAAGAAATGTCTTTGTAAAGAAGTATCTTTGAAAATTAAAGCAAGAGTTTTTGTGAAATAATTAATATTAGTGAAGTGGTAGGAAAGTTAGAATTCCATTGCTCTGAGCTGATGAAATTCGAGGGGTGATGTTTAAACATGTCTAGGGATAAGATGAATAAGATGATAAGATGATTAGTTTGTTTTTTCTATAAATCTCCCTTTGGAATAATTCTGTAACCAAAGCAATATTAGACTAAGGGTATAAACAAATGACACTATGAAATAATATTGACAATAAGAGAATTTAAAGTAAAAAGGAATTTTGGATGTTACACCTATACTGACTATAAAGTATAGTGATACAAATAAGGGATTAAAAAATCATTGCATGGCATTTGTAAAATACAAATTAATTTCTTAATGGAAAATTAAAATTAAAATTAAGAAATGAATTAATCAGGATATAAAAGTACTAAGCACATTAATCAAAGGGTAGATAACAGGGAATTGAATCACCCAATGATTTTTCGTGATGGAAGTAGGAGGTTAGGAGAATGTTAAACGTCTGTAGACATAACTAAGTGAAGAACACTGACAAATGTTTTGCTTTAGTTTTAATACTGATATTTAATATTGTATTTGTTACCTAATAGATGAATGATAACATAACAGTTATAATGAGAGTAGTATTTATATGATTATATAAGTATAACAGACTTAAAGATAACAGAATGTATATGTATTTGACATTCATACTGACATGTTGAACCTTATTGATTTTTATTTTAATAAAAATAAATATAAATCCCCCTCTGTAAACATGGCTTCTTTGTGAGTGACTTGCGGGGGGGGGGTTCACTTTGTTTCACTGCTTCCCTCTCTCCTAGGTGCACTCTGTAGTCTTTAACCCTGGATAAATATTTTGGAGGCTTAAACTCCCATTTTACCTGAAATATAGGCTAGCAGCACTGCTTAAGAGTGAGTTTTTTTCAGGCCTGACTAGCTACAGCTTTGGCACCATTTTCTCCTTCAAATCTGTCTTGTTGCTAAATCAAATAACACTGTCATGTCAGTGCCGCTAAAGGTAAACAACGCTAGTGCGGAGTACGGGTCGTGCCTCTTAAGTTGGCAATGCCCTCAAGTCTAAATTTCATTCATTTATTCTCAGTGCCATTATGCAATAAAATTTTAGTAACAGTTAGTGGAGGAAAATATAATGGTAGGCGTCATTCAAATGTTCCCAGGCCCTTTCACTTCTCTTTTTGAGCTTAAAGTATTTGCTGAGTAATGTGGATCAAACAAATTTTTAAATTAGAAATTTATTAATTTATTTACTTTTAACATTTCTTTTAGGCAATATCACTTACTCCTGGGGTACAGAATGACCCTCATCGCTGGTTAGCAGAAACAAAGGTAAATATACTTTTTGTTTTTTTTACAGGTACCTGTTAACAGTTGCTTACAAAAGCCTGACTCCTGTTGATAGTCTAATGGAAACTCATTGAATCAACTGTGGAATCCCGAGTCAACCCTTATGCAACTCTCATTGATTTAGTTGGTCTACTCTAATTGGGATTACCAACAGCATTGAGGCTAAAAGCAGCAGAGTGCAAAAGCAATGGTTAGAAGATACCAGTCATCAGTACTGCATTATGTTTGCACCTTCATTTCAACATGCCATGGTTAATTCCAAGCCACCACTTATAAACTCAACCCAAAAGCATGGTTTCAAGCTGTAATTTGAACCCAACCATAGCTGCAGAAACACTAGTGAAGATATAATGCTGCAGTGTGGTCAGCTCTAAAAATGATTTCATTGGGATTTTATGAGGAATAGGTCTATCTCCACAGTTTGGGGACTGAACAGCACATAACTCCACTGGAGTTTTGATCTTGTCCCTCCCACTTTTGAACTTGAACTTCCTTGCCTTGGAATTCATGTTGTCTTGGAAACACCTGATACAGTGTACTTGTAAGGTTTGGTTTCTTTTTTCAGCATAACTGATAACTAGTAACTTCTTACCATTACTTTTTTACCTTGTAAACAAGCCTATCTTGTGTCTTTTAACATTATTAAGTTTCTCATGCTCTGAACAACTTTTTCTACTTCATTTGACAAGACTTGTCCTCATAGTATATTGGGGTCACAATGAGAGGAGAAGAGTTGACCAACTGACTTGGGTGAAATTGCATTTGTTTGCCAACAAGACTGCCTTGAATTTATTGATGGACTAGTTTTGTAATGTACATGGACCAAGAGTGAGTATCTCTATAAATAGTGAAGATAAGAGTTTGAATGGGAAGACAAGGACTATAGAGGAAACAGTCTCACTATTCAGATTGTTGCTGCTAAAATCCCAAGCAGCAAGTATCAAGAAGACCTTTCAGAGGGCATGTAGTAATTGATTCATAAATCTGTCACTTGAGTCCGTTTTAGTTAATAGTAGGTGAGTCTTGAAATGAAGGGGCCTTTAGAAATACTGTAGTTCTTCACATTTGCGCCCAAAAACAAACAGCCTTAATAATTGGTTTGCAAGAAATATGGCTTGAGCTGCCAGTTCTCTCATCGCCTGAGTTCTTTTCATTTACAGATGGACACTTTAAAGAGCTCAGAGCCTTTGCCTGAGATTTAGAGGGCTGTGTGGTGAGTTCAGCAGGCACAGTGAAGTTTCTGAGGTATCGGGCCCTAAAGCAGCTCCCTACATCTCTGCAGCTCCCCTCAGTTAAGGTTAAAGAGCTGTAGCTGATTGGGCATGAGGCAGGAAAGAACATGAAAGTTGCTGGTGAATGTGTGAAAACATTAACATAGTCTCTGGCATTGTTTGTTGTTTTTGTTCTTGTGTGCTGCCAACTCATCTTTGACTTAGGTTAACTGTATGAATTAGAGATTTTCAAGAGATGCTGTTATTAACAGCCCTGTTCAGATCTTGCAGATTCAGAGCTGAGGCTTCCTTGATCGAATCAATCCATCTGTAATGCAGTCTTCTTCCTTTCCTCCTGCTTTTAAGTTTGGACTGTATTGTCCTTTATGACCCTGCCTATCTTTCGAGGTCTTCTAAGAAGGAGCCTTTCTCCTTCTCACCATCTTGACACATACATCTGGTGGGAGCAATGGGAAGAGTCTTCTCAACCACTGCTCCCAGGCTGTTGAACTCCCTTTCTGGAGTTGTTAGAGTGGTTCCCTCCGTGATTTCATTGCATAAACAGAAGAAGCTTTCTTTTGCTTTGGCAGGCCTTGGGGATTCATTGCTCAAAGGAAGAGAGTGTTTCATGACGTCCTGTATTGTCTATTCTTGTTGTTTTCTTTTTAAAGGTCATGCTTTTGACTACTTTTAATTCTGTTGATAGTTTAATTTTATCTTTTAGTATTTGTTTGATCTGGGGGGTTTTTTTGGCTCTATCTATTTTAACTTTTGTAAGTCACCTTGACCTGGAAAGGGAAAAGGGCAAAATAATAACAATGATGATGGTAATAGTTTGATTTATATCCTGCCTTTGTTCCAAACTGGGATGGTGATGATGAGTCTGATCTTGTAACAAATTCTTGGCCTTTATTTGAAGTATTTATGCATGAGGTAATGAAGAATTTTTGGAAATTCAGTGGAACAGTGATCTGTTCTATCTGCACTTGTGCCATTTCTCACCTGCTTACATGGACTTTGTAGATAAGCACCAATGAAGTAGCTAGTCAAGCACTGGGTATTTTTTGGAGACAGCAGGAGAGTACATAGGGAGGCCATGCAAGTTTCAGATACTTGAATGTCCCTGTGTTAAACTGCTAATGGTATGCTAGATAGAAATTTTAATTGTTTCACATGGTAATGCACATTTCTTTCCTCATAAGTTATCAGATGTCTTATTGCCCTGATATAGTTTCTTTGTTATAGCCATCGAACTCTACCATAGCTTTCTGTGGGCCAGGGGTTTTACATGTAATCTCCCACTTATATTTGAATGTAATACAGTCTCATCCTTTTATTAAGTGTGTAAATTGGCCCTGATGCTGGATTCTGAATTATGGAGTGAAGTCTGTCCCACTTATACTGAAAGCCAAACAGTCATTTGATTTTTTCCCCAACACTTACATACTGTTTGTTTGTTTCCTTCTCACACCTTTTGACACCAGACCCCTGGAGTATATTAAATTGTTTTTTGAAAGTCCCCTCAGTTTCAAAAGCAGTTTTCCTTGTTTTAAAAACAGTCTTTTTGAGAAATGAAAGACTATTGTGCCTTTGAGTGTACAGAATTGCATGTGGTTTTTTGCAAGCTAGTGTATGTAACATTTCACTCCTCACAGTAAATTCAGGTACATGGTGAATTCAGTTTCCAGGATGGAGGGATGCAAAATGATGCCACTGAGATCCAAAAGAAAAGTTGCATTTCTGAGAACACCAAAATTTGAAGAAAAATTTGAGAGGGAAATCCCTAAGCTTAGAGCACTCCCCTTGCCATTCAAACCAGCCGCAAGAGCAGGGGTGTGAATTGTGTATCCATCCAGGTGCTGTTGGACTGCAACTCCCAGCAGCCTTACCTAGTATACATAGTGGTAAAGAACGTTGGGAATTTCAGTTCAGCAACATCTGAAGTTGCTACTCTACATCACAGTTGCTATTCTTGTGTGAGACAACTCAGTATGCTTGATAGCTATATAATATTGACTACGTATGGGTGTGTGTTTGTAAACCAGTCTGAGGGTGGAGATGGGAGAGTGAATGGAGTATTTTGGAAGAAGGCATGGCTGGCTGGAATCTTGAATAGCATTTTGTAGCATCTTGTAGCATTTCATTGCAGGTACACAGACAATTGCGTGCGTGCTTACACACACACACACATGCACACATAATTTGAGACTAGCCTCAGGGTGGAGGAAGAGAGTTTTTATTGTGCTTAACTGTGCTTGGAAACAAACACACATTTGTGACTGCATAGGATCTGCTTTAAGAGAACATTAATACACATTAATATACTTTAATTTTCTTTTGCCTTTTGGTGAAAGAAGCAAATATCAGGATTAACACTACAGAAGTCTGATGTCCACAGCAGCCAACTATCCCAGTATATACTAAGATACCAAAAAGGCAGTAGCCTTGTGAGTCCTATGAGACTGTGAATACTTCATGGTCAGGATTAGGGTTGCCTGCTCCTCTTCAGCATTCTTGATTGCAGGGAGGCCTCGAAGTAGATTCAGTGGAAGCTCTGAAATGGAGCTGGTATGGAGGTCAGTTGGGGCAGGGGACTTGGGTGTACACTTCTCTGCTCCCTAGTTCAGTCCTAACCCATTAGTTCCAATGCCTGAATGGGGCTGCTAACTTGAAATGCAAGGGATTTATTCTTGAGGAATGAAATATGAAGTGGAAGCCTTCTTTCATAAGGTAACAATTTCAAAGTAGGATTTCAACAGCTGAAATCACTTAAACGCAATGAAATATTTGTGGATTTTTTCATTCTTTCCTTTTTTTTTATAACACACTTCTTAAAACTGGTAGTATTAGGACCATATGTCAACTTCATTCCAGTGCAAAGTAGACACTTTTTCATAAACAGCTACTGATCATCTCCACTGAGGCATGCTACCCCCTTCCCTTGCTATTTTGATAGTCCTCATGGGTAAATGCAATGTTATAACTCATAATGGCTAAGCTAGAACCATTTCAAACTTATCTTTATCATGAACTCTGTAACTTTTTGGAGGACCGTAAAAGTTTGCCTGTGGCAACATTTAACTCCTTCTACAAAGAAAAGGACAGAACTGCTAAATAGCCTATCTCCTTGTAGGAGAGCGTGGAAAGGAACCATTTATGTTACTGCATGAGTGCCTGTTTTAGTTCTGCTTCCATTTTTTGGTGTGAGATACCAGGAAGGTGCATGAGCCATTTATTCCTTCCCAAAAAGTTTCACTGATGGTATATAGTAAGGATGTGCACTCTCTGAGAACAAGAGGAGCTATTTTCAGGCCTTTGTGAATCTTAGTAGGATGTACAGCTGCCATTGTTGGTCATCAGGAAGTTACATTTTGAGATCTGGAAGTCACATCCAGGTGATCTTGAAGCTATTTTCTGCTCCTTCAGGGTGGGGAGAGATTAAGAAAAAACTATACATCCTAGAATGAATTTTTTTTTTACTTAAAATTTTATGAAAATTGGAGAAGATGGGGAGAAGGGCAAGGACCTCAAGGGATAACCAAGGGCCTTGTGCAGCCTGTAGACTGCATAATTCTTAGCCCTGGTATGTAAATTCAAAGATACTGTACTATGGACATTGAAGTATGCTTTCAGCATACTTTTCTTATGTCACGTAATGAAGGGATATCTTCCATTCTGTGCCTGTCACTTACATCTGACCCCAAATCTTTAATGAGTTAACACTTCGAAAGGTAATAATACTTGATAAAGATAATACTTGATGTAGCTGAAATAACTGTCCCAGTTATTTTTCTTCTTCTTCTTCTTTGAGAAATAAATATGGAATCACACAGACAGCAGGATCTGTCTTGAGCTAAACCCATAAAAGACATCAGCCTGTACAAGCCACCAAGAATTCCACTTCAGGTTTTACAGACCTTCAGGAATGTCTCTCAGACAGAATGTCCTCATGTGATGCTCTAGCATGAGTGTGGGATCTAAATCAGCACTTCTGTAAGTGGAAGATGCCTTCTGCCTGCGGAAGGGCACTTCTGGATCCCACCCAAGGTATTTGGAAACAGCTTTTGGAAATATGGAGATATGCATCTTTTGTAGGGAAACATTTGCCTTTGGAGACAAGACCCTTATTTTCTATCACATTTTGAAGCCAATATCTAGTCCTAGATATAATAGATTGGTGGTTCTCTTTGGTGAGATTCAGAGCTCTTCTTCTTTCTCCATTTTTCATATGGGATCTGAAACTTGTTCATTTCAAAAAGACATTGATGTTTTATTATTTTTTCTGTCTCCCTCTTTATGGATGGGTTTGCTCTTTAAATCATTTTGCAGGTTTTGATTAAGCAATGCTGTTTAAATATGATTTACACAACACATCTTGAGCTTTGAAGAGGCAACATGCAAATTTCTTGAACTGGTGATTGTTTCCAACAGGATTCACTATTTTTTGATGGAATGCAAGTGGGGTAGGAGGATTGACAATTGCAGGATTTATCTATGCATAATGCTATTCTGTACACAGAAAAGAACTGAGAATAATAAGAAAGAGAAGAAGTAGAAATGAGAGGAAGAATTGAAAGAGAAATGAGAAAGGGTTGATAATTCTATGAGATCTCTCACAAATTTAGTTGTAATGTAATGCTTTGAAATGTATTGATGGTTTCAAAAGATGAGAGAAAACAGCAATTGGTATAATCTGGTAGCACCCATTTTGGTGAATTTCATTTGATTTCATGTTGTCAGCCTTTCTTTTCTTGAGAGGACAGGGACCAAAGCTGGTACATTTGTGTATTGTGGGGAAAAGGATGGCAGGGAGAATACTGACAGGGGAACAACTGGAACACTTAGAGGGCTATAGGTTGTTGTGGGTTTTCCGGGCTTTGAGGCCATGTTCTATCAGTATTTTCTCCTGAAATTTCGCCTGCATCTGTGGCTGGCATCTTCAGAAGATCTGGTGGAATGGAAGTGAGACAGAGTATATATACTTGTGTAGTCCCTGGGTGGGAGGGAACAATTTGCATGTGTTACATTTGGCCTGTGTGATGGCCTATTTTTAAATGGGATATCCCCCAGGATGTATTGTTAGTCAGGGGATATGCATAACAGTGCATTAAGTACATTAGCAACCCATTCTATTGTTCCCTGTAGAGGGACCTCCCGAATCTGGGTGGTGTTCATTGGCATATTTTTTAGTCTTGATTTTAGTGTTCTTCAGTACTGGTAGCCAAATCTTGTTTACTTTCTGAGTTTCTTCTTTCCTGTTGAAATTGTCCATGTGTTTATGGATTTCAATGGTCTCTCTGTGTAGTCTGACATAGTAGTTGTCAGAATGGTCCAGAATTTCTGTGCTTTCAAAAAGCATACTGTGTCCAAGTTGGTTTATAACATGTTCTGCTACTGCTGATTTTTCTGGGTGGATCAGTCTGCAGTGTCTTTCATGTTCTTTGATTTATGTTTGGACGCTGCGTTTTGTAGTCTCTGTGTAGACCTGCCCAAAGCTGCAACGTATACGGTAAACTCCAGTAGAAGTTAGAGGATCCCTCTTGTTCTTTGCTGAACGTAGCATTTGTTGAATTTTCTTGGTCGGTCTGTAGATTGTTTGGAGGTTATGTTTCTTCATCAGTTTCCCCATACCATCAGTGATGTATGGTAAAAACACATTCCCTTTGGTTGGCTGCTTATCTTCACTTCTGTGTTTTTTTCCGGGTCTTGAGGCTCTTCTGATGTCTGAACCAGAGTAACCATTGGCCTGTACAGCCCAGTTTAGATGGTTCAGTTTGTCTTTTAGGAGGTGGGGTTCACAGATTCTTTTTGTGCAGTCTACCAGAGTTTTTCTTGTGCTCCTTTTTTGTCCTGGGTGATGGTTGGAGTTTTTGTGTAGATATCTGTCAGTGTGTGTAGGTTTTCTGTAAACTGTGTGGCCCAATTGCTGGTTAGGTTTGCGGATGACCAGGACATCCAGAAATGGTAGTCTTCCTTCATTTTCTTTTTCCATGGTAAATTGGATGTTCAGGTGGATGTTGTTCAGATGGTCCAGAAACATGGTCAGTTCTTCTTCTCCGTGGCTCCAAATGGTGAAAGTGTCATCCACATAATGGAACCATATGGTGGGCTTTTTTGGTGCGGTTTCAAAGGCTTGCTTTTCAAAGTGTTCCATGTAAAAATTTGCTATCATGGGGTAAGCGGGCGACCCCATCTCTTTTCTCATAGAACTCATTGTCCCACTGGAAGTAGCTTGTGGTGAGGCAATGTTGAAACAGGGCTGTGATGTCTTTGGGAAAAATTCGGTTGATGAGTGCAATGGTGTCCACTATTGGAACTCTGGTGAACAGGGAGACCACATCAAAGCTGATCAGTTTGTCTCTGGGTTTGAGTTCAAGGTTGCTGATCTTTTCTATAACGTGAGCTGAGTCCTTGATATGGTGGGAGGTTTGCCCGATATGGGTTTGTAATTGTGTGGCCGGGAACTTGGCCAAGTCATATGTGGGGGATCCAGTGGCACTCACAATGGGTGGTAGCGAAATGGAGTCCTTGTGGATGTTTGGAAGTCCATAAAGTCTGGGTGGGAGAGCCTCAGATTTGCATAGAAGTTGGCATGTGTTTGGATGAATTGAGGAATTTTTGATCAAGGTGTTGATTTTCCTGGTAATTTTATTGGTTGAGTTGTGTTTCAATTTTTTGTAAGTTGTGGGATCCAGGAATTCCCTGATTTTCTGTTTGTATTGTTCTGTTTTCATTATTACTGTGGCATTGCCTTTGTCTGCTGGGAGAATGATGATTTCTGAGTCAGAATTGAGATCCTTAATGGCTTTTCTTTCTTTCTTTGTTATGTTGCTAGGTGGTGGTTTTGCCTTGCGTAGGATCCTTGCTGTTTCCCCTCTTATCTCCTCCTCTTCCTCCTCAGGGAGATGGTGAATGGCAGATTCAACATTAGTGATGATGTCTTCTACTGAGATTCTGGTGGTGGTCACAGCAAAGTTGCTTAGAGGGATGATTGATATCAGCTCTGTTGTCATTCTGCTGCCATGTAAAAACATAAGGGCCTTGCAGGCCTAACAGATTTTCCCGAAATATGAACGTCCCATAGTTTTAAACAATCTTAAGTGATTTTAACTATCCTGTTTCAATATGTCAGACTACTTAATGTGCTTTCAGTCTGTTTAAATTATTGTTTACTGTTTTCTATTGTTTAAATCAGTTAAACAAATTTTATTGTGCACCACTCAGGGATTCTATGATACAAAACACAGTATAAATATTTCAATACAACAAATCAAACATGTCTCATTTTTTATTCAACCAACGTTTCCTGTTTCCTGTTAAACTGCTGCTGAAAAACACAATGATAATAATCTTTCCCTATAAGCAGTATGCCAGTCTTTTTTCTTCTAGACTAAACTCCGATGGTTATGTGAAGAAGTGAAGGAGAGAGAGAACAAGGAGAAGAAACTCCGGCATCAGCTGCTGCAGAGCCGAGAGCAGTTGAAGCGACTGACCTTGAGCAAAGAGACAGAGCACCAAAATCTCATTGGTCAGATAGAAAAGCAGGAACAACTCCTCAAGGAAGTTTATGAAGAGAAGAAAGGTGCGTTTCCTAGGCCTCCTCAGGAGCAAAATGGTTTTAATTTTTTTGGTCAGTCCAGTCCTGATTTATCTCCTAGGTAGTCAAGATTTTCGTTCTTCAGCTTAGGGAGCAACAGCATGCTATCAGAAACACTGAACTGTTACTGAAATTTGCCCCATGTTCACCGTGCATTCTCAGCAATGTGTAGTGCAATACAACATATGTCTTGATGTCATTACTCTGATCCTTTGCAATTGGTAGCTCCTGATGCGGAGTGGGGGTGTCGAAAGGCACAGTGTTGTGATGTCAGAACACGAGATAGACCCAAAATTGCAAGCTCTGTGAAATGGCTCAGGCCGCCAGTTTCATCAGCAGGCCTTTTCTGTGATAGAGTAAGTAGCAGTACTATTTTGCTAGTTGCTAGGTTTCCACACGTTAAAATATCTAAGCAACAGAGGATTTGTAAAACTGTAAAAAGTAGAGTAAATGGTTTTTCTAACTGAAAGGTTGATGGTATACTGGGACCTAGAATGAGGCAGGAATCAGGCAAGGATAGAAGATATAATTTTAAGAAGCTTATTCTTTTCAGGCTCATTGTATCACCTAGCAAAAAATCTGTCATTTATCCTGGCTTTAATAATCATTTTCCCTTCTGGAATAACATAAAATAATTGTGTATGCTGCTGGTAACCCAGTCATCATGCAGAACACACACACGCGCACGCGTGCGCACACACACAAACACAAACACAAAAAAACCAAAGATAGAAAATGTCAGAGGATAGCTTGAAATCTTTTTATGACATCTAACGATGTCTGATTATGAGAATTATCTGTAAATTGTACCTCTTGTCTAAAGCACGTTAAATTTCTCCTGAAAACACGCTTGGTGCCAATTAAAATGAATTGTGATCAGCTATATTTTGGGTGAAAAGGTGAGCCTTAGAATTTATTTCTAAGTTACTCTGTTGTCTTTGAGAAAAAGGCATTTAGTACAGACAATTTTTAGAACTGAATCAAAGATAGAGATCTTGTTACCTAAAAGCCTTGATTATAAAGCACAGTGTATTAACAACACTGTGTTTTTCTGGAGGCTTTTAAAATACAGTTTTTGTTTCCTGTATTCTAAGTTTTACGCTTTCTGTGTTAGCATTCAAATATTACAGAAATGTCCGCATGGGATCTTGTTACTTCTCTCAATGCTAACTGTTTCAAAGTTATTTTTGCTTATTTTGCCACTTTCTTTTGCATTCCATAACCATATGTTCAATAAACATACACTTTCCCCCAGGTTGGATTTTTGAAGAGGCTTTACATTTTTGATGCATCTGAAGGGTGCTTCATTTATTGCATGTGTCAGATGTGTATCAAAGAGATTTTAATTGAAAACATGTGTTCTCTGCATTCCCACATTGCATTTTTCAGGTGTACAAACAAAAGTATTATTCATGCACACTCGTTAGGGGGCTAAGATTGCCTGAAGGTGAAACAACATGTTATGATTAATGTGCAGGTGTTGTCCCAAACAGCCACTGTGCATCTACCCAGCACTGATAATGTATCCAACTGTGGAAGCATACTTGGTGAGAGATGAGAAGAACATGTTGTAAATTGGAATCAATCAGAAAATATAAACCAGGGCTCTGGGGATTTCTTAATTTTTTTTTCATGTATTAGAAAGATGAAACCTGAATTTGGGTCTGAGTGTATATTCAAAGAGGGAACTTTGAAATCTACTTTTCCTCTTCCGTTGTCTAATGTCTGGCGGTCAAATATTTCACAGTACTAATCTCATACTGTGCAAGGATGATACTCATTTTTGCATCAGTGCTGGCTATCAATGATTGTGAAAGTGGATGTGCAAGACAACAGTACAATGTGAAGGGCTGCTGTGAAGGATTTCTGTTACTCTTTTATTCTCTCTCTCCCTCCCCAGTCATTCCTGGGCAACTGAGGACATTCAATCCACACTGGGTTACTTGGTAGCTTGCTTGGTTTTCCCAAAATTAATTTTGTAATTCTGCAAATTTCTGGGTTCCCGCAAGCATGCCGATACTTATAAATGGAGCTCTTCCGACTTCCTGAGGACACTCAGAAAATTGAAATCATTATTATTTATTTCTTCCACTGAGCCTAAGGCATGCATTCTGTTTCTGCCCACTTATCCTTATTATAACTTTGAGGTAGGCCAGGCTGTGAGAGTGCGACTGGTCCAACATCACCAAGAAAATTATATCTTTCACTGGGAATTTGAATCTCTCTAGTTCTAGTCCAATTCTGTAGCCACTACCCCATACTAGCTCTCTCATAAGTACACATGTTTATTTATTGGCATGATTGACAAACAGTACTTTATAAATATAGTAGCAAAATGTTTTGCCTTCTTTAATTGCTCAAAATAAAAGTGAGCTGCATCCAAGGTGACATTTTAGAACACTCAGTTGTCAGCATCATTAAGAGATGATGGTATATGTATTATGCATCTACTAGGCTGAGTTCGTGGAGTGTTAAAGTTTTAAGCCTGTAGATCCAGAAATTCCTCCTTGTATCCAAAGTACTTGAAAGAGATGACACCTCAGTTCTAAACACAGACAAGTCAGAGAGGCTGTGGTGTTCTGAGTTAAAATGTATAGCTGCTGGTTGCTGAAGCTGGATAGATAAATAGGTAGATGAACAGATATAGATAGAGATGTTTATATAAAAATATCTCTTTTCTCCTCTTCCCTCTCCCCATCTATGTATATGCACACACACACACACACATACACACACTTTCTTTCTTTCTCTCTCTCTATATATATATCTACATGAAATCTAAAAGAAAGGTTTTTTAATGTCTGTATGTAACACGCCTACATGTTAATCAGCAGCAATATATTCCTATCTTCTAATAAGTTATTTATTCAGATAATTTATATATAACCCTTTATAATTCTTTAAAGTAAAATAAAATTAGCATAAAAGCAAACAGTGCAAATGATCATTTTGTGACACTTTCAGCTTACTTGACATCTCAAATTCCTCACCTGCTTTTAAAAGATACTTTCAAACTATTTTGAGGAACCTTTATTTCCATGAAAGAATGGAAAAATATTAATGCATATCTACTCTGCTTACAGTGCTAGACAGGAAATGGTTTTCCAGGTCACTGAGGAACATGAAAAGAATTTTGGAAAAAGAAATACTTATGCCTGCTGTCAACGTTAAACTTTTTGAAACACAACTGCAGTTAATTTTACAACTATGCATATCAATACAATGGGGGAAGAACATATTGGAAAAACAAAATAAAGTGGGAAAAGAGATGGTGCCAAGAATAATGAAGTCTCTGTGTTAGCGTTTTCAGATGCTTTAATTTCATTCTTCCTCTCTTCCCAGTCAAATTTATCTTTCAAGAGTATCATTTCCTCAGTGGCAACAAAATAGTTGGGTTTTCTTTTCCTTTCCCTTTGGAAGTTTCTTCTCCCTAAAACTGCTAAAAGATTTTGCTGCTGGAAAAAAAAAGTGTAATTCAATCTGTGGTGCTTGTAGACATCTCTGTAAATCTGTTAAGACTTCCTGGGAACCAAGCCTTGCAGATTTTCTTAGGCTGAAAACAGACAATAGCTTTGAGAGAGATGAAAGTGTGTCGCTTCCTACAAGGTGCATACACATTCTGTTTGCCTGTCTCTCTTTTCTGATCAAACAGACTTTACAGGTTTTAGGAATAGTACAAGAATGTGAAAAAAATATGTTTACAGAACATGGAATAAGTGTTCACATCACAAGCAACAAGAGCGTTTTCTGCATAACGTTTTTTGTAGGGTTCCATCTCTACCAATCTTCTTTGTTTCTCATTTAAAGTAATCATATGACTAAGAACAAACCAATTCCTGTCAATAGTTGTTATGATTCTTTTTTCTCCCATAATATAGGGTTTCAGGAGTAACTTACAAATAATATTGAATAGTGTGATTTGCTGAATAAAACAAGTAGGACCATAGAAAGGTTCAAATGATAGCATTCATATTTTCTTGTATTGAAGTCTAGGGTGTTAGGATAATATGACTATGGTAGATTCATATCAGTCAAGCCAGTTTAAGTCTCTAAACAAAAGATTGCCTTAGCTCATACATTTAAATCGTTTGAATTAACTTTTCTTTTGCTACTTCATACATTTTGTACATAGATGAACCATATTAATTGGTAGATCTTGTTCTATGTGTATCACAGTGCAGTGCCTTTATGTGTTCACCTTAAAGATAAGTTGCTTTGCTTTACATGGGGCTTATTCCCTTGCAAAACGGAAGAGGACCTTCTCAGTGGCTGCCCCCAGGCTCTGCAACTCCCTCCTCAGAGAGGTTAGCCTGGCATCTTCCCCGTGGTTCTTTACTGATTTTTAAAAAAACAGCTTTTCACCTTTGATTAAGGGCCAATTTTTGAACTGATAATAACAACAGATTTAACTTTCCTTTTTTTGTCTTTTGTTCATTTTGAAGTCAGTAGAATTAAGAGATAAGTACTACTGTATTGATTCTTGCCATCACGTAAGTGTGTGTAGGACTGCAACCTTAATATTTAGTTTCTCGATTTATTGTGAGCTTAGCTATACTGTTATATAACAGTTCTTCCCAATGCATTGGTTTTGTAGTAGCTCCCTAGCAGCACGAAAGAGCAAAAGGAACTTCAGAGATGTTATAGGAATGATGCTGGTGAAAATGGGGGTTGGAATGGCAAATCCATTGGTACTCTAGGATGCTTCCAAATTAAGCCATACCCCTTTCTTTATTTCTTACTTGTGGTGTGTCTACACTATGCAGGTATAGTAGTTTGATATCACTTTCAATACCATGGCTCTATCTTAACGAATCCTAGGATCTGTAGTACTTAAGAGTTCTCTAGTGCTGTTCCTAGAAGTATAGCATTAGAGCTTTCTTGGGGAGCATACTAAGTACCTCATGAAAATAGAAATCTGAATATTCCAGAGGATGAAATTAAAGTGGCATCATAATGGCAATTGAAAGGTTGGCTTCAGTCGGTAATAACACGAGCCATTTACCAGGGTCACCGCTAGACATGGATAATGTGGGGTTTTTCTGCATATCAGCCATAACAGAGACATCAGAAATAATGGTAACAGCATTCTTAATGCTAGCATAGACTGTGGTTTACATGGTCTAGAACTAGGATATCCTGACCCATTGTCATATAAAACAGGGCTCAATATCTTTGGAAGGTCAGGGGAACCAGCTTTGACTGCTGTGGGCCACCTTCCTCCGAACAATGTTTTTGAGGGAGGGTGTCATGAGCCAGGCTGAGTGTGCTGCCGATTCAGACTGGGACTCTGAGTTAGACTTGGACTCCCAGCCAGAGGAGGATCCCTTGGAAGGGCCTTCAGGAGAGGGGGCTCCTTTAGAGTCTAGGGAGGAGTCTGCCAGCGACCTCACAGCTGCTGCAGGAGATGTTTGTGCTCCGGAGGCAGAGGCCAGTGCTTCTGGCTCGACAGAGGCTGACTCCAGCCCAGAGTTTGCAGCAGACCCTCACCCCACATTCCTCCAGAGGTGGCTGGAGAAGGGGCGGTTCGCAGAGGCTGCAAGAGAAGTGTCTGATGAATCAGTCCTGAAGTCTTGAGGGGCTCCAGCTGTGAGCTGGGCCAATGGACACTTGATCAGCCCCAGCTGGGCTAAAGACTGTGTATTTAAGACAGACACTGTGGGAGTTGGGCATGGGGCAACGACCATCTACCAACTGGGAATCTGCATCATGGGCTTTCTGTTCCAGGCTAATCCCTGCTGTTTGAGTTTGCTGCCTCTGGAACTTGGATGTTTGTTTTGGTTATGTAACCTCTTGCTTTCTTTATTACTAAAGCCATAAACTCAGCTCCTGCCTCTGTGTCTGCTTAAGCTGCTGCCTGACATTGACAGAGGGCAGTGTAGGGTAGGGACCTTCACGCCCACTCCCCTGAAACAATCACCACAAGGGATTTTGCTCTAGAGGAGAATCATGATTCTTACACACTTTCAAAAGTGGCAGTTCTCCATTTTGCAACAAGGTTTATGTTTTATTTCATTTTTTGGTATGTGGGGGTAAACTTGCAAGTGGCTCACAGGCCACAGGTTGTTCCACCCCTGCTGAAAAAAGATGAAAAGAAAATCTGAGATGTGAGGCTCAGCTTCTCACAAGGCCTCTCATAGTGTAAGATTCTGAATACTTAGACCTAATTATGAATATGGAAAGCTCAGTTCTTTTTTCCCCAGTTATAAAAGTGAGTGCTGTTGTCCATAATTGTAGTTCTTTGCTTCTGGTATTTTATACAACTGTCCCATTTCAATTTCATAATTATGGAGTACCCAAAACATTAGCCATTATATTTTTCTTTTACAGCCAACTCTGATGTGCAGTAAAGACAATTAGCTTTGCCTGGTTTTTGTTCCTTACTTTCCTAAAATACGTAAGGGAAGAGAAATATTTGTACAATGTATGGATCTTCTGAACATACTCTTTTAATCTTGAAATCTTCCCTAGCTGGACTCAGGATCCTTGAAGTCTAATTGTCAATTAGTTTCATATTAAATTAAAAATGTTAAAAAGTGAGATTAAAAAAGCAAATCTCCCAAATTGAGCAATCTTTTAAAGCGGTTTTGAAAAAGAAGACATCAATGAAACAAAATGAAAACAGTAAATATTCACTTGATAAGAGCAATGAAAAGCCCATGGCCTTTGATTTGCACTAATTCATTAATTGGATTACTGTAGACAGCCTTCTATATGAGAAGACTTATATAATTCTGTGCCAGAGTTTTGCTGTTTACCTTCATCTGCATGCATTGAAGAATCAAATCATTTATAGAATCCTTACATATCAACCACAGATGCTTTGCTTTGTTGAAAGATTATCAAAATGGTGCCACAGTAACTTCTGTGCCTATGCAGATAGCAGATTCTAGATCCATTTTACAATTAGCAAGAGAGTGTTTTTTTCTCATGTGATTTTCCTCTCTTTTTTCTCATGTGATTTTCCTTTCCCTTCAATGGTTTAATTAAACTGGAAAGGTATTATATGTCTTCATTAATGCTAACCAGACTCATCATAACCCATTACAAACCCTCTAACTTCGCAATATGGTTATGAAGACTAACCTCCCTAGCATTAGCCAGGATACACATGTGACAGTACAATTTAGGAAAGTATAGAAAACAGGACAGAATTTTTGAAACAGGAGGGAGGGGTAGGGAGGTTATAACACAATTCAGAGTCTCTGACCATTATAAGGAAAGCAGGAACATAATTACTGCACCAGTGCACTGCACTCGCTCTACACTGGAAAATACCAACTGAGTAGACATTTTGTGAGCCTTCAGTTTTAAAGTGAATTTGAAATATTCATAGAATTGATGGAACTTTGTTGTAATGCAGTCATTACAATTTTGTTAGTAAAATAGTTACAGGCACCTGTGTTTTTTATTAGAGCCTCTTGCAGTGTCATGGGTATAAGCCATTTTGTACAAAATGATTATTACCAAAACGTTCACCTAGGAAAGACGAAAATCTAAACTGCCATGGGCTGTTTTTGTGGTTTTGGGTTGTACATGGTAAGCTTCTTGAAAAGAGTGTTTAATTACTTAAACACTATGTAAAGTTAATGTCAAAGTAGCTATTCTTTACTTTTGCAAATCAAAGCAAGAAATAGTTTTGTCTGGAGTACAGTCTACATCAGTTTTGAGAAGAATATTACTGTAAGCAGTTTAGGGTTAAATTCAAGGTCTATCTGATTGAGAGCTGCATTCATTAAGCTTCACGTATAATTTCTTGAAGAATTCTGAGCTGTGATGAACGATGTTCAGTTAAACAGCAAAAGGAAATTGTTCTTGCTAATTGCGCATAGTGCTGTAGCTGTTCTCGGAATGATACTAAGCCATTTTTGTATACTATATGTTGCAGCACTGCAGACAATTGGTAAGAATAGCCACATCTCAAAAGAATTTAAAAAATAACATGCTGAAGAAGGGGAAAAGAAGAGAAAATGTGCATGCAGATTAACACAGTATAACTTCTTCTAAGCATCTTTATATCTACGGTATATCTTTGTGTGTGTCTGCCTGCCTCTGTCTTCCCCCCAAAAGAAAATAATGTTCAACCTGGTAAAAATGGAATACATGATGCAGTGAGGGAACTGCAGTCCCAGGCAGGTAAATAGATACCACCTTGGATCCTGCTAAGCGGTATAGAAATACACTTGCTATTGCTATTGCCATATAAATCAAATTATATCAATGAATAGATGGTGATAGCTACTTTATGTGTATCCAAAACTCCAGGGTCAGGTGGAGTATACAAAACAAACTTGCAGATGTGATCTTTGAATCCGGGCCATACTCTTCAAGAATTCTTGAACAATATGTGAGTTCTCTGAAGACTGGAAGTGAGCAAATATTGTCCCTATCTTCAAAAAGTGGAAAAAAATGGACATAGGCAATGACTGACCTGATATGGGACTTTTCTGCACTACGCTGTTAAAGTGCTGTTATTCCTCTTTCAACATCCTGTGGAATTTTGGGGTTTGTAGTTTACTGAGGCCAAAGGGCTCTCTGGCTGAGAATTCTAAATGCCCCTACCTAAACTGCAAATCCCAGGATTCCATATGATGTTGAAAGTGAAATAACACTGTAACAGTGTAGTGTGGAAAGACACATAGATACTGACTTTATTTTTTTTAATTAATTTTATTGTAATTACATCGTATAAAACAAACATTTCTCATTGTACTTTTTACCAAGTGTGGAAAGACATATAGATACTGACTTTAGAAGATTTTGGATATGTAGCAGGATTTAAAATTAATCAAGAAAAAAACACCCCTCTTAACCAAGAATATGATGCCCAATGAGGAGGAAGAATTACAAAAGGAAACTAAATTTAAAATACAAAAGAAGATTAAATATTTAGGAATATGGTTGACAAAGAATAATCAAGACTTGTTTAATAATAACTATAAGAAGAAATGGAATGATATAAAAAAAGTGATGGAATTGTAGGAAAACCCAAAACTCTCACTACTGGGAAGAATCTCGGCCATTAAAATGATACTATTACCCCAAATTAATTTTCTCTTTCAAAATGTTCCACTAATGGAAGAAAGATGTTACCAACTTCATATGGACCAGGAAGAAACCTCAAATAAAAAGGACCTCCATGATTGATGTTAGAGAAAGAGGTGGCCTCGGACCCCCTGATCTCACACTGTATGCACATGCAAATACTTTGTCTTGGATTATAGATTGGATATGTTTAGATAATAGCAAAATTCTGCTATTTGAAAGAGCAGGTATTGAAAATGGCCTGCATTCTTATTTGTGGCACTTGAAAAATCAACCGCGGAAAGGGTTTCTCGAACATCCCTTAAAAATCTTATATTTTACATGGAAGAAGTATAAACATAGATTATGTCCAAAATTGCCTTTATGGATATCTCCCATAGAAGCCTTCTATCTGGGCGAGTCTAGATCTCAGAGATGGTGGACTTATAAAGAACTGATAAAATTCGAAGAATGCAGATCTATTTTTAAGAACAGAAAGGAACTATTGAAAGAGGGGATTGATTGTCCGTGGTTCCTATATGCACGGTTGCTCTCTAGATTTAAACAGGATAGTAAAGATGGAAAATAAACAATGAGAAGACAGACCTTGATCTTATATTGGAGGCAAGAGACAAATATGTAACGGCAAAATTTTATAAACTGCTATTAAAATAGGACTTGGAGCAGGAGACCATTAAAAGCACTATGATTAAATGGGCCCCAAATATTGGGGACTCTATCCAATTACAGTATTGAGAACAAACCTGGAAAAATTTGAATTTTGTGAGATGTCAAACGTTTAAAGAAAATTATTATTATTAAAATGTTTAACAGATGGTACCTAACACGAGCGAAACTTGCAAAGATTTGTAAGGTGAATAATGAGAAATGCTGGAAATGTAAGACTGAAAGAGGGACATTTTTTCATTGTTGGTGGGATTATAAACAGGCTAAAAAAACACATTCATTTAGAAATGTGTTTGGGAAATGAGTGTTTTGGAAAAACATTCATTTAGAAATTATGAAAACATTAAACAAAAATTTCCCTTTGTTAGCTGAGTGTTATTTGTTGAATATGGTTGAGCTGATTGAAGGATTTGCTGGAAAACAAAACAAAAAATTTCTGCTGTACTTGATAACCAAAGCTAGATTGTTATATGCCAGGGACTGGAAAAAGAGAAGGTCCCAGAAATAGACAACTTGCTGTATGAGATATGTGACCTGATGCAAATTGACAAACTTTCTACATTGCTAAGGGACAAATCTTTTGAATAGATACCAGGAGCAATGGGAAGGTGTTTGTAGCTATCTGAAAGAAGATGGGGGGCCTCATCAGCTGTCATTTTGAAAGATTAATGTGCAGGCATTAAGGTCTTGAAGATATGTCAGAGTTTATTTTTAAATAATGTCTTGTAAAGTAGGAGTTCTATATAGGATATAGAGAGTATTTTGGAAACCTGGAATGTATCAAGAATGTATCTTGACTCTTGAAAGCTTGATGTATGTTCGATATAATAAAATAACAACCAAGAAAAAAAAGACACAGATACCAGGAAGTCATCTAAAATTGTTTATGAAATGGTTGCTCTTTGAGCACTTACCTAGTCTCAATTTTCCCCTTCCATTGTTGTTTTCTTTTATCTATTTTAGATTGTATGCCATATTGTTTAGATTTACGTTAGCCGGCCTTTTCTGTGTGGCTTGCGTCCCTGGGGGCTGGCTGAGTATTACCTGGCTGCTGCATGTTCAGTTTAACAGCTTTGGTATACACGTTAGAGCCCCGTTCTGGCAGCTTCTTGACTCACTTTAGTGCCTCACATAGATTTCAGAGTTCATTCACATGGTGACTGCCACAAACCTGGGTAGTTTTACAAGGGAATTAAAGGCAATCATAAAGAATAAGAATACCAAAGGCTAGTAACTCTATGCTGCATCCAAGATCAGTTGCTGAGTGCCACTTATTGAAGGAACAGTTCTCACATTCTGATTTGTGGCCTTCTGTAGAAGAGAAGGCCTTTCCCACTATGGAGAACAATGTTTGGTTGAACAGCTTTTGTCCTAATTTGAAAGGACCCTTATTATGATGTGGACGTGCTGCTGTGTGTACATAAGAGGAAATTGAATTGGGGCATTTGATATATCCAGGTTCTTTGTGGTGGTCTCTTTGACTCACAAATGGGATCATTCTGCACCTGTGAAGTTTCATCCTTGGAAACTTTTAGGGCTAAGCTGTCTATTTTGGCGGAAATCCTACCCCCTCCACAGTGCATACTTCAGAGTAGCTCAAATCTTTCTGTTCATTTCTTATGTTAAATTCTGGAAGTGCTGTGGTGTTTCAGTTGAACTGTGCCCTGTGACATACCCAAGTTGCTCTTCCTAATTGGAAGATAACCAGCAGCTTGGAAGCTGACCTAGGCTGAGTTGACGCAACCATTGCTTTCTCCTTTCCCCTCTTTTCTTTCTACTTGTGGTGCCGTTATTTTCACAGCTTTACTGTTCCTTCCGTCACTGTGGAAAACTTGCACGTTTAAACTTTTTTTAAAAAAATATTTCATTGTAGTCATCCACATTTGCCTAGAATATGTTATCTCATTTTGAAAGGAGCTTACAAAAATATTTTCTGCTGTCTTTTTTTTTTCATTTGAGGAAAAGTTAACACTCAGCATTAAGTAAAGATTTAAAATCCTCACATTATCCTGACCGTGTTTCCATGAATATTGTTTTTCCTTTTTTTCCTGCCCTTCACTCTATTTTAGCCCTGTTGATACCATTAGTGTCTCTAAATTAGAAATCCTGTATTCAAAGGACATGCTGTTGAATTGCATTTAGGTCTTTAAATAGGAATAAAAACTACTGGAATATATCTTTTGACCCACAGGGTATGAATTAAGTATATTTGCATATTTTAGAGATGTTCACAGAAGCATACTTTCCTATTGTTTGAACTGAGAATAGTTAAATCGTGTGTATTACGGAAACTAATCCCTAGTCAAGTATTTTTTTAATGTTATTTGCCATCACTTTGTGCAAATATGTGTGTTTACCTTTGATGTTTGACATAAATGGAATTGGAAATCTATATTTTATCCTGGGGCTGAAGCAGCAGGACACAAAACTTATTTTAAAAAGCTTTTGTATAAATTGACCTTTCTTTCCTCATCTGTGGCATTTTTGCTGGGGGATTTTCAGATAAACCAGAATTCTTCTTTAGTCAGTTTTGAGAAAACGATCATAAGCTAATGCTAGACAGGCCATAAATACTGCTTGGCTCAACATGCATGTTCCTTTATTAAATTGATCTTGACTCTGTCACTGGACCCTTCGTTCCGCATCCCTCCATAAAAATGTCCAGCTGACTTAGCATCTTATTCCCTGCCTTTATTGCCTTTTCAGTGAAATAAGTCTGCTTTGACTACCTTGCTTACTGCTCTTTTTCTAATTTTAAACTCTGTTTCTTAGTCAGCCCTTCATTTCTTAGTCATTTTTTTGGGAATGGACTTAAACCCAATTCATACTCTTAGAAAAGTAAAGGGGAGATGCGAAATTGTCCCCTACCTTCTCCCATCCAATTAATCAATAAAGAACATCATTAACAACAAACGTCCTCTTCTCTTATGAAGGACTATAGCATTACTCCTCAGCCTTTTGACTAAGATCAATTGTGTTATACAAATGATATCTGTACCTGGCAGATGTAAGAACAGCTTGTTGACTGGGAGATATTTGAATCACAGAATCATAGAAATGTAGAGTTGGAAGAGACCACATGGGCCATCCAGTCCAACCCCCTGCCATGCAGGAACACCCTCAGAGCACTCCTGACAGATGGCCATCTAGCCTCTGCTTAAAAACCTCCAAGGAAGGAGACTCCACTACACTCCGAGGCAGCATATTCCACTGCCGGACAGCCCTGACTGTCAGGAAGTTCTTCCTGAGGTTCAGGTGGAATCTCCTTTGCTGCAGCTTGAATCCATTGCTCCTTGTCCTAGTCTCTGGAGCAGCAGAAAACAAGCCCTCTCCCTCCTCTACATGGCATCTCTTCAGATATTTAAACATGGCTATCATGTGCCTTCTTAACCTTCTCTTCTGCAGACTAAACATACCCAGCTCTCTAAATCTATCCTCATAGGGCATGGCTTCCAGGCCCCTCGCCATTTTAGTCGCCCTCCTCTGAACTTGCTCCAGCTTGACCATGTCCTTCTTGAATTAGGATGCCCAGAACTGGACACAGTATTCAAGATGAGGTCTAACCAAAGCAGAGTAGAGTAGTACCAATACCTCCCTCGATCTAGACACCATACTCCTATTGATGCAGCTGAGAATTGCATTGGCTTTCTTGGCTGCCGCATCACACTGCTGACTCATGTTCAGCCTGTGGTCTATTAAGTCTCCTAGATCCCTTTCACACGTACTGCTATCCGGCCACGTGTCCCCCATCCTATATTTCTGTATTCCATTCTTTCTACCTAAGTGTAGGACCTTACACTTCTCTCTGTTGAATTTCATTTTGTTAGCCTTGGCCCAGCTCTCCAATCTGTCCAGATCATTTTGAATTTTGATCCTGTCCTCTGGCATATTAACAGCCCCTCCCAATTTGGTGTCATCTGCAAATTTGATGAGCATGCCCTCTATTCCTTCATCCAAGTCACTGATAAAGATATTGAACAGCGCTGGACCCAGGACAGAACCCTGTGGCACCCCACTAGTCACTTCTCTCCAAGATGAAAAGCAGTCATTCATGATCACCCTTTGGGTTCAGTCGGTCAACCAACTAACCAAATCCAACTAACAGTAGCCCTGTGCAGCCCACATTTTACTAGCTTCTTTGCAAGAATGTCATGGGGAACTTTGTCAAAGGCCATACTGAAATTGAGATATGCTACATCCACAGCAATCCCGTCATCTATCAAGCTAGTAACTCTATCATACAAAGAGATAAAATTAGTCTGGCATGACTTATTTTTGAGAAATCCATGTTGACTTCTCGTGATTACCGTGTTGCTTTCTAAGTGATTAGAAACTGACTGCTTAATGATCTGCTCCAGGATCTTTCCGGGTACTGATGTCAGGGTGACTGGGCAATAATTATTTGGGTCCTCTTTTTTTCCCTTCTTGAAGATGAGGACATTTGCCCTCTTCCAGTCTGCTGGAACTTCTCCTGTCCTCCAAGATTTCTCAAAGATTATAGCAAGCGGTTCCAAAATGACCTCTGCCAGTTCTTTTAATATCCTAGGATGCAATTCATCTGGCCCTGGAGACTTCAGTGTGGCCAGGTATTCCTGCACCACCTCTCAACCTATTATGTGCCCCATTTTTTTTTTTGCAAAGAATGCATTCTCTTTGTGAAAAGTGGAGGTTGAAAATCCAAAGATAGTGGGTACAGTTAGAAAGGGAAGCAAAGGAGATATATGGGGGCACACTTTGCACAAAGAGAGAGGAGAGGAGAAAACTAAAAGACAGTGCTGAGAAGCATCAGAATAAAATTGAGAATGATGTGACCATTCTCGATTCTCACCCATTTACTTGCCGGTTCTAAAATGATATCTCAGAGAGATGTGCAAAATTTAAAATAAACAGAATAATGATTAAAATACAAAACAAATTTGTTTTATGTGTACTGTGGAGGGATGTATGAGAGTAACTGGGAAGGTATTGTATCTGGAAGGGCATGTACATGAATTTCACCTGGCTGAAGTTTTTCATAGATCTACTATAAAGGAATGGGGTCATTCAGTAACCTTAGTTCTTCTTCGTGGTCTCTGTGCCTCACACATTAGGAGCTTTCGCGCCTGCGCAGTAGCGTTCAGAAACTTCTAGAGCTCGTTCGCTTGGCGGGAACCCCTCCCCCACGCCGGTACTGCGCATGCTCCTCCCGCCGAGCAACGGTCTCTCCTCAGTTCTTTTTCGTCCGCCATCGCGTACGGAAGGTTCTTAGCTTGTTCCTCGCTATTTCTTCTGCTTGGCTATTGTTCCTCACGGTTTTGGACTATTTCGGACTGCTTTCGACCTCTCTCTCGGACTCCCCTTCGGACTTGGTAAAAATTCGGACTTCTCTGCGTTTCTTCTAACTTCATCGGTCATCTTATGTCCGCGTTGTTTAAAAGTGCGTTTCATGTGGGCGTAAGGTCGCTCTTTCCGATGGCCATAAGGAGTGCCTCTTCTGCTTGGGCGAGACCCACAACACCCTGACTTGCCCAAGCTGCCGAGAGTTTACTGCCCAAACTCTCCGGAACAGGTCTTCAAGGCTCAAATCTTTCTGTTGGGAGCAGTCTTTGAAGGCAATTGAGGAGACTTCCCAATCCAAGATGGCCGACAAGAAGACGACCACACCATCGACGGTATCGGCGGCTGCCGTCCGTCTACTTCGTCGGCATCGGGCTCTGTGCCGACGTCGAGAACGCCCTTCGCAGCGTTACCGAGGATCCTGAAGCTGTCGGCGGCTGCCAAGTCAGCGAAAGGGTCCTCGACGGCGAAGAAGACTGAGGCTCCGACTACAGAAATGCCTCAGAAAAAACACCCTGCTCCGGACGGAGACAAGGGAAAGGAGAAGGAGAAGGACAAGAATAAGAAGAGGAAGGAGAAGAAGCGCTCCCTGGCTGGGGAAGTCCGTCTTCCTCCTCCTCCTCCCACTCTTGAGCCTTTGAAAGGGCGAGGCGAGCCCGTCGATCTCTCGGATAACGAGATCGAGGACATTCCCCAAGAGCGCCCAGGCTTGCCAGTGGAGGAACCTCCAACCCTGGTGGAGGAACAACACCACCGCCCTTTGAGCCGTCGCAGGTCGGCTGACCTGCCGCAGAGGACATCCCGGCGTGTCTCTACATCCCCGGAAAGGTGCTCCATGTTGGCTAGATCTCGGTCACGCTCCTCGGAGCTGCCGCAAAGATCGCCGCCTCCGCAGGAGACGCAAGAGGAACAACCTCGCTCTTCTGCCTCCAGGTACACCTCGGCGTCCTACGTGGCCAGGTATGCCAGGGAATCTGAATGGAGAGAGCGCCCACGTCCTACCGATCACACTCTCCATCATACCGGTACCGGTACCATCGTGATCCAAGGCGCTGGAAGACCTTCCGGAGGTCCCGGTCACCTCACCGAGAACGCCGTCGGTCTTGTTCTTGCTCGCCAGAGAGAGAGGAACGTCGGTACCGTCTATACCGGAGCCGCTCGCCGACTGATCGCCGCCGTGCTGAACGGTCCGTCAACCGCTCCCCGTCTCCAAGATACCATAGAGCGAGAGAGCCTTCACCTCGATACTGCGCGGTATCGCCCTGCCCAGGGTTACGTCCACTGCGACGCGCCCTGTGGAATCCGTGGTGACTAAGCAGGCTATGACCACAACGGCCTGCCAGACAACACCTGTCACCACGAAGAAGGTGAAGTCGGTGGTCGCTCCGCCGAAGCGAGACGCCCCCATGGTTTCCGCTACTACCGTGGACAAAACCAAGACGGCTTTACCTGCGACCTCGGGGAAGCAGCCTGAGCGGGAGCAGCGAGAAGACTCACCGACCTCTGAGTCCTATGACTCTAGTGCCGAGTCGGAGGTTTCGGCAGCTGCTTCGCAGGAGTCTCCTCCCCTCGGGTTCAGGGAACCGGTTCCCGATTCAGCTCCGGAGGCGTTGAACAGTTCTCCGCGATGCTGCTTCGGATGGCCACCACCTTAGGCCTCAAGATTGCGGATGCAGAACCGGAGGATGACGACCCGGTCTTCTCTACGGTGGAAGGAAGGCAACCCGCTACCGCCCCGCTGCCTCTTCTTCCCCGCATTGGGAAGATTGTAAAGTCCGCGTGGGACAAACCAGCATCGGCACAGCCTATCCCGCAAAGGCTCGAACATCTCTACAGGGTGCAGAAGGATAACGCCGGGTATCTCTTCAACCACCCTGTACCAACTCTGTGGTCGTCGAGTCGGCACAAACGGAGGCTAGCGGCAGACAGCACACCACCCCACCGGACACGGAAGGCTGCAAGTTGGATGCCTACGCAAGGAGGTTCTACTCCGCTGCCTCCCTGCATATATGGCTGTCCAACACGCAGGCTTGCCTCGCGGCATACCTGCGCAAGGTCCTCGAGCGTCTCTCGCCGGCCATAGAAGCGGTGCCGGAGGACATCCGCCAGGCTACCACCATGATCTTCAATGAGGCGGTGGCTATCTCCCGGCAGCAGATCGTCTCCTCTCGACACGCGGTGGAGGTCGCATCCAGGGTCATGGCGGGATCCATCGGCTTGCGTCGCCACGCGTGGTTGAGGCCGGTTGATATACAGGAGGACACCCGAAGGAGAATTGAAGATCTTCCCTTCGACGGTGAAGGCCTGTTCAACTCTTCGACAGACGAGGCGTTGGACAACTTAGTTAAGGCCAGGTTGACGGCGAAAAAGATCGGCCTTCACCCAACCTTACAGGCCCGCAGGCCTTCTACTTACCGCCAGTCATGGCGAAGGTCGTCGACCTCGTCGTTCCAGCGATCTGCCCAGTCTGGCCAATCAAGACGTTCCTCGGGGTCAACAAAACGTCCCTTCAGGCAGCGCCCAACCTCGTCCAAGAAGTCTTCTTGGGACACTAAATCGAGGTTTTGACCTGTTTCGCGGGCCGCCTCAACAACCTCTCTTCAGCCTTCCATCAGCCCTCGGAGACCGACCGACCCTAGCTCGACACCTGTCGGAGTGGCAACATGGCTCGGACTCTTAGGTCCTTTCCATCGTCCGTCTTGGCTACGCCATCGAGTTTCAAGATATTCCGCCTCGAGGCATTTACAACTCCACTCCGGCAAGCTCAGTCCTCCTGGAAGAGATCCAGTCCCTGCTCCAGAAAGGAGCAATCAAACAACTCCCGTCGAAAGCCAGCGCTACGGCTTCTTCTACCGGTACTTCACGGTACCAAAGCCCAACGGTTCTCTTCAACCAATTCTCGACCTCAGAGGGGTGAATGAGTACATCCGCCCCAAGAAGTTCAAAATGGTCACGCTACCGTCGATCTTGCCCTTTCTCCATCGAGGGGGCTGGTTCGCCTCCATCGATCTCCGAGACGCCTACTTCCACATCGCCATTCGCCCGCAGCACAGACGATACCTCCGCTTCGCAGTCGACGACACCTGCTACCAGTACAAGGTGCTACCGTTTGGACTCTCGACTGCCCCCAGGGTCTTCACAAAATGCATGGCCCCGGTAGCATCATTCCTGCGGACGAAGGGCGCCTCGTCTACCCTTACCTGGATGATTGGCTGTTGGTGGCGTCCTGCAAACAAAGACTTTACCACGACGTCCACATGACATTGACACTCCTTACCCGTCTCGGGCTACAGGTCAACCCGAAGAAGTCTCACCTCGAGCCGGCGAGGACGTTGGACTTCATCGGTGCCACTCTGGACTCCATGTCCGCCAGGGCGTACCTGCCAGAGACTTGGGCACAAACCTTGATTCAAGCCGCCGTTCATGCGTACGCGGCCTCCACATTATCCACGAGAAGGATCCAGCAACTGCTGGGCTACATGGCCTCGACAACTGCGGTCACTTATCTCGCAAGACTAAGGGCAAGACCTCTTCAACACTGGTTCGTCCGCATTCGATCCCCTGCGAGACGAACAGAGCATCCGACTGCAGCTGCCAGAGGAAGTCCACTCATCCCTCCGATGGTGGCACTCACGAGACAACCTGTTGTCAGGGATGCCCTTCCGACAGCCAACACCAAAGGTGGCGGTAACGACCGACGCCTCCCTCTACGGATGGGGTGCCCACTGTGGCAATCTCAAAGTCCGCGACAGATGGAGCGGCGACGAGAAGGCTCTCCACATCAACGCCCTCGAGCTGCTCACCATCTCGAAAGCACTCCAAGCGTTCCACCACGTTGTCGCTGGGCGTACAGTCCTGGTCCTGACGGACAACACCACTGCCGTTTGTTACGTCAACAGACAAGGAGGGACTCACTCTACAACCCTACTCAACATCGCCCTCGACCTTTGGGACTGGTGCATTCTCCTGCAAACACATCCTGTAGCTGTTCACCTGGCCGGGCAGGAGAACACTACCGCAGACCGCAGCAGGGACACCTCATCCCATCACGAATGGTCTCTCTCTAGAGAGGCGTTCAGACTGATTCGAGACCGCTGGGGCAAACCATCGATCGACCTCTTCGCGACCAGGGAAAACGCGAAGTGCAGCCGATTCTGTTCGAGAGCAGGCCACGATCGAGCCTCCATCGGGGACGCCTTCCAGTTTCCATGGAGCGAGGAACTCCTGTACGCGTTCCCTCCGTTCCCGCTGCTCGGCCGGACGATATTGAAGATCCTTGCCGACCGAGCCAACGCGATCCTGGTAGCCCCGTATTGGCCGAGGCAGCATTGGTTCACACCCCTGCCAAGAGCCGTGCGAGGCGACCTTCTCCAGCTACCACCGACACCGGGCCTGCTCTCCCACTCCAGCGGCCGCGTCCTCCATCCGGACCTGCCACGCCTGGCCCTCCATACCTGGAGGATATCGCACTAGACGATCCCGTGCTCGGTAATGTCCTCATCGCGGCCAGGAAAGAATCCACCCGTCGCAACTACCAATACAAGTGGCGACGCTTCCTGACCTTCGCTGAAGAGAGACGTGAGCCGGTATCGCCCGCCGGGCTCTCCACCATCCTCCACTTCCTCCTTCACCTCCGACAGCAGGGCCTGGCCTTTCCATCCCTGAAGGTGTACCTCTCCGCGATCGTGGCATACCAACCGCCACGATCCTCGGCATCAGCCTTCTTCAGAGACGATACCGTTAAGCGGTTCCTGAAAGGATTACATCTCTACCCACCAGTATCGCCGCCGCTACCGCCATGGTCCCTGTCGTTGGTGTTATCGCAGCTTACGAAGCCACCCTTTGAACCAATGGCGACCTCGGATGAGAGGCTGCTCACCTTAAAGACTGCCTTCTTGGTGGCTGTTACCTCGGCAAGACGAGCGGGTGAGATAACAGCTCTTCGAGTGGACGAGCCCTTCCTGGTCTTCCACAGGGACAAGGTGGTCCTCAGACCTGATATTTCATTCCTGCCAAAGGTGGTGTCCAGCTTCCATCTCAACCAGGACATCATCCTGCCTGCTTTCTTCCCGGACCCGATGACACCGCTGGAGCGATCCCTTCACTTCCTGGATGTGCGTCGGGCCCTTGCTTTTTACAAGGACAGGACTGCTCCCTTCCAACAGACACCGCATCTCTTCGTTTGTTACGGATGGCATCGGAAGGGCCACAAGGTGTCCACCCAGCGTTTCTCCAAGTGGGTGGTACAGACTGTACAGCTGGCGTACGAGCTCGCGAGGAAGCCTCCGCCAGCCCTTCTTCGAGCCCACTCCACTAGAGCTGTGGCAACTTCTGCGGCCCTCCTGCGAGGAGTAGACCTGCATGAACTCTTCCGTGTGGCGACCTGGTCCCAGCCATCGACCTTCGTTCGCCACTACAGGCTCGATTGTTGGTCGCGCAGAGATGCTCGGTTTGGACATGAGGTGCTGGCTTCCGTGCTCTAGGACCTGACCCGCCATCCAACTGGTAAGATACACAGTCTCCTAATGTGTGAGGCACAGAGACCACGAAGAAGAAGAACAGGTTGCTTACCTGTAACTGTGGTTCTTCGAGTGGTCATCTGTGCCCTCACACATACCCACCCTTCCTTCCCCTCTTCTCAGGTCCCTGTAGGTTCTACGGCGGATGACAGAACTGAGGAGAGACCGTTGCTCGGAGGGAGGAGCATGCGCAGTACCGGCGTGGGGGAGGGGTTCCCGTCAAGCGAACGAGCTCTAGAAGTTTCCGAACGCTACTGCGCAGGCGCGAAAGCTCCTAATGTGTGAGGCACAGATGACCACTCGAAGAACCACAGTTACAGGTAAGCAACCTGTTCTTCCCATGCTATTAGCTTGGAGATAGATTGACCCATTGACTCCTGAATTAAACTGGGTGGTATGAGATTAATCTGATTTGTGGTGCTTGACCTGGAGGTGAAGGAATATTACCAAAAAACATAGTAAGTGCTGTTGGATGAAATGATCTCTTCTCACTGGAACCAGGAAGTGATCAATGCCATGTTGTGAATGCAGAAGAATTTATAAAAAAATCAAAGATTCCTTGGCCAGAAAGATGTTGTGAGAATGGAAGAATCACAGCTGATTTCTAAACATTTGCTTTGGTATTGTGCTTAGCACTGAAACCTGATAATCACTGTGACGTGCAATATTGTAATAAGCATGTACATAGTAGTTGAACAAATAGAAGAATCTGACAGACTTTGAGCTGAGCGAGAGCTGGTAGTATTGAACTTATAGAAATTAGCTCAAGCAGTGCAGCATGCGGTGTGTCACAAGTTCTTATTTCATGGCATCAATTAGAAGTATAATTAGATTGTGTTGGATTCATTAGCCTTGTAAAGTGTATTCAGTTAGCAATAAATTTCACACCTCAAGGTAACACCATGTGATTGATGTGAAGTCTAAAATGTGCACCTAGTATACGAATAGCCTGTATAATGTAAATTTTCTTTATTCTCTTGTGCAAATATAAATTAATTATGTTGGAGGAGGAAGAGGAAGATTTAAATCCATAACATTAATAATGAATAATCCATGAACGTAACTGTATAATACAATGAACATCAATTAAAAAAAAACTATACCAATTATATAGTAGATTCAGTAGATAATTCAGTAGTAGAATTATATAGTAGATTCAGAATCTAGGTTTTTCCAGGCTTTATGGTGGGTTCAACAAGTTATGCACAGAAGAAATAGCTTTCTGCCAGCAGAGAGCTTTTAATCGTGCTTACACAGATCAGTAAAGAGTGAATGGTTTGATAGGGTGAAATGGAGAATATAATTCACTTCATAACTCTGTGTGTGTGAGACTCATGTGATTTTCCCATTGTTGTTGAACTGCAAGCTCAGCCCTAGCTAACATAGACTATGGAGAAGAATGCTGGGAAATGAAGTCCAACAGCATCTGAAGAACTGCACAGTTCTGGTCTTGGATATTCTGTCTCCTTTTCTCATATTCTCTTCCCTGTCCAACAGATTTTGAAAGTGCCCTATTAGTGTTGAGAACAAAGCTGCAAAAATAAAAGAGATCTCTTTAAAAAATCTAAAGCAAGCACCGTTGTTGTTGTTGTTGTTGTTGTTGTTGTTGTTGTTGTTGTTGTTGTTATGATGCCCTTTTCCCAATATTGGGACACCAGGCAACTTACAGAATATTAAAACCAGAACAAATTAAAGCATACAAAACTATTAGTAAAACCATACATAAAAATTATTTTAAAAGGCAGTTATATAATCTATAGAAATAAAACATTTGAAACATTTGTTAAAACACAGGCTATAAAAACCAACAAAACAACATGTCATTAAAAGCGCATAGCAGACAATTCTTCAAAGCCTGCTGGAACAGGAATCACTCTGGATGTAATTGTTCCTATTTTGTTTAATTAAAAAATGTAAATGCTGTTGTACAAGTCAATCCCAAAAACTATTTTTCCATACTACATTTTTTAAAATTAGTCTGCATTACCACATGGCTGTCCACTAGGAATCTGTGAAACCATCAACAACAAGAACAGAATAATCAAATCTCTTCCATTTTTCTCTTTCTCTTAAAAAAAAATCTTCCTTGCACCTACAGTTTGATTTCCAACTATTCTTACTGACAATCTTGAGGGAAAAGGTCATTTACCAAAAGATGAAGGCTGCACTAAGAAGTAAATAATGTTCTCTTCTTCTTCCATCATAACATGTACCGAAACCATGTCTTTATAGAATACTGCATTTTCAGAAACAGATGTGTATGTGTGTGTCACGGCTGTTTTTCAAGATACCACATTTTCTCTGAGGAAACACTTCCTCTGAAACTAGTCAGCCACTTTTTGATAATACTTAGGTGAAAACCATCCTTTTAGACTCCTGAAGGCGAGCGAGATGGGCACTGAACTATGCACACTAAACTTTTTTTTTCCAAATGAGGACTTTACCAATATTAGAGGAAATCAAACAGAAACACAGATGTAGGAGACACATCATTGTAACTGTGTAGAACTACACAAGTAAAAAAAAGATGGGATGGGGAGGAAAATGAACTGAGAGCATACTGGTAGGGGATAAGGAGATAGATAACAAGTTGCCCTAATTTCCTATGCATGAGTGTTATCAGAATGGGCATCCACCAGGCCTGAAAATTCAGAACAAAGAGGTGCCAGTAGGTTCAAGCTGTGAACCTTCATGGAGATAAGAAGAGCAATATGGACAGAAGCATAAATATTGCTGCAAAGAAAGATTCTTTCATAGGAGCACAACTTTGGTTACCTTAGAATTAATAATGTATCAAACAAGATCAGCTGTTTGCAGGTGTGCCAGTTTCTTTCACGGCTGGATATTCTAGGTAATGAAACATGCATCTATGTGTGTAGTGCAAGAGATGAAGGAAAACAAAATGAAGAAAAATCCTGCCTGCAACAAGAGTAATTTTAAACAGCAGACAAACAACGGTCTACATCTAACTGTACTTCTGTGTGTATTTTTATTTTCCTTGCTTATGTTTCTTGGATAGAAGGGATTGTTTCAGTTTAAAAAAAAAATAGGCTGAAGCATTAATGCAGTTACTTGATGGAATATACCACTCTTTAATTGCTCTTTTAACGTCTGATTGTAGCCATCAAAATAAATTGACATGCCTTTTTGAAAGCATCTTTTTGAATTAAAAAACTGGATGCATCTTTTATTTTATTTTGTTTTTATGGCTGAGCAGAGAATCAAACCCTGATTGTCAGGGTCATAGTCCAACGCTCAAACCACTACAACCATGCTGGCTCTCTAAAACTTATATACTGCATAAATAAAAACATGCAATAAAACATTGTTAAAGTGTAATTAAACAATAGAGTCAAAAACAACTTTAAAACTAGTTAATTTTTTAGAAAGATAAATGTAATTAGAAAGCACAACAGATAGTATTAAATGGTCTTAAACCTTGAAGAGCTGTCATTGCATTGTGTGTGGGTAATCCAATGGCATCTATCGGTATGCTTTGTTATTAGAACACTTTGTCTAATACCCACTGAGTGTAACACAGCAGAGCAGATCGATCTTTAGAGCCCTAAAAAATAAAATACAGTTGGCCTTCTGTATCTACAGATTCTGTATCCATGGATTCAACCAACAATGGCTTGAAAATATTTTTAAAAAATTGATTTTACTAGTTTATATAAGGGACTCCATTTACTACAGTATTGTACATAATGGGCTTGAGCATCCATAAATTTTGGTATCCATGGGGGATCCTGGAACCAAACCCTAGTGGATACCAAGGGCCCATAGCAATACATTTTAATGCAATTTCTTTTGATCTACAAGATCAGTTTATGTTTTCAGGATAAATTGTTCTACATTCCCTTTTCCGGTGGAGTAGGAAGGGGCCTGAGCTGGGGTGAAGTTCCAGGCTTCAACCCCTGTAGCCCCTCCTTCCTCTTGGATTACAATTCACATCATCCCAAGACATGTCCACATGCTGCCTGGAAGTGGAAATTATAATTCAATATATCTAGAGAGCAGCAGGTTGTGAAAGGCTGATGTAGTCAGTGTCAGGCCAGGCTGCTGAATATTCTGGGCTGGTATAAGTTATATTCCTATTTTGTTTTGAAAACAATTTGCGTTATTTTGCTTTTAGAGAAAGAGGCTTGTCACTTTTATTTAGTGAAGCAGAGAAACCAGGTTGAAGCATTCACTGTAACAAAGAGACTTGCCCGTATTATCATTCCCAGAAAGAGCAACATAACTGACTTTCCTTATAGGAGGGAAGGAAACCATTTGCAGGGCTTATCTTACAGTCTATTCAGACCCCCACAATTTCACCTTCCCTCCCAAGCTTGTAGATTCCATGTAATGTAAGATGTTCTCTCTAATGGCGTGACCCATGTTGCAAACTCAACACATGGCAGGCCAAGATTAAAGGTTAATGAATCCTCCATGTTCTGGTTGAGTACAGCTCTGCTGATACTGTGTTTATTATGACTGGTGACAACTCTGCTGATTTCTGAATCGTTATTAATTTTTTTTATAGACTCTGCAGACTGATTTCATTGCTTTGCACAGATGGCCATGGTATTGCTCATAAAGCAAAACAGTTTATTTCCTTTAAAGGAAACAGTAATGCCTCATAGTTTAAGGCAGGTGTGGGGAAAATGTGGTCAGTAGGCAACATGCAGTCCCTGAAGCTCTCCGCCAATCCCTGAAAGCCCTGCAACTCCCTTTAAAAAAAAAGAAAAAGAAAAGAAAAAGCAACTCTGACACAGTTTTATGGTGATTTTCTTCAGAAACCCAGACCAAAAGCCCCCTAAATGTGCCAAAATGCGCAAAACACAACTACCCCATATCAATTTTTTGGTTGAAGTCCATCCCAAAATGGGAACTGGAAGTAACACAACATTACTTCTGGTCACCATTTTGAGAAGAACTCCAAAGAAATACAGTATTTTGGTGCCCTGGGGGAGAATGGCCCCTGGCCCCTGTGCAGTTGTCCACCCCTTAGTTCAAGGGAACTGCTTGTTTCTTATATATAAAGAGCACACTTCGGTACAGTTAGTTCATACATTGACGTTTCATCACACTGCCAGATTATGGTCAGATGCAGAGATACTGTTTAGTCTTCTTCTTCTCCAGTGCTTTAATAATCCTGGGTTGTGGGAGAGGGAAAAGCATGTTCAAACAATAGAGATAACACTGTATTGTGATACATTTTAAATGTAATAAGTGGAGTGAATTTCGAGAAATGAAGTCAAGATCAGAATGGAAGATCAGAAACAACTCATGTAAAACTACAGGTTAAAGTTTTTCCCCCTGAAATTTAATAAAATTATTATAAAAAAAATAATCCTGGGTTGCAAAAGTATTATTATAATCAGAGGGGCTCTTACTTTCATTATTTTGAAAGAAGTGGATATGTTTCTCTTTCCAGTGAAATTTAGTGAACTTTAACTAAAGCAGGTCATAGTTTGTTCAGGACCTTCATTAATTAGGTTCTGAAAATTTGCAAGTCTGCTGCTGGAAATTTGTTGCTGGAGCAGATAATTAAACAGTCAGTTTGTAATTACTTAGAAAGCAATGCCTTAATCACTAGAAGTCAACATGGATTTCTCAGAAATAAGTCAAGACAGACTAATCTTATCTCTTTTTATGATAGGGTTACAAGCTTGATAGATGAAGGGAATGCTGTAGACGTAGCATATCTTGACTTCAGTAAGGCCTTTGACAAAGTTCCCCATTACATTCTTGCAAAGAAGCCAATAAAATGCAGGCTGGGCAGGACTACTGTTAGGTGGATTTGTAATTGGTTGACTGGCTTAACCCAAAGGGTGATCAGCAATGGCTGCTTTTCATCCTGGAGAGAAGTGTCACAGGGTTCTGTCCTGGGCCCAGTGCTATTCAACATCTTCATCTATGACTTGGATGGAGTTGAGGGTATGCTGATCAAATTTGCAGATGACACCAAATTGGGAGGAATTGCTAATATACCAGAGGACAGGATCAGATTTCAAAATGACCTGGACAGATTAGAGAGCTGGGCCAAAGCTAACAAAATGAATTTCAACAGAGAGAAATGTAAGGTCCTACACTTAGGCAGAAAAAATGGCATGCAAAAATATAGGATGGGGGATGTGTGGCTGGATAGCAGTATGTGTGAAAGGGATGTGGGAGTCTTGGCAGATCACAAGCTGAACATGAGTCAGCAGTGTGATGCGGCAGGCAAGAAAGCCAACACAATTCTTGGTTGCATCAATAGGAGTATGGTGTCTAGATCAAGGGAGGTAATGGTACCACTCTATTCTGCATTGGTTAGGCCTCATTTGGAATACTGTGTCCAGTTCTGGGCACCTCATTTCGGGAAGGATATTGACAAGCTGGAGCATGTCCAGAGGAGGGCAACCAAAATGGTGAAGGGCCTGGAAGTCATGCCCTATGAGGAGCGGCATAGGGAGCTGAGTATGTTTAGTCTGCAGAAGAGAAGGTTAAGAGGGGACATGATAGCCATGTTTAAATATTTGAAGGGATGTCATGTCGAGGAGGAAGCAGGCTTGTTTTCTACTGCTCCAGAGACCAGGACAAGGAGCAATGTATTCAAGGTACAGGAAAGAAAATTCCACCTGAACCTCAGGAAGAACTTCCTGACAGTCAGACCTGTCTGGCAGTGGAATATGCTGCCTCAGAGTGGGGTAGAGTCTCCTCCTTTTGAGGTTTTTAAGGAAAGGCTGGATGGCCATCTGTTGGGAATGCTTTAATGTGTGTTTCTGCATAGCAGGGGGTTGGACTGGATGGTCCATGTGGTCTCTTCCAACTCTATGATTCTATGATTCTATGAATATATATTTAAAAAACAAAAACAAAAGCCAGATTAATGGAGTTACATCATAATACAAATGTATTTAATTGTATCTCTGTTGGAGTGGAAAAATATTTGACTTTATGTTTCCTGGCCTAAAATGGCTTTCCTGAGACCGAAGAAACATGGTGAAGAAAAATAAGTCAGAAGTAGAATTGCAGTGCAGTTTTAACTTGTTTCTTTCTTTCTTTTCCTTTTTTTGTTAAGATTTAATCTTGAAAATAACCCCCTCCCACACTTCCAGGCTTAAATCTTCCAGTTGCAATTGCTTATTTCCATTACATACAAACATAATTTCCATTTTACAGAGAAGAGAACGATTACATTATTTCTTCTTGATTAGTTTTAACTTGTTTCATATGTCCCAAAATGTTTAGGGAAATAATTCTGTACAGGAATACAAGTGGGATTTTTGCCCAAATTCATGCATGCAAAAAAACCCACATGAGTGTTTCTAGGAACAATGGTTCTTTTCCACAACAAAGCCCTCTGTATTTTTGTGCAACATTATTTCCTGGAACTCTTTTGGATATTCAAACGCTGGGTGAAAACTACACAGACTTTTTTGTTTAGTCTCACAGTTAAGAGAGGACTATCAGAATAATTTGTCCTTTGTGTATGAGGACTAAATAGTTGAAGATTTGTATCCCTAATCTCTGGGCTCAGAAGAAGGAAATACTTACATGCTGCCACATATTTCTATATTTTCTTAATTTTGTCTTTTAAATGTACAGAGCTTCTCCCCTGTGAGATTTCCTTCTACTGTCGTATACCCCTTCCTTATGGTAATAGAAAGATGTGATTAATCCAAAACCAGGTGGATGGAACTGGGCTATCATTTCTCACTAGGCATCATTGTTTCCGTTTGCAGGTGCTGGGAACAAGGAGCCATAGTGTGAGATTTTCCTACTTATTCTGGATTTTTTGCCGCTCTTCCTGACAGCACAGGAGAGACCCATTCTGCAATGACTCTTATAATGTCAAGATAATGGGGGGAAAAGGCCTAAAGACTGGACAGAACCTATCAAACGTAGCACTGGAAATAAGAGAATATCTGTTCCTCGTTATCTTGCTTTCCCTAGAATCAGAGGTGCATAGTGGAGTGACCACCAGTTATCTCAACCTGTTCAGTTAACTGAAATAAGCTAATTGCATCACTACTCTGGCCATTCTGCATGTTACCTTATCCTGTTATCCTCCCATCACAATCCCAGCAGCGCCTTTGCCAGGTGGGGAGCACAACCAGAATGCTTCCATGCACTCAGTTGGATCCCTGCAAAAGAGTGTGAGCAACACATGCCTGCCTTCCTGAGGCCAGAATTCTGTTGGTGTGTTAATGTGATACACTACCTAGAATGGTTTTCACAGTTTTAATCCAGTTTGGTCCTTTGAACACTTGAATAAGCATCTCATATATCTGAGTTAGTTAGCAAGTCTTGCTTGCTTTAGGTAATTCTGGGTGTCTCACCAGCTTCAGGAAAGACATAGAGAAAGGCAAGTGTTCAGCATGACCAAAGAATCAGAACTGAGCAACTACAGATACATAGAACCAGACAGAGATTCCATAGGTGAAGCTCACACAGCAGAAGCACCAGATCCTATGAGAAGTCTACAAGGATTTATCGGACAAAAGAGAGTAGGAAAAACCTACAGTTGAGATGGTTGCATCTGTCTCCTTGAGAAACAAACTGAAGTATGTGCTGAAGAGCCAGGTACTTAGAGCTTTTTACAGAATAAACTTTTACCATTCATAAGCATGTGGAGCATAATATCTTTTTTTTTTCTGGTTTAATACATGTGCTTTCCAATACTTATTCCTGCACCTATATACTAAAATTATTCTGATATACAGAACAATATTCCATATGAAATATACCATGTATCGCCAGGTGGAGTGCTTATATGAATATCTATAATAATCTGAGTTCAAGAAGTATATGTTAAATAGTTAACACTGATTTGAACTCTCTCTGAACTGAATGCTTAGAAACAGATGAAGGAAAGTTCTTGTTGACTTGCATGTGCAGCCTATACTGTGGTCTGCATTTACAGAAGCTTCTGTGACCCATAAAGGGAGACTGTAAGGATCCCTGACTGGATATTGGTCAGTTGGGTCGTGGCTGAACCTTCAGTTTTCATGCATTAGTAGTTGTTAAGGCACTATGCCTGATTCACTTCATTCATGTTTAGACTTTTGCCAAGCTTATGCAGTGGTAGCAAAGGGAGGCAGACAGAATTTGCCAGCTCCAAACAGCCTGTTCCTCCAATGCCTTGTTGGCAGCCTGCTGCCACCCCTTACATAGTCGTGCTGGTGAAGCCCACTAACAGGATTCTGGCCTGAGACTGCATAGTTATGAGAGCTGCAAGGAGGACAGCACTCTTGTATGCTATTTTATTGAACTAGGAAATGAGGACTAATGATAAAGGGATGGGGGAAAAAACTGGGCAAAAAAAAAAAAAGAGAGAGAGAGATGCTAAAGAAGGAAGAGACTATAAAAGGTGGAAAGAAAGAAGGTGGAATTAAAAAAATAGTTTGGCTGGCCTGGGAAAACAGGAGGACTTGGGCTGAGCTTTCTATGAGGCATTGATCGAAAGGTGGGTTAACAGTCAGGTCAAAGAAAAGAGAAAAGCTAGAGGTGTAGTAAAAAGTCTTTTCTTCAGTTAATATTATGCAGCCTTCTTGAGTTATTTAAAATGGAAAAGTGATTTTCAGAGTATCTTATTTTGCCTTTATCCTTTTGTATCTTTTTTTTTCCTCCGCAAGCTTAGCTTTTTGGTTCTTGAGTTATTGCAAAATTGAGCTGCATCACAAATGTGTACATATCTTCATTTGTATGAGATACCTCCAATTAGAAGCAAGCTAACAAACAGAGCATTCTAAACGTGAATTCTTTTTTTCTTTTCTTTTTTATGTTCAATTCACATAATAATGAAGACAGACCTGCATCTGTTTGTGGTCTCCTAAAAGATTTTCAGACAACAACTCCTCTCAACATTCCTGTTGTTATACTCAATGCCCACATCTCAACAGTGTGAATGACGATGCCTTTTAAGTTGTTTCTTCATTCCACAAAACAGAGATGCCCCAGTGGGCTTCTTTGTCAGGCAAAGGTGTTAAAAATCATAACCTAATAGATTTTTACATATGCAACAGTACAGAGACTTCTTGAGTAGGATTCAGTGTTCTCTGCTGGGTAGCCTTTCCAGGACAGAAACAGTCTGGATCTCAAGGGAAATTACTTTTTCTGTTGCTAATGGAGTTGAAAGTTTATTGCCTGGATTTTATGACTCTTTGTCTCTCAGCGCCCCCATGGCCAAAGAGGAGCGTGGCCTCTGCCTGTTCTGTTATCTCTTCAGACCATCTTAACTGACAACAACAAAAACAACATCCTGACAGAATGTAGGCCTGTAACCCTAACATCGTCATTTTCTTCTTCTCCTGCATGATTTTTAGCACCTTTGCCTGATAAGGATGCTAGTGGGGTTTTGAAAGCTTGTAATTTGTACATTTTTGGTTGGTCCAATAACAGTATCTCTCTCTCTTTTTTGTTGTTTTTGTTTTGGTGGATTTTGGAAGTTGTTGTATTTTGCTGCATGGGTGACATGACTACCCCAGTTATGTTTTCTTCATTTCAGCTATTTGCGGCTATCCACTCACACCTTATGTACTAGTCTGAGTTCCTTTTAATCTTCCTTTCTGGTTGAGCAGTTTTATTGCATTCATTGCAGTCTTTTTCTGTGTGTCAAACATTTTTGAAATATTCACAATGACTATTCTCCCTTCCTTCCCCTTCAAAATTTATTGTGGAGATGGAACTAATTAGTTCAAGTCTGAAATGGAGAATCAGAACCTGCATTTTTCAAAGCAAGTTATCACTCTGTCTCAACTATCTTTTAATGTGGTGTTGTAGACCTGTGTGTTAGTTCTTCGTGTACTCTCCATATTGCTTAAGTTACTTTTCCATATACATACCAAATTGCAGTTTGTATATGTGTATGGCGGGGGGGTTGGTTGAAGTGACAGATTGCTCATCAAATTGGGTTATGTTGCTCCAGTGTTTGGCTCTCTGGTTGGAAAATCAACATCTTAAGTAGCCACTTAGAGGCAAGTGTTTTGAGGATGTAGTCCAGAAGCCATGCAAGCCATTGCCTTCCATATCAGTTGTGACTAGCAGTTGTGACTAGCCCTCCACTTTCATGAGGATTCAGAGTGCAGAACCCTTGCGAAAGTGGAAAAATCACGAACAACTCCTCCCATGATCCCCCTCCCATTGCCTTCCAGGATTCTGGTGCAGGAGCCTTCCTTCTCCATGCCTGGGCCAGAAGCAAGGGAATGAAAGCGGGGAGCTCTGGAAGGGAGAAGCAAAGAGTGTGTGTGCCCCCCATTGCTTACCTTTTGTCTTGGTTGGAGCCCTTGGTGCTGGGGCAGAGGCAAGGGAATGGGAGGGGAGAAACTCTGGAGGGCATGTGTGCATCACCTCCCCGTCCAATGTTGCTTTACCTTTTGGCTCTGCACACTTGCAGAGAAGTTTCTCTGTGCCAGTAAAATGCCAGGGAACGGGAGGAGAAGAATGGGAGAGAGGATGCATGGGTGCCCCGTGAATAGTCACATTCTCGTGAATCAGGCCTGCAAATGTGGAAAGATAGCTGTATCTGTTTTGACATTACAAGCAAACTAGACAATGGCAGAGTAAATCTGTTTCCTGCTGTGCTGTGCTGGGGTCTCATCCATGTTAACATTTGACAGAATAGAAACTTGTCCAAACACTGTATAAAAGTGTTGTCCAGAACCTTCTGCTTCTTGAGTTCTGTAGTTAGGTCTAAAAATATGTGGGGTTTTGTTTTGCATATGCTGATACTTATAGTTTATTTTGTATCTTTAGACTCCTAACTTCTATCATAATCCAAATAAGCGATGTCAGCATTCCATATAAGCTATGGTGTCATTTCAGTAAAGTTATCTCATTGTTTCCTTTGATAAAGAAATTCAAGTCCATAAATCTATAAAAACTACAGTTTTACTGGTTTGAGGCTATGACCTTCTCTCGTTCTCTGTCTGTGTCCTCCCCTGATCCCATCCCTTAGTTTGCATTTGTGAGGCATTGTTAGTTTGTCATGTGTTTGCTATACGCAAGAACAAACTGTCACTTTAAACTTGAAATGCCTGCCCTACCACACGGAGAAATGGAATTTGGTGTTCACAGGTTCCAGAAAATGAAGAGGTGAAAAAAATTGCAGGGAAGGTCTTGAGAGAATTACTCAATATTTCTAAATTAGCTTTTTACTTTACTGCATTGTTAGAAAATAAATAAAGGGGAAGTACTACACAATGATACTAATGACAGCAGATACAATTGTTGTATATTTAATATGTGGATAAAACAGCTGTTATGTAACTACTGTTAACGGTTAGGGTTGTTTGTTTGTTTTTACTTCCATAGAATATTAGTGTCTCTGACATACACCTTATAAATTCCATATTTTGCAGGAATAAATTAATGGGCCTTGCTACTTTTATGTCCAGTATTGTTACCTAGTGATTTCTTTTCAATTGAGAAACTAATTATCTCACCAATTCTTAGATTAATTGCTGTTGTGACAGCAATTGTATACTGATGTCATTATTTATTACAGTAGCAGCACTGTACAGTGTACAAAATGTACTTGTAGTGATGGCCACCAGTGTAGATGGCTGAAATGTGGGTTGAGTACATTCATGGAGAACAAGAATTATCTGTCTGAATATCTTGCTGGGTAGCTTACATGAGAGGAAGGTTCTATGGTCCTCATGTCCTGTGTATAATTGTCCTGTAGACATGTTATTGGCTACTTTGGGAATAGAATGCTAGACTAAACAGGCCTTTGGTCTAATCCAGCGCAGTTCTTCATGTATTCCTAATCCTTCTCTGAGGCTCTTGCGATTTGGACACCACAGCATAAACTTGCAGCCTTTTTCTGCAAGGTATGTGTGTTTGTGACAAAGGGGTTAGCAGTAGAATTGTATCTCTGCTTCTCTGGTGGTATAGTCGTTGTACTGATGCTATCCTCTGTGCATTTGGGTTGCTGTAGGTGCTGTGGGATTTAAACATAAGAGAGACTGTGCATATTGCACAGGAACATGAACGCTTCAATTCAGATGGTATATGCTAAAGGAAATATTCCTGCTTTAGCTGAGTCAGTGATCTGCCTGAGCGTACGGTAGCTTCATGTGTTAATGTGCATGTTTATAAGTCCAGCATGTGAGAACTATTATCTGTATTAAGTTTGTGACCAAAGCTGGATATTTCATACCAGAAATATCATTGTTTAAAAAATAAAATATGTTTATAGAAGTCTGAGAATATATTTTATATTCTCAAATATAAAATTTTAAGTAAAATCTTTATATATACATTGTATAAATTAAATTATATCGATTACGTAAAGATTTTAAAGCTGATTAGGCAGGTTGGTAGTCCTATAATCTCTTTGTTTGGAGCATGATAAGTACATATTCTATAATGTACACATAGTCTTATTCATGTATATTTTTCAGGAGAAATTTGGGGAAAACATGGTACATTCTAGAAGGGGTAATCTAGACTACAAAGGTTTTTTTTTCTTTTAAGTATAATTCTCAGTGGCAATTCTAACAGTAGGTTTCTGGGGGTTGTAGTCCATAAAGTAATTTTCCAAGTTCTACTTCAGCCCTGCCATTTTCATCTGTGTGCTTCTATAGGAGACATTTCAAAAGCACACCAGGAGGAAAACATTACATGGGAAATTGTCATAGTTCCGAAGCTGGCTGTGGCAATTTCTTAGAAATCCATTTGAAGTTTCTTGACTTAGGCCAAAAAGCATTTTTGCACATCATCAAAGCTGCCTTTTGACTGTCTCTGACGCTCTTCCTGTACATGTGTGAACATTGTTAATGAAATAGAAAAAAGTAAAGAGTATTTTTTTAAATTGGAGTACACTTTCTAGTTTACGTTCACATATTGCAGATACAGGAAATGGGAAAAACAACTTCAGCTTCACATCTGGAAATACTTTACATATTGCTTGTATAATCAAAACTACTTTAACATCAGAGTTGTGCAGTGCAGATGTGATGTATCTTGAGCTCCTAGTCATTATTATGTGAGTGGGAATGCCTTTTTGAACTCAAATACTCCTCACTCCTTACTGTTACAGAAATTCCCTCCTCCCTTATCTCTATCAGTTTAATTGTTGTATAGTGTGAACCTTCCTAGGTTAATGCTAACAGTGGTTAGCATTTACTGTGATTTTACCTTCAACTTCTGCTTTCAAATCATATAGCTAGCATTAATCACCGTGAAGATGTTACATTACAGAATTGTTAATACTGGAAAGGGTGAGAATTTCTTCGCTGGAAGAGTATTGTATATTTTGATTCCATGGAAGGTTTTAATGCAGAGGTTGAATAGTCTCACTGAGATACTTTGGCAGCAAAGCATAGTTTCCTGCACTGACAGAGAGTTAAACTAGATAGTTCATCTGTTTCCTTCCAGTTCTATGCCTCTTTGAAATTGTGGGGCTCTCTTCATTATTGTCCCATTTTCAACTAACCACTACCCTTTATGTCCAAACTTGGAACTGTAATTAGCTTTAATGATGGATTATTCAAACAAAATAGGATATTATGTTAATTCTCATAACAGACAAAAATCTGATGTTACCATTCTTCCAACAGGACTTTTCCATTCTGTCCAGTTCAGGCCCTCCAACCATTTGCAGTAGAATTTGAGGGCACACTGGGTAAGGGAAGAGGATCACTCCATCCTTCTATAGTGACAGGACAGTTCATGAGAAGGACTTAAAGGCAGTGATGTAGACTCAAATCAATTGACTCAGACTCAAGTCAGACTTCAGTGACTTGACTTGGACTTGACTTGGTAAAAATTACACATTGACTCGACTCAATTTAAGACTTGCATGTTTTTAGTGACTGACTTGCTGCCCTTGGTTCAGTAACATAACACATTCCTCTGGAAACCTTACAACTTGCTGGTCACATGGCGATCTGTCTCAAGCCCAAAGTGTAGATACATTTCTCAGAGGGAACAGCAAATGGGCTTGAGGTAGGGTTGAGGTCTGCTCAGCAGCCTCTCCCTACTTCATATAGGAGGAGCTTTCTAAAACTTTTCCTAAGAGCAGAAGATAAGCTTTGCAAATAGGAAGTAAGAAGGATTCTATTCCCCACTTCCAAAATCACAAAAGTGGAGGGCGGGCTCTGCTTAAATTGTTAAAACTGACTTTGTTTGACTCTGTCTGGAAATTCTGGAACACAAGTTGGGGATTAAATTGGCTCCCAGAATTGAGACTTGACATAAAAGACTTAAATGCATCACTGCTTGAAGGATGCCTCTATGCATTTTATGTTTTTGTTGGACTTTGTCTTCTTTATAACCATGTTTCCCAGATCCACCCTTCAGTCCCCTGTGGATGATGACTGGCTTGAATCCTTTGTTTTAATCTGAGTAAAAACTGTGAGACAAGGAATGTTAACCACTATAGCTACTGAAATCAAAGGAGTAACAATATTTTGTGTTGTGTGTTGTCAAAACAATTTGCTAAGAGCTTCTGTTGTAATGTGTAAATCAGAAACAATACTATAAAATAATATGCAGCAGACCCTCACTATCCTCTGGAGTTTGGTTCTGGGATCTCCCATGGATACAAAAATCCATGGATGCTCAAGTCCCATTATATACTATGGCATAGTAAAATGACTTCTCTTATATAGAATGGTGAACAGCTCACATGTTTGCTTTTTGGAATTGTTCTAAAAAATATTTTCAGGCTGTGGTTACAGAATACAAAATCTGTGGATACAAAAGGCCAACAGTACCTTATAATACTTGATAGAGTCAATTTAATTTTTCTCATTATTTATTATTAATAATAATGGCTAATAATTATTTTTATTGTTTAATCACAGACTTTACATCTTCACCCAAGATATCCTCAAAGCAATTGCACACACGCACGCACACATAACGTATGTATACTCAGAAACAAACCTGAGTGATTTCAATGGGATTTGCTCACTGGTAAATGCATATAAAGTAGCCTGCTAATTGTTGTATTTATGGAATCAAAATCCTTCCCTGGGTACCATATGATACCACAGGGACAGGGTTCAGAGGCCATGAATTATTAACAGATGTGAGAAACACCCAAGACAATTAAAAAGGAGTTTTTTTTATTGTATCAAGAATCAAAATAGCAATTTGATTAATGCTGTTGCAAAGTTGGGGCAATCACATTAAACATAGAATGTAATTGTCTAAGTCTGCATTACTTATAGTTGAGCTTGCTCTTTAAAGGGGTGGATGGTGGTTTTCTCTGGGCTTTTTGGCTGCTGTGCGTTCTAAACTTTGCCAAATTAAACCTGTGTCCACAAAGTACTAGTGGGGTGGAAATGAACCAAACTGTTTGCAAACATCTACTAGTGTCTTCTTGCAGTGGATGAGTGGAGATGACAGTTGCTGGCTACATTTTGTTTAATTACTTAATATTTTCTGGGATGTAGACTGATGTGATTTGTCTAGGTTTTTTGTTTCTTTGTTACTTTTTGTTTTCAAGCAAGTGTTTGAATGCTCTTGTGAAAAGTTAAAGGTAAGCTGTGGTGTTCCTTCTTTTCTTTATCTGCTTCATATCTATTTCATTTTAATACTTATCCAAAGAGACTGGGGATCAAGATACAATAAGAACAGCACATGTGATCTGCTTAGGATTTAGCTTATTTCAGTAAAGGATATGAATATAATGAATAGGATGTTTTTTCCAGTGATTAAAAAAAATGGTGGAAAAAATATTTTCATGGACCCAGTCTATACATTTTCTCTTCCTCAGTCAGATTTTATTTTTTTTACATTGTAATAAATCATATTCAGAGATATTTTATATCTACTCTTCTTGAACAAATGTTTAAACACACATGGGAATTTTATTTAAACAGCATCTTACAAACCCAGAATCCTTTCATTTTAAAGAAATAATGAACGAGTACTCTTTTGTGTCCTGTCTTTTTCAGATAGTAAGATGGAAGATCTGTAAGCTGCCACAGGCACCTGTCAGACTAAGGAGTAAAAATGTTTGAAATAAAGCAAAATAAAAACTACCCATTTTCTGATTTATTTTGCATTGTTGTCTGTTGAAGTTAATCCTGTGCAAGACATATGATGTGTGCAACTTTTTTGGGGTGGAGCTGTGTCTCACATAAAAGGAAACATCATATAGCATTTTTGTTAATAAAAAAGCATGTTCTATGAGAAATTATAGTTGCAATGCCAAACACAGTAATTAGAGAATAAGCCTTGTTGAAATAAATGTGAGTTTACTGGTTACATTTGTTTAGGATTGCACTGTTAAATGTAATCCAGTGGTTTCAGTTCTTTCATGGTGGACTTAAGATAATAAGAATGGAATGGAAACAATGCTGAAACCCCTTCTTATTGTTTTTATGTGTCTCCAAGTAAACTCTGACTTATGGAGACCTTAATACAGGGTTTTCATGGCAAGATTTATTTGGAGCAGATGTGCCATTGCCAGCTTCTAAGGCTGAGAAAGCATGACTTGCCTTAGGCAACCTGCTGGGTTTTATTGCCGAGCAGAATTTGAATCCGGGATCTCCTGGAGTCTTTGTCTAACACTATACCACACTGATTCTTATATCAGGCAAAATAAGCTGATAGCTTTTCCTTGTTCACAGAAGAAATACAACCCTAAAACAAAGAAACGTAATAGTGAATGTGTATATATCATACATACTGTAAAATTTAGTGCCACTGCTTCTGACTTTTCTGCTCTATAGGTTTTTGTCAGGCCTGCTTTGTAATAGGAACAGTTTACTAGGGTCATCTTATGGTTATAGTTGTGCATTTTTATACTTCATCAATGAGCAAGTTCATATATTGTTAAAACCTTTATGTTTTGCAAAGGAAAGGCTTAGTGAAATGTGCAGCATTTTGCATTACAGTATGGGAACTGTAAGTTCCAATGGTTTGTCTGGTATCAATATTCCTCCTTCTCTGCCAGTATCAATCCCAAGTAAGCCTACTCTGAATGTTTTAATTACAGTTTTGAGAACACAAGCCATTTCTTAGAAAAAAGGTTGGGAGAGCATTTGTTTTGCTTTATAAAGATTATTCTTAACACAACCAGCTTCAATTAATCTAGTATGTTTTCTTTCCATTACTACAGATGAATTTGTTTAGATCTGGCAAATTATAGAGAACCTTAATTAACATATTGAAAGTTATATAAAGCTGTGTAAGTTTTCTCTTCATAATTGGGAAACTGCTGTACTTCAAGGTCAGAATTTTATGTATTGGTCTTTGGATTAATGTCTGCTGCTTTTAATTTGGTTACATGGGAATTGTGAAAACTGCTTTTAAATCTCAAAATACCTGTCGGTTTTGATGTGTGAACAAAAATGAAAGCTTTAAAACTAATCTGTGACTTGCTTGCAAAAGGAGTACTGATTTCTTCTCAATTCAGTGAAAATAATCAAATTTTGATTTTGTCAGAAGGAAGGAAAATCTCTTTTTTTCCTTCCTAGATTTTTCTTGTCCGACTCTCCCAGACTTTAGTTTTCACATACTAGTGATTTGAGGCCCTCACTGTTTCCTTCAAATGCTGTATTTTACATATGTGTTTACCTTAGGCTCATGAAATTCCATCTGCTTTCAGATTTGGGTAGATGGAGTTCTGGAAGTTTTTTTTTTTTTTGATATGTTTTGTTTTGGTTTAATTAGATCAAGTTCTCAGCTATGTAGGTTTTCTGCTGTCAAAACTTGCTTGAAAAAAATACCAGTGTGCCTCTTGAAGATATTTTTGCCCATATCAGTATTATGATAACTGAAGCTATTGCAGGTCTTGTTTCTTCATTCTCAATTGTTTCCATCGTGTGTCCTCAGATGACACTGTTCTAAGTGTGGCAATTTCCCTCCCAGGTATCCAGGCATTCAAACAGACAATGGAATAGCTTTTTCCTCTCTTTGGTGCATCTATCTGTTCAAGTCAGTTGATTTCATCACTTTCTCCACTTTCAAAGGCCAAGGTTATCCTGAGCTCCAATGCTCTTGCTTTGCACTTTGCTTCCCCACTTCCCCCATATGCTTCTCAAAGTATTACAGCTGGCAGAACTCCCAGAAGGGATGTGAGATTTGCCTTCATGAAGGTTATGTCAAGATCTCCCAGAGGCAAAACACGATTCCACCTCCATCTCCTGCCTTCTGTTGTGTTGCCCTTTCCTGTGAAACTTCAAAGCAGTTCCTGGAAATGCATCCTAGTAGCTTGCTGTTACACCTTGTGTTCTTGGTACATGAGATCTTCTTTCCAGCCAAAGGGATGCTCAGCTTGCACAGGCATATGAGGAGTGTGAAGTAGTCTGCCAACTGTTTGTCTGACTGCAGTGTTCCCTTAGTGGACAGTGGCTGAGATCCTACATGTGTGTATAGCTCAATATGCACACTTCTGTATCTTCCCACTGCCTGGCATCTCTTGAGTCGCAGGAGGGGCCCCTGCTGTTGTTACTTACTAGTGGGGAAAGGAGGGAAAGGTGAGGTGATAGAGAAATGGTTACCCTCAGCTTGCTGGGGAGAGGAATGAGGATGTGCTCTCAAATGGAGTGTACAAGCCTGTTCTCTCCCCCCCCCCACTCCCTGGAGCTCAGAACAGCTGTATCTTAATAGGCCATTTCCGCACGATACTGTTACAGCATTGTTATTCCACTTACAACATCCTATGGACTCCTGGGGTTTGCAGTTTTGGGAGGGGCCAGCCGACTCCTCCCAAAACTGCAAACCCCAGGATTCCATAGGATGTTGCAAGTGGAATAACAGTGCTGTAACAGTCTCGTGTGGAAATGGCCATAGTTTAAAGCCCCCCTCCCAGTAAGACGGAACAGCAGCATACTCCTCACAGGACTTGTCGGCTGCTAGACATAGGAATTTTTGGACAGAATGCAACACCAACTGTATAACCCTCTGTGCCCCATCCCAAATGTGACTTAACATATGCATAAGCTACACTTCTGTGCATGAAAGTCACTAACAGAAGGCCAGCCATTGTTCCCTTCTCAAACTGCTATCCATTGGACTATGAGTCTGGTGGCCTATTATGACTTCCTCTTTTGCTGTTTGGCACCAGTGGTTTGACAGTTGAATAATTGATTTTTAGCTGTCTGCTGCTAAATAGACTCTCAGGGTATTCTAATTTCTGTCTGAAGGAGATTGTAATCTCATGGCCTCAGGCACTGTGGCTTTTTTTCCTTTCCATGTACAGGGGAAATATATGTGGATCCACCTGGTTCCCTGTGTATGTGAAGGATGCTTACTGGTTAGGGTTATTTTATTTCATGAGAGCGTTCTGGTGCTGGTATGTGTTCACTGGACCCTTGGATGGAATGTTCTAAGTGAGCAACATCCCGATGGATGTGTGGGTATGCAGTTGGATGGGGACTGTGCTGTGCTATGGGGGTGATGCTCAGGGTTACCACATCTGTTCTTGTTTCTACTACTATTGTTGTCTGGAAGTGCATTGAATTGCTGGTACATTACACAGATATAACTCAGACATAGTGACTACCATGTCAGCAGGACCAAAGAATTAGATTAGGATAAGGTTCAGGCCTGGATAGGTTCCTTCTGTATTCAAAGCACAACTTAGAAATGTATATTTGATAGGGCCAAAAATATTTTTGTTGTTTTTGATGCATAACTCTATAATGCTGGTTATCGTTCTTAAACTATTTGGTCCTGCATTCTCCTATCTTATGGAATTCTATAAACAAACATTTTTGGTTGGATAGGTTGGACCTGTGTGAACTTCTTCTGAAGCCGGGGGAAAAAAAGATTCTGTTTGCTCGGTCAGGTCCCCAAATGACATGATCTTTGTTGAGCAAGCACACATGCAAACATTTTTGCTGAAATGTGTGCAAATGAAATTGAAAGTGAATGCTTTCAGTTCAGCAGTACTTGATGTAAAACCCATGTTTAATACTTCAGCCACTTGAGGAATGGAATCAGCAGTATGTGGGAGGCCGCAAGGCTATGTAGATTTATGATGGAGAGGGTTCTACTGAATTTAGTGTTGCTTACTTCTGACTAGGCCAGATAAAGGATTGCATTGCACGTGAATTATAAAGTTATTTTCTTTTGAAAGCCTTGGGGCATTGGGATTTAGCCTCTCTTATGGCTGAGAATTGAAGTCAAGCAGTGCCACCTGGACAGCTGTCCTTAACAACTCTTTTCCAATCCTGGTTGCTAAGAAGCTCCTGGCCACCTTGCAACATACTAAAGAATGTAATTTTAATATGTTCAGCTATATTTGTCAGCATTCATATTTCTGAAGTAGTAAATCAGACTAAGTTTGATAAGATAAAAAACTAAATATTTCAATATCCTTCTGTTTTATAGAAAAAATGGTGGGAACCCATTTTCTTTCAAGGGCTTCAAAAACTCCAGAAATTCTACATTTCTAGGTAGAATGACTTTTGTACGGTATATTTAAAAAATGAAAGCGCTCTCAGTGCTCAGCGTAAAAGATGTATTTGAGAAAATCAAAACTGTGAATGCAGTGGAATTCAGGAGAAAGAAGCTGTAATAATCCATTTCTCCTCATGTTTGTTGCTAACCGTCAGTGATAAGAGCTGCAGCTTCTGCTAACTCTGAGGCCTTTAAAACCCAGGATGGGGCAATGTAGAGAACAGCCTGTCTTCTAGGCAGAGTAGAGTATCGCCCACAGTTTAGTGCTATTTACTGTTAAGCTGGATGGAAACTATAGCGCTTAACCTCATGGTACACTACTAGTATTCTCTCAAACTAAACAAGGCAGTGTGATAAAAAATGGAATTAACAAAATGTATGTAGTATAAAATGTATACACTGCAGTTTTTTCCTCACATGATACTCACAGTAGTGAATAGTCCACAAGAAAAGAACTCTCTCAGGATCTCAAAATATAATGATAGTAATATCAAAGCCAGGTGTAAAGCATAGACTGTAAAAGAAATCTTGACACAAATGCATATATGGATAGAAATGCAACAGACCACTTTGTGGCACTTTTTAATATATGGCTGTGAAAGCTGGACAGTGAGGAAAACTGACGGAAAGAAAATCAGCTCATTTGAAATGTGGAACTGGAAAAGGTTCTATGAAATGAATAGGTCTCAGAGCAAATCAGGCCCGAACTCTCCCTAGAAGCCAAGAAACTGAGGCTGTTGTACTTTGCTTATATCATGAAAGTGCATGACTCACTGGAAAAGACAATAATACTTAGTAAAGTGAAAGGAAGTAGGAAAAAAAGGAGATTGCAATCCAGATGGATTGGTACAATCAAGGAACCCGCAGCTCGTTGATGGCTGGGGCTGCTGGAGATCTGTCATTCATAGGGTCGCCATAAGATGGAGTTAATTTGTTGGCAAATAACAACAACGAAAACAAAAACTAAGAGAGCACAAACTTTCATGGACTAGATTCACTTCATGAGTTGCAAGAACAGCTGCCCATTAAATGCTGGAGGTATTACATTTCAGACGTTTGATGGTGTTGACCAGGGTGAACAGAGTGAAATCTTTAGGCCACATAAACCTTTCACAGTTTTGCATGCCTCTGTGCCTTCCATCCCCTCAAAATGTTTTGGTCTATCACTGGCCAATTGTTTTTATTTATTTATTTATTTGTATCCCGCCTCTCCATATGGATCGAGGCAGTGAACAACTTACAAATAGCATGTATTCCGAAACATTTCTGTACATGCCCCCAACAAGCTGGGTACTCATTTTACCGACCTGTGAAAGGATAGAAGGCTGAGTCAACCTTGGAGCTGGGCAGGATCGAACTCACAACCTTGTGGCTTGGAGTACTGGCATTTAACCACTGCGCCACCAGGGTTCCCTATGTTTTTGTGTCCCCAGGTGCCTCGAGGCAGTACGGTTGGCCATTTGAGTTATTGGGTAGCCAGGCCTATGTCAGGAATTCATTTCCCATTTGTGGGGAAAAGGATTCTCTACCCTCAAAACAGGTCCAGTAACCCAGCTGTGGCCTCTGAAATCTTCTGGGGCCACAGCTGACCAATTTTAATCAGAGATTTCAATAATATAGAATCTCCTCCTCTCCCAATTGTGAATGTCAGGTAGTGCAGCCCTACAAGTTCCTGGGGAAGCTTTGCCCTGCCAACCTTTGGAAGTTCCCCATTCCTGAAGTAGACCTTGGTCGGCTTGTGCAGCAAATAATAATACTATGTGGTATGATACAACAACATTTTTGGGTTGTTTTTGATCTGGCTAACCAGCATGGTTTCTCCTTTGGAAGTTGTTACAAATGGGAGGAAACAAGCTGAAGTACTTCTAAGGCTTTGATTCTAAAGTCTCTATTTGGTTTGTCCTTATTCAGCAACATGGCTTACTTCTAAGGGTTATTGCTTTCCATTTAAAAAGGAAAAGTTTTGTGACAGTGGCTATAGAATTTCCTATAACTGAAGTCCAATTGGTGCTCCTTATATCATGTTTTAATCATTGCCTTTAGTGTGCCCACTTCACTTCCTGCAGTGGGTTGAGGAGAAACAAACTAGTCTTAGTTTCAGATTGGAACAAGTCAGCTTGTCATCTAGGACTAGCAGAAATCTCTTGCCCTCTTTCACACTGTTAAAAAGGGCAAAAAGATTCACAATGCCATTTTACTTTTCTCATTCAAGAATTGGGAGCAGGTTGTTAGGAGGGGAAGGAAGCACCCAGCTATCAGATGGTATTCCTCTGCTCCAATCTCTCTACTGAGGAGTCAACCAATCTTGCTCCCTCTTTGGGATTTCTGTTCCTTCCACCATTATCATGTGGCTAAAAGTTCTACCTTATCAGGGAATGTCCAATGGGTAATGGATCAACACATTCCAAATAGAAGGAGGACATTTCAGTGCAAGGGCCACAGAGAAGACAAGAGGATGCTTTGATAAAGGCCAGGTCTCATATGAACCGAATCTACTGTTCTGTCCTTTTTAAGCATGTATTTTGATCCTGAACACACCAGATGTCTGGCCATGTTGTGTGGAGTATGGCTTGGAGATGTGAATATGAGTTGTCCAGATGACGATGGTTAGGTTTGGCCTGTTGTGACTGTTGGTGGTAGGGGTGTCAGCCTTATCAATTTGGGAAAGCATCAGATGCATCTAACTGATAGCACCTGGGCTCTCATCTAAGAAGGTTATGGGGGTTAAGGGATTGCCATGCTACATGGTGTGTGTATGTGTGTGTTTTAATGTGAAAGTATAATTGTTTTTAATTATGCTCTGTGCTTGAGATTGAATTACAACTGGCAAGTCGCTATGGTACTTAATTACATTTTACTTTTTGTCAGTTGGAAAAACAAGGCAATGAGGAAATGGAACTTTCTGGTTAGCAAACATTGTGAACTGTCAGCAGCAGATGCCACTAACAGATTGTATTGATCTGTGCATTCCATTCTGTATATAGTGAACAAGGAAGAGGAAAAGAAATTCTTTCTGACTGCTAGAACTGATGGAGAACTATCTCAAAATGACATGCAAACTAACTGGAATCTTAATTCAAAGACCTAGACAAAATTAGAATACTCTATTACTTCCTGAAGTTCTTTAGACTCTGGTGTTTGAAACCAACTCCAAGATTCCAATTTTATGCCCAAGAATATATGCATAAAAATGTGTAACAGCAAATGGCTGCAGCAGCTCTGTAACTCAGAAAAGGGGAAAAAACCAGGTACCATCTGTCATTTAGGCTGCAGTCCTATGGAGGCTTACTTGACAGTAGATCTTACTGAACTAATAAGACTTGATTCTGAGTAAACCTATATAGGATTTGTCCTGCTGGTTAATTAAAGTAAAAGGTTTAGTTCCCCAATTTATGGACAATGTTGAAGGAATAATTGTGTGCGTATTCTTTAAGATTCCTTGTTCCTTGTGACTGTTCATTGCAGTGCAGTGCAGATGGTTTTGATATGATCCAGACAATGTAAATAATGTCCCAGAGCATTGCTATCTTCACTAATTTTTAAAATTGAAAATTAACTGACATATTTGTTCTGGGGTGGTTTGTTCCTACTTTTGTGATCTCACACCTACTCTTTTTCACAATATTGCTTATCCATCAGTTTGAGGCACAGAGTTACAGTGATGTCTGCATGTGCATTTCGTCGAGTACACAAAGGATTTGTGCAGAAATAATTTCCAGTAACTGCAGTGATCAGTATGGATGTTTTTATTTTATTACAAAGATTTACAGAACTAAAATGTCTGAGAAGTATAGCAACCCCATTTCACAAACACACTGAGAGACTAATCTTAGCTGTAGGACTCAAAATGGAGAAGGCTGAGAGTTCTCTCTTCACATTTGCAGGCTCCTCATTCTTAAATTGTGTCCAGAACACTGTGACTCTTGCAGCTCCAGGTGAGAAGAGGCTCCCGCTCCTCCATTTGTTATCACCAAGGCCATTTCCGCACTAGACTGCAAACCCCAGGATTCCACAGGATGTTGAAAGTGAGATAATAGCGCTATAACAGTCTAGTGCGGATATGGTCCCAACTGAAGTAAAAAAGACATTCAGCTCATGTCAGCTGTAGCTTCGAATGCACTGTCTGTTAACCAGTCAGATGTGGAATTTGACTAATAACTGACCAACCTCTGTAGTTTCAGAATAGCTTCTACAATTATATCAGAGTGTATGGAATTAAAAGGTTATAATAATTAGACTAACAGGGACCTTGAATGAAGTGCTGGGCTGCATGTCTATTGCTAAGTATGAGAGTTCCCCTCACCAGTTAATGCTATCAGCTTGGAAAATAATAAATCACTTCTCAAGGAACCAGAGAATTCTGACCTGGCATGGGCCTGCTTACTTGACAAGAGCTTTTTGCTTGCAGCTGTGCATGGCATCAAAAAAGGAAGCTTTTTCATGCTAACCTGTTTTCCACTCAACAATTTGTGCTCCACAAACATGTATTTAGGCTTCTAAGCAATTAAATTATTTCTGAGACAACTATTATGCATTCAAGAATAGCTACAGTGCTGTACTTATGGAGTGGATACACATAGAAGAATGACACTATAGTCCACAAGATAATACGTACTGTCTTCTTCAGGAACAACTGCACAAAATGAAACCATCAGCTTTTCTCTGTGTTTGTTTCCTTGTTTACTGAAGGAGAGACTGTGAGGTGGTAAGACCCAGTTTCTCATGCTGACTGTATACCTTTCTTACAAGTTTCCACTAAAGAGTTTAAAACAAAATTCCAGTTAAAACTGTTATGTGGTGGACCATTGCACTCCAGGGAAACCTGCCCACTGTCACTATCATATGGAAAATAGACAGTAGTTCTAACAATGACTGATACAGCACTTTGCTACGTATAACTCCCTTCTGCTAAAAGTTTTCCAGCTGTTTCTTAGATATTGCTACTACAGTGCTATACTGTGTTCTGTACTCTCCAGCTAATTGTTTGTTAGAGCCTCTACTTAAATGGAAATAGTTTCTTAACATCTTTGGTGGGATTGGGAAACTAAAACTGTGTGTCCTTCAACACATCAGACTAGGGCCTAATCTGGTAGGAACTAGAGATGTAATGTTCTGAAAAATGTTGAAACTGTGGAGAAAAAAAAATCCCCCTGGCCCAAGAAGAAATGGAAATATTGCAATATATATATATATATATATATATATATGCAATATTTGCTTTTAGACTAATTTTTATTCATTCAAGGACATGCGATTATCATGTATTCTGAGCACATTGAATTATGTTATTTATATGTTTATTAATTTTTTTAAAAGTCAGGATGTCTTAGAATATTTATATATGCATCCATACTGAGGATGAATCCATATATTGCTGAATCCTAAGGTATCAAGTATATTCATGTCTTTGTCAGGTGGGTGGTGGTGGTGGCAAGGTTTAATTTTAAGTGAAGTGAAGTAAGATTTTATTACTGGTGATTGAAGACAGTATGTAGAAATCACAGTTATCATGCAGAAGTGAAAATCGTGTCTTTACAGGAAAAGCGCATAAAATACTTCCATAATGTAACTGATGAGTAGCAATATATCTGAATATTGGTAACATTATTCTGTTCAGAAATTCAGTAGTGTTTATGCCATCATCATTCACTGTAAGGTTTCAGTTCTATGAATACTTCTGGGGCGTAAGTCCCATTCAATTTGGTGGGAATCATTTCCCAATAAATAAGCATGGAAACAAGCTTGAAATGTCGTGGGAGCTGTAAAGGAGATTAATTATCATCTGTTCTTGATTATTTTATTGTTATTCTCTTTCAACTCAGTTAACTATTCCTTGAAAATACTAGCAGTACTTAGGTTTATGTCTTTAACTTTGTACTTGAAAGATCTTTTCTTCATTCTCTCCAGTGCTGAACACAGTTAGTTGCATATCTATCAATTTAAAAGCGACAACACAAGGCCATCCAAAAATGAGGTAATTGGTTCCATTTCCCCGGGGGTATTTTTCAGGCAAACCAAAATGCATATGTCTCTTAATTAAAGGAAAATAACATTTTAGCCCACATACCTAAGAACTGTTTGATGGCAGTTGAGCCTACTGAGATATGGTAGTGGGACAAACTGTAGTCTGTTCAAACCAGAATACTTAAGCCATATGCAGGTATACAGAAAGAAATAGCAACCAAGTTTTCCAGTGTTCCTCTCCCGACATGAACAGCAGATGTCCAAAGAGGAGAACCTCACTTGTATACAGAGGCCGTCCATGCAATTTGAAATTTTGATTTTCCGGGATCCTGGATACGTCTGGAGCCTTATGTGTAGACCAGGCTCTCATCTTCGGATGATAGAAAGGACAGGGCCTAGCATGTTTCCCCTCCTTGCAAATTGATTTCTATTGCATTCTGACTGACTGTCTTTTGGAGTCTTGTGTAGTGACTTGCATTTTCTTAAAAATTATGAAAAATGCATATGAGGACAAATAGTATGATTTTGGTAGGTATCACTGTGATACAGTTACAACAAGTGTACAGTTACTGTTTTGTTTTGTAGCATCTTTCAGACATTAAGGTGGCTGAACAAAATGTAGACAAATTATACTATAGCTGAGTCATTTGTACTGCAAAACATGCACATACAGAGAAAAGGGTATGTGTGTGTGCGCATGCACACACTTCTGTGCTAAAATGCTGAATGTGTATTTTGCAATGTTCAAAGGCAACTGATAAAATTCTAAGAAAAGTTTGTCTGCCCTCAGTTCGCACTGAACTCTTGCTTATGTGAGGATAGTAAATATGAACAGAGATAAGGAACCAAGAAAGGAGTTGAAGATTAGAGCGATCTGAGTAATGTTTGTCATATTCCCTGTTTCTAGTAGACACTAATCTAGTTGTTTACTAGTGTCTGCCATATGATCAAATCGATGATCACATATATTTGCTTTGTAAATAATAGCCTAGCTTTGGGAACATTGTATTTAAATTTAATTCTTTTCCTGGAAAGTTGAACAGTATGTTTTCAGTGAAACAACTCTGACTCAACTGAGTTCCAGACAGTAGAGCAATCAGAGTGTACTGTGATTGCATTGTGGAGGTGGCAGAATGGGGTATGTCTTGCAGGATGGAATGATGACTATTCCATGGTTACATACCAGCTTTGGGAATAGTTATCATCATTATTCAGAATTGCTCTGTAGCATATATTCCCACAATAAATCAAGTGCAGCTACAGGCCATCTTCTTGGTTTCATAATGCCTTTTTTTAAAAAACAGCTAAAAAGTATTATTCCCAAATTAAAAACGAGTTTCTGCTGTTTGGAAAGCTTTTGATGAATTACTACAATATCTGAAAACACCTAATATTTAATACCTCATGAACATCAGGCAATGACTAGCATTATGTCTCATCTTCCTATTTCTTTTTTGCTTGTTTTTGTTTCGTAAATTGGAAATGGGTGCAGTGTTCCACAATAAATCTGCGCCAGTTAGGTTCAATCAGCTGTTTCTATTGCTGGAGGAAATTATCTGAGAGAGGAAAAATACCTCATTGCAAAGAGGTTACATGAAAGACATATACCACATTATTATTTTTAGAAAATTATCATAGTTTATTAATATAATGATAGCGTACTGAAGGAGAAGTAAGCATCCTTTTTAATGCTATACTGTATCTGACAATCTTTTTTCTCTTGTGTTTATATCTGGAACACCTAGCCCAATTCATTAGTATATTGTTAGAACACTATAAATAGGATCATAGGAAACTGTGAGATTGATTTGTCCATCTAACCCAGAATTGCTTGTTTTGATTGGCAGTGGTTTTCTAGGGTGTCAGATAGCTATCTTTCCTATCCCAACTCATTAGAACTTTTTAACATGAGCTGTGACTGTCTGAATAGAGAGCATATACTCTTCTTGATGTTTGTTGTTTCCATACTAAGTGGCAGAAATTGACCAGGAAATGTCAAGTGAGAAAGGCTACAGAAGTTATAGAAGCTCTATTTCTAATTGGTTGTAATTTAAGAATGCCATAGAATGTAAATTTTCCATTAACATAGTCATGGGAAAGAAGGATAACTACTTTCTATCTGTTACAAGATTTGTATGTTTGAGTTCCTGTGTAGTTCTATGAATATAGTGAGAGGAGTGGCAAAGACACTAGGAGAGAAATCCTATGGCCCTTGGACTAGTTCCCGGAGCCATAGGAAATAGGAAATATCCGCTGTTGAGGATGGGAAAAGATATCAAAGCTATGGTTGCTTTCTCTTTCAGATTAGAAAATAGGGGAAAGACACCTATTGGTGTTATTTCCAGAAGATGGCATGCTTATGAACCTGGAAAATCTACAGTTCTCCCAGTCCCCAACCATAAGCCCAGCATGAAAAAACATTAGACCAGCTGCAGATTGTCTGAAATGAATTCTATCCCATTACTTGTGATGGGATGGAATTATTTTTGGTGGGAGACAGGCACATAGAAACTTTGACCTAAATCCAGTTGTTAGTCCCAATAGAATAGAAACAGTGACTCAGTGAAAATTTGATAAGCTAATGCCTGTGTTAAGTTCCATGGGTTCAATAACACTACTGTAATTGGGATTAACTATTTGATTTAGATCATAGGAAGCTGCCTTATACTGCATTAGATCATTGGTCCAGCTAGTTCAATATTTTCAACTCTGTCTGCAGCAATCTAGAATTTCAGGCACAATTCTTTTTCTAGCTCTGCTTGGAAATTCTTGATATTCCCTGATGGTTTTTCATCAAAGTAATAATCAGGCATAGTCCTGCTTTGCTTCCAAAATCAGATAAGTTCAGGTGTGTTTGGAGAAAAAAACAACAATAAGGCAGCTTTCTCCTCAATGCTACATTACCAGCAAGAGACTCCACAAGGTTAAGGAGTCCTCCATCAGAGTATCAGGTTACTCTTATGGAGTCTAATCTGAGTGTTTGTACAGTTATACATTTTACTTTAATTTATACTTTTACTACAGATATAAAATACTAGAAAACACAGCTTGCATTCTGTAATGATATATGGTATTCTGTTGTATGTATGAGAAGTACCCTTTTTCCAAGTTAGCCAGAGAAACCATTTTTTCCACATTACTGTTCTGTATGCAGCTGATGAGCTAAATTTTCTTCTCTGTGTTTTGGGTGTGAGTGCAAAAATGGTCTGTGTTGAGAAATTTCTAAGGCATTCATTTACAAGTTTTCAGGGTTTGGATAATTAGCTTAATCAGTCACCCATTTTGAGGAGAAATATTGGACAGCCCGTGTGTGAAAATTTTGTAAAAATCAAAATGCTTCTATATGTATTTCAGTGTTTTTCTTCTTGTTGGACTGTGAGATATTTTGAAGGAGAGAGGTATGAATCTACTGTTTTTTCCCCCCTTGTGGATATTTTAGATGTCTGTTAAGTTTTTTCTGTTTCATTGACTAGCAGTACTGCCACATATTAGAGAAAATATTAACAGAGGCCATTTCTGCATTACACTGTTATAATGCTATTATTCCACTTTCAACATCCTGTGAAATTCTGAGGCTTGCAGTTTGCTGAGGCCAGAGAGCTCTCTGGCTGTAAATTCTAAATGATCTTCCCTAAACTGCAAATCTCTGGATTCCATAGAATATTGAAAATGGAATAATAGCGTTATAACAGTGTAGTGCAGAAATGGCCAGAGAAAGAAGACAAAGGCAGCATCCTTGAGACACAAAAACCGTATGGTATTCCACTTAGATATTTTTATTTTTGTTTTTGGTAAGGAAAACGGCAGTTAATCGTATCAAAAAGTTTTAGTCAAATATTCAGATATCTTCTACACAGCAAAATGCATTGAATAGCAGGAGATGAACTCTGGTGTAGCAGTTGGCACTCTTGGTTGTGATTCTAGAGGCAAATCGTAGAAGAAAAAGCAAAGCTAAGGTTCTAGGTTGCTGCCACTAATGGCCCAGTGTTTAGCACAGGCCTTGCTATGTGTACAATCAGAGGTCTCTTTCCCACAACCCCATCTGCTGCATAATTTCATTCTAATTAAAGTTGTGGACACAATTTGTTTCTCAAAGTCTTTGGAGTGAAACCACTGAACCATAGTACTTGGAGCAAGGCCTTCAAGAGCCCTGGAACTTAGCCCAGGTGAGATGTTGGAGGAATTGGACATTTGAGCATTACAGAACTCTCCCTATGTGACAAACAACTAGGGTCTTACACCACAAGAATTTTCTAGCCAACCACAGTTAATATAAAGTTCATTTACATACCATTATCACATGAGATTGGATGAGTGCTCTGTTTTGGGTCAGTGTAAAACATGAAACTGATCCATAGTTTAAAACTGCACCATCCATCACTCGTTCTTCTGCTTGTCCTTACAATTTTTTTTCACTGCAGTGCTTTTTCAGAACACTGGAAATAGTAAAGACTGTATTTCAGTTTATGACACCTCATATTGACTGTATTGCTCCCTTTGATTTTTGTGTGTCTGTGTGTGTCTGTGTCTGTGTGTGATTGTTTTGTATTCCATTGTTGCTGACTTCCATTCTCTGTGATAGGGCTTAGGACAGTTAGCGTAAACTTCGCATTATGATGTAACAGGCAGTATGGGACTTAGAAAAAATAATAATTTCTGACTTACTTCTCTGTCTATCTGCCATACTACATTCTTAGCTTTTCTAAAGAAATGCATAGGATGAAATATATGAGACTGAGAATTCTATATTATCATAAAAGCTAGCTGGTTGTAATTGGATCTAATTATATGTAATGTGTTACAGTCCACTTTTGTTTCCGACTCAGTACCTATTTTCTTATCAGGGTAATTAGAATAATAGAATCATGGAATTATAGAGTTGGAAGAGACCACAGGGGCCATCTAGTCCAACCCCCTGCCATGCAGGAATACACATCAAAGCATTCCCAACAGATGGCCATCCAATCTCTGCTTAAAAACCTCCAAAGAAGGAGACTCCGCCACAGACTGGGGCAGCATATTCCACTGTTGAACAACTCTGACTGTCAAGAAATTCTTCCTGAGGTTAGGTGAAATCTCTTTTCCTGTAGTTTGAATCCATTGCTCCTTGTTCTAATCTCTGGGGCAATGGAAAACAATCCTGTTCCCTCATTGATATGCATCCTTTCAAATATCTAAACATGGCTATCATATCACCTCTTAACCTTCTCTTCAGCAGGCTAAACATGCCCAGGTCCCTAAGCCATTCCTCATAGGGCATGGCTTCCAGACCCTTCCCTATGGAGAGCAGCTTAGGGAGCAAGTTTGTTTGGGTTTTGTAGATGTTGTTTTGCTTTTTACAGAGGAAAGAAGTGGCCAAACCACCTCTGAGTAGTCCTTGTCTAAGAAAGCTGTATGAAATTCATGGGGTCATTATAAGTTGACAGGTGACTAGAAGGCACATACACACACAAGCATACAAGAAGGGCCGTAGTGAATCAGACCAAAGTACTATCTAATGTGGCACTCTAATTCCCATAATAACTAACCAAGTACTTGTGGAAAACCCCTAAACAAGAAGTGAAGGCAATAGTCTTTCTCTGCTGTTGTTCTCCAGGAACTAGAGGCTAAGTCACAACATGGAAGTTAATATATTCACTTTGTTCACATGTGGAAATTCAAATAAATGTGCATGTTACAATGAACATGAGAGTAAAAGGACTTTTTTCAGAGGTGTGACATGCTCAGAGCAGATTTATGGACTGTACTTCAATAGAGTGAAGTAATAGCTGCTTCAAGTGAGGAAAATTACCTCAAGGCTATTGTTTGGAGTAAATATTATAAGCTTTCTTGTACAAATATGAAGATGAAAATGCATATTCGGTATATAGGACCCTAACACATGGTTCAGAGAGCACGTAGTCCAGAGACAAGAGAGAATTGGTGTTTGCTTAATAAGGAGTGGGGATGTCATGGTTGGCAGGATTTGGGAAGCGGTAGACTGGGACAGCTGGGTCCACAAAGCAAGCAGTGGGCTCAGTGAGGGTATGATGGGTACATTTAAAAGGACAAAAGGATAAAGAGAAGGAAATAGAGTGGTATCAGTTATAGCTACCTTGTTTCAGAGCAAAGGGAATGAAAAACATCCTGGTTGGTCATGAGTACCTGAAAACCCACAGTAGCCCTTTGGATCATAGAATCATAGAGTTGGAAGGGGCCCCATAGGTCCGTTTAAGGCAAGAAACCCAGCTAGAACATCCCCAGCAGGCAGTTGTCTAGCCTCTTTTTGAAGATACCCAGAGAAAGAGACCCTACCACCTCTCTAGGTGATCGATTCTATTGCCAAACAGTTTTTACTGTCAAGAAATTCTTTTTAATGTTGAGTTGAAATCCATCTTCCTGAAACTTCAAACTATCAGAGCTAGTCCTGCACCTCCCTCTCTGTGATAGCCCTTCAGATATTTAAAGAATGCAATCATGTCACCCCTTCTCTTCTCAGGTCTTCCCTTCTCAAGGATGTGGAGAACAAAACATATGAGGAAAGGTTTGTCAAGGTTATTGCCGGGCAGGCAAGGTTTCCTCTGAGTGGACGGCAGAGGGAGGAGGCTATGTGGCCAGACAGCCAGGTGCAAGGCTAGCAGGATTGTTTAGGCTGCCACTTTTGTATTAGAGAAGGCCACACACCAGAGCACTGATTGGGTCACCCCACTTGTTTCAGGGTGACAAGGAAGCATAAAAAGGCTGGTATTTGCCCTGACCAGCTGCCAGTTAGATCCACCTAGCTGGACCTGTCATGCTGTTGACAATATACTAATTGTAAGGGGAGATGCTGCTCGACTGTTTCTCTGTTATGTCATGTTATTCTTGTTTGTCTAATTGCTGAAATGCTGGTATGTTTTGCCAAGCCTTATCTTGGAGTGCGGCAATAAATTCTGCTTTTAAGTCCTACTTAATGAGCCTCTGGAATTCTTTCTGCTTCACTGGGACCCTCTGCTGTGGCGAAGCCTTGCCTCACAGATTGTACTCTACTCATGCTCAGAGGAGCCAAATTCTGCCAACCCTGACAAGGTTGAAGGAGCCGAGCATGTTCAGCTTGGAGAAGAGAAAATTGATTACACTTTTTAAATACCTCAAGGGTTGCCACAGAGAGGAGGAGGCAGGCCTGTTTTCTGTTGCTCCGAAGGTTAGGACCAGGTCTAATGGTTTGAAATTACAGAACAGTAAATTTAGACTGAACATTAGAAGGAACTTCTTGACAGTAAGAGGATGGAATGGAATCAATTATCTAGAGAGGTGTTGGGGTCTCCTCTGGGCATCTTGAAAAAGAGGCTGGACAGCTATCTGTTGGGAGTGTTTAGCTGGAGATCCTGCACTCAGCTGAGAGTTGGACTCAGTGGCCCATATGGCCCTTCCAGCAATATGACTTTATGATTCTATGTCCTCACACAGTGTGTTGCTCCCAATGATAGGAGACAAAGGAGCACCCTTCTTAGCCCTAGTGCAGACATATATAGTGAGGTACAAAAACAGAGATAAGAGTAGTAAATCTAATCATAAACACATGTGTCTGCATAGGTACATGGCAGCAGTTAGCTATATGGAACATTGCTCTTAATAAAATCAGATTGACCATCTCAGCATGATGAAAATAATCTTTCTTGTGATGGAACTGTATAAACTGAATATGTATGTACTGGCAGGGCAATATTTATTATTGAATTATTATTGCTAAAATGAAACTATCTCTTAATATCCTGCTGAACAATTTCAGCTTAATCACTAAAATGAGGATTGTTAATAAGTTATCTGTTTTCCTTTGGAACTATACTTTTGATAAAAGGTGCAAAATTACCCTTGTTGGAATCTTAAATATGTACAGATTTATAGAACAAGAGCGAGGAATGAGATGTTTGTATTACAGCTCCCATAATCTCTTAGTATTAGTCATTCTGAGGGAGGGCAAGGGAAGTTATAGGCTAGAACAAGGAGAACATGGATGTCAGAATAGTTCCATTTTACAGGCACACTTCAGATCTCAAAGCCTTTGGCAGTCAAACTTCTTTTTAGTAAGTCTTTTTATGAACTCTATGCCTCCCTTTCCTCCTCATTGTCTGTCTTGCTGGGAATTTTTAGCAGCATTGACCCTGGAAGGATGATGAAGGATGACTGGAAAAACACAGACTTTTGGGTATCAGATTGCGGCAGTTTGTCTGCGATAAACAAAGCTTGAGGTGGAAAAGAGTGGGATTCTGCTCTAACTAATCCTGGTGTAGCTATGTGTGCCACCCAAGGTAAACAGCAACTGCATTCAGCATCCAATACTACACATGCATACACAGAAAAATAGAGAATGAGTGAGTGTATAAGCCTGACTTACCAGCTACCCCACGAATGTTATAAAGGCATAGATCTATAGGTTTACCTGTCAAAATGAAAACAAAAAGTAGAGGCTGGAGAAAGAAAAACTCATCCCTAGATGTTATGGAAGAAGTCTTTAGGTGGTTTCTAGAAGGTTCAAAATGTTTATCTTTTTAATATATGCAAGGTTGTTTCACTTCACATGTGCACGTAATTGGTTTTGAATAGAATGTTTCCTGAAACATATTTTTGTAATGTAGGAACCTACCCCTCTTCTTTCCCTGTTATTTTTGCCTTTGCTAACACATCTGCTTTGTTAATTTGAGGTATACCTATACTGAGATACTGGCCTCTTGTTCACAAGAGACAAATCTGTCTGAATCAGTCCTTCCACTCTATGATGCATTCTTATTTTTCAAGTTCGTGTTGAAGCCATAGGTTACTTTCTGTCAAGGACAGAGGACCTGTTGGATTTTCCACAAACTGCTACCTTTAGCATGGAAAGTATGGAATGCATTCTCCTGAGCGCTTAGTAATTGAGAAATGGTACTGCAGAGACATCCCTCAGGTACTAATTCCAATAACACATTTTAAAAAAAAACTTAGAAGTTTCATGTTGCTCATTCCTCCATTCTGATTTCTTCCAGCTGGCCTGCCTGCTGAAGCATCCTTCTCAAGTTAAAGTGGTTATTAAAATGTCTCTGGTCACTGGTTTTTCACTTGGTAACAACCTTCAAATGGTCCTAGCCAATGGCTATTCCCTCAGAAAACAGCTCTTACACTTACAAAAATGATCAATTCTTGCATGCTTTGAGAAGGAAGCTGAGGGGAGGGAGATAATCTGAATTTCTGATGTAGCCCAAGAGCAGAGTTTGTGACATGCATAAATATGGATATGCAATAAAACATGCAGACAAAACAAAACTAGGATGTTAAGACTCAAAACTTACTAAAGAATGTGGCATTCAATTTCCTGTCATGTCATTTTGTATAAGCCATACCATTATTCTTATATAGCTGCCATGCCCGTAAGCAGTATCAGTATCATTTTCTGAAACCAGAAATGACAAATTACCTTTTAAATCTTGTACTAGGTGGATTAAAACAAATTAACTTTTTATTTCTCTCTGGTTTTGCTTGTGGAGGATTTAAATCATTTTCTGAAATGGTAATGTTTCTCCGTTTGAGGGGGAAACTATTCAAGACTTGCACAATAGACAGTTTCTAGGAACTATGACACGCAGCCATTCTTTTCACTTTAAACCAGGGTACTTTAGGGCCTTTTGAAAGCATTCCTCTGAGGTGTTCTTATTGACCTACTTTACTGATTTACAGAGTCATGGTGCTTCATGTGAATGCAGTTTGGTTTATTCAGAGTGGATGTGATCTTTGACAATGGGCAGGCTGCCCACGTCAGTTGCATGAGGACTTTTCCCACTGCGAGCGAAAACGAAGCCCAGTGGTGCAGAAAGGAACAGGAGCAGAAGAACGGGGAGGACAGCGTCGCCCACACTCTCTAATTGAGCAGTCTGTACACACAAACTTCCTATTGATCAAGTCACTTGCTTATGAGCAAATACAATGGTATTTCCAAATGTTAATCAAGCATGTTATGGGGGGGGGAAGCCAATGCAAATCTTCCAGTCAAAACAAAGTGTTCTAATGACACGTTTGCACATGTGTCCCAGTTCACTGTTCCATCACTGAACTAGAAGTGGTAGAAAGCAGTGTGCAGGAAAAAAAAATATGCAGGGTAAGGTGAAGCTTCCGCAACTACCATCCTACTTTAATGCACAGGTGGAGCTGTCCCCACTCATGTTAAAGCAGCTGGTTTTTCTCACCAGTTGCACAGAATGTTTCACCTAAAGTGCAAAGACTGCTTTGCACTTGCACAGATGTATTGACAAGCAAGTTGAATGCAAGATTGGAGAGTGAGTTAGTCCTTAGTTTTGTCCCTGAGCTTTAAGCATGCTGGGTTTTTTTTGTTTGTTTAATATTGAGTTTAAAATAGCATCAGTGTAGTTATACAAGTGGGTGTTTCTACTTCATCTTACAAAATAAGCCACTCCAGTAATTTTGTGTGTGTTTGGATATACATGTGAATGATGGGTGATGTAATGGGTAGTAGAGAGCCAGCGTGGTATAGTGGTTTGAGCATAGAACTGCAGCCCTGCTGTTACCCCCAAAGGTGGGTGACTCAGAATGCCAGTACCTCCATTTAAAGATGGAGAATTATTACTTCAAATTAGGAGGCCTACAAGAGGGGGGTAACCTAATGAGCTCTTTGACACCAATGTTTACAGGGTCCTGTGCGGGGAACAACAGCTGGAGATCCAAAAGTAAGCTAAAACATGTTTTATTGGGGCGAATTGCAGTCACACATGATCCAAGCAGTCACTCAGTCATGTAGGCTAACTGAAGGTAAAAGGAAGAAAAGTTGTTGGATAGAGAGATTGAGGGTGAAATGGGCGATATTTACCAATCAGGAAGAGTAGCAAGGAAGCAGCGATGTGGTTTAGACTTGTATCTAAAGACAGTATACATTTGGGAATCAGAACGACACAGTGGCAATCAGCAACTGGTGTACTGCGAGCTAGCTGGTCAAACTGGGGCTTTTTATACATGACTTCTGCCTGGAGGGCACAGATGTGAGTGGCTCTCTGGCCAAATGAACAGTTGAGTTCCCAGAGTGGACAATGAGGTCTGGAACATGCTAATAGTTTTAGCGTTAGGTGACAAAAGGGCTAATGGTTGCTTGATAGCTCTGTGCTTGTCAGACAGGTTTTAAGATGAAGGAAAAATTGCTTGGTCAGAGGATGAGACAATCAGTTGTTTGGTGGGAATCTTCCAGTCACTATTGTCCCCAAAAGACAAAGACATTGCAGTTATCTGATGATTTTCTGACTATGACTTGGCTATGAGTAGACCTAATTCGCAGTGGACTTGTTTAGCCAGTCTTTTCCTCTTGTCTAGCCTGGCCATACAGCCATAGTTGGGCATGTTTTATATCAAAGGCAATTAATATGTCTTGTCAATTAAATCATACTTCAACAATTAAACCACATCAACCACACCTGGCCACACTGGATGAATTCAAGTATCCAGGGCCAGATGAATTGCATCCTAGGATATTAAAAGAACTGGCAGAAGTCAGTTCAGAACTACTTGCAATAATATTTGAGAACTCTTGGGCCCTTTTCGCATGCTTTTTTTTTTGCACGAGCACCGCTTGAGCATCGCACAAATGGGAGCACCACATGACGCACTCCCACTTGCGCGGCGCTTACGAGGCTGGAGCGGGGCGGGGGTGTATTTTTTTATTTTTGGCTTGAAGCTGAAAATAGCCCGTGCTCGCGCAATGCTCGTGCCGTGCTCGCGCACTTACCTCTGTGCGGTGCGTCGGTGAGATGGCCAGGAAGCGTTTCCTTTCCCCGTGGAGCCTACAGCTCCCACAGTACCCTGCGGAAGGAAGGGGTGGGGTGCTCTTGCGACGGTCGCGTCATCACGAAGCGCCCCGTGGAAGGAAGGAGGGGGAAGCAGCAGCGTCACGAAAGAGGCTTCTCGCACGAGACGGCCTCCCCCATCGCGGGAGAAGGTAAGATCCGAAAAGGGCCTTGGAAAATGGGAGAAGTCCCAGCAGACTGGAGGAGGGCAAATGTTGTCCCCATCTTCAAGAAGGGAAAAAAGAGGACCCAAATAATTATCGCCCAGTCAGCCTGACATCAGTACCCGGAAGGATCCTGAAGCAGATCATTAAGCAGTCAGTTTCTAATCATTTAGAAAGCAATGCAGTAATCACGAGAAGTCAACATGGATTTCTCAAAAATAAGTCATGCCAGACTAATCTTATCTCTTTTTATGATAGAGTTACTAGCTTGATAGATGAAGGGAATGCTGTGGATGTAGCATATCTCGATTTCAGTAAGGCCTTTGACAAAGTTCCCCATGGCATTCTTGCAACGAAGCTAGTAAAATGTGCGCTGGACAGGGCTACTGTTAGTTGGATTTGTAATTGGTTGACCGACCGAACCCAAAGGGTGATCACGAATGGCTGCTTTTCATCCTGGAGAGAAGTGACTAGTGGGGTGCCACAGGGTTCTGTCCTGGGCCCAGTGTTGTTCAATATTTTTATCAATGACTTGGATGAAGGAATAGAGGGCATGCTCATCAAATTTGCAGATGACACCAAATTGGGAGGAGTTGCTAATACGTCAGAGGACAGGATCAAAATTCAAAATGACCTGGATAGATTGGAGGGCTGGGCCAAAGCTAACAAAATGAATTCAACAGAGAGAAGTGTACTGTCCTACACTTAGGTACTAAAAATGGAATACAGAAATATAGGATGAGGGACATGTATCCAGTTGGATAGCAGTATGTGTGAAAGGGATCTAGGAGTCTTAATAGACCACAAGCTGAACACTGAGTCAGCAGTGTGATGCGGCAGCCAAGAAAGCCAATGCAATTCTCGGCTGCATCAGTAGGAGTATGGTGTCTAGACTGAGGGAGGTACTGGTACCACTCTACTCTGCTTTGGTTAGACCTCATCTTGAATACTGTGTCCAGTTCTGGGCACCCCAATTCAAGAAGGACATGGTCAAGCTGGAGGAAGTCCAGAGGAGGGCGACCAAAATGGTGAGAGGCCTGGAAGCCATGCCCTATGAGGATAGACTTGAGAGCTGGGTGTGTTTAGTCTGCAGAAGAGAAGGTTAAGAGGGGACATGATAGCCATGTTTAAATATTTGAAGGGATGCCATGTAGAGGAAGGAGAGGGCTTGTTTTCTGCTGCTCCAGAGACCGGGACAAGGAGCAATGGATTCAAGCTGCCGGAAAGGAGATTCTACTTGAACCTCAGGAAGAACTTCCTGATGGTCAGGGCTGTCCGGCAGTGGAATATGCTGCCTCGGAGTGTAGTGGAGTCTCCTTCTTTGGAGGTTTTTAAGCAGAGGCTGGATGGCCATCTGTCAGGAGTGCTTTGAGGGTGTTCCTGCATGGCAGGGGGTTGAACTGGGTTGCCTTTGTGGTCTCTTCCAACTCTACATTTCTATGATTCTATAAAGTGTAGGGGTGTACGGCCTGGTAACACTGGAGACTAGGCTTCGATTCCCCACTCAGCTGCGGAAACCCACTGCGTGACCTTGGCCACTTCACAAACACTCAGATGCAGAAAACCCTGTGATAGGTTTGACAACAATGCAACAATAACAGGGAGCAGGGACTTACCTGTTACTTTTTCTGAAAAGCACATGGAGGAAATGTATCAACCTTGACCTGCATATGAACAGGCTACTTTATTCTTATTCTTATTTTAATAAATGTTACAGTTTATCTTCGTAAACACTTACTGGGCTTGAGTTGTATACAGTATGTAAAGTAACACAGAAAACACACTACTGTAAAATTATTAAGTGGTTCTAAACAAACATTGAAACCCCTCACCCTTTTACACAGAGGTGGTCTTATAAGGGGGGATGCAGAGCTGTGTGTTAAAGACAGGGTGCCTTATCAGATTGGGAACTTCCGTACCAATCTGGGAGAAGTAAGGACCTGTTGTACCTGTAGGAAGGAAAGTGCTTTTCTGAGGCAAGTCTTTCTGAGGGAAGGGTTACATTGTGACTCTCTTCAGTAGCTTCTCTTTCTCTATTAATTATATACCGAACTGCTTTCTATTGCATATTATTGTATAATACACAATTATTGTATAGTATTGTTTGAGGTGAGCTGCACTGAGTCCCTTTCTGCTCTTGTTCACACAGTGCCATCCTAATGAATAATTAAGTGAAAACTTTTTCTCAAACCCACTTCCCCATTGCTTTCTGTCCTGGCATCTCCCCAGCATTCCTATTATACTTTTTATCCCTGCCTCTTCCTTTTCCTCCTCTTCCCTTTTCTTTTTCCCTATTCCTTTTCATTATAAAAATTAAATTAAGATGGGTGCAGAGAGGAGTGCATTTGCTAGATAGCTGATCATTAAAAGTGAAGAAGCCACAGGTTGAATTTGGGATCTCTGGTTTCTACATGAAAAACATGTGCTTTATTGTAAGACTGCACTTCTTGGCTGGGAGTGGGGACGCAGAAGGGATACAGTGATTCACTTGGGCAGAAAAATGTTCTGCATGTGCTTGGAGGCTCTTAACAGTTTCTGATTAAGAATTCTCCACTCTTGACTGTTTGTTGCTATTCATTTATTGCTCTACTTGTGATGGATCAGTGCCCTCTGACAGAAATAACCCAGTCCTTATTATCTGTTAAGAAATAAGATATTTGAAGTGTGAGTATTAGTTGCAGTGGAAAGGAAAGAGAGCTGTAGATAAGTAAGATAAATTTGAAGAGGCTGTAGGATGAGATCACATACTTTGGGACACCCTTTCCTAGTCTGACAATTTCCAGTCATTTTGGACTACTGCCACTCCAGGGCAACAATTTTATTATGGACTTTGTAGTCCGCATAGGAAAAAAATTCTAGGTTGAAGGAAGGCAGCTTTAAAAGGATAAAAAGAGCCAATTTGAAAGAGCCAATAATCAAAAGTCCTTCCCTAGGATCAATATTGACAACCTTCTTGCCGTTCTCTTTATATTTTATGGCCTCACCCAACACTCTCTCCGGAAACATTGAGGTAATTTAACAATAACTTGACGAATTAAAGTATTTCAGTTATTAAAGATTGTGATAGTAATCTCCGGTGTCTAACATCTAACATTATCAAATTAATTTTCAAACCTAATGTGCCAACCTCTGGCTCACCACAGTTGGAGGATGAGAGCTTGTTCTTGAACAGAAACCATGTATATGACACAAATGGTAACATCTACAAAGGCATGTGTGTATGTCAAATTCAAGAACATCTTATACGTGCTATTATCACACCTAATAAAAACTACATCTTGTCCTAGTGGTTTGAGCATTGGACTATGAACTTGGAGACCAGATTTCAATTCTCTGCTTGGCCGTGGAAACCCACTAGGTGGCCTTGGATGTGTCACACACTCTCAGCCCCAGAAAACTGCTTGATAGGTTTGCCTTATGGCTACCATAAGTCAGCAATGGCAGGAAGGCACACAACAATAAAACATTCACAAAGCTCAGGCTGCTCTCTTTCAATCATCTTTGGCTGCAGAAGAGGGTGGTAAAAAGCTGGTTTTTCTACCCACCTCTCCCTATCAGCCTTCCAAAATGTTCCCTCAAGAATTGGAGAATACTGCTGATTGGGCAGGCTGTGATAATTGGGGCTGAGGGGGAAAAGGAGATTGTAGACATTTCAGGTAGAGGTATCTTCAGTAGATGGAACAGAAATTTAGCAACATGGGAAACTGTTTTATATTGAGTCTGATGACTGGTGCACTTAGCCTAATATTGTCAGTTCTGACTGGCAGTTAACTCTCCATGGTTTCAGGTAAGATAATTTCCTCTCTATTTGGAGATTCTTGGTATTCCCTGGTGGTTGCCCATCCAAATACTAACTGACCCTACCTAGCTTCTCACATCAGATAAGAACAGATGTGAGAAGCAAATACAAGGATGCTATTATGGTATTTTTTGCACACACATTTCCACCTCCCATATAGCTTGTACCATTGAGCTAGCCCCCCCGCCCCATATGCATCCTGGAGCATTTTCTGGGCTGAGATAAGGGGAGAAAGCAACAGGAAAGTCAGTTTCTGCTTCCTTCACTTCCATCATCAGATTTCCAAATTTATTGCACCATGTTTTGCCACTTGAATGTTTCCGAACATATCTTAGATCTCTTTTTGCTCAAGAGTTTAACTCCAAACAGTCAGATTGAAAATCATTCTATACACTTCACAACCTTATCCAGTTACCATGAACAAGAAAAAATTTCTCACTTGAATAGCTGTATTTTTCCTGCACTGCCTGTCCTTGCCTATCCTGCCTTTCAAAATTGTTAGGTTGACTTCTTTAAAATGATAAACTGATGCCATCTTGAGCATCAGTAGTTTTGTGCATTGCGTCTTGCCCTTGATTTGAAGAATTGCTTGTGGCACTAGAAGACATTTCAGGTTTTAAAATATCTTCTATTACTGGCAGTTCTGGCAACGTTACAATCAGAATAGCTCTGTGGGGAAGGTAGCTGCGTGACTCCCACAACCTGTTTCTTCAGATTTCAGTAGTTGCTGCAGCAGGAGGAGCAGTGCCAGTTTTGTAGACAAGTACATCTCCAGTCCAGCCAGTTCATCAAGGCCAGCGGTGCCATTATAGACCAATGTTATCTTGAGCATTGCTAGATGTCTAGAAGAGCTGATCAGGATATGCTGTGGGAATTTTCTGTTGTGACTTGTGGAACTTGCAGAACTTTCTTTCCCATTGCTGCCCACTGATGGCTGCCTTCCAGTGTAGCTATTTTATGATTTGATTGACTTATGGAAAGTTAATGGTTGAATACTTATTCTGCTGAACACACATCTTCCTCTTGTACTATGGGCTGTAAAATTGCATTACCTTAACTAGTCACTGCAATAGCCCTAGTGGTACAGGAAGCAGTGACCTTTGTTGGAGGGCACACAACAAAGTGTGGTTTGTGGTTGCCTTGTATATGGGGAGAGAAAGAATGTGAACTTATACTGAAAGCATTTGAACTTTATGGGTTTTTTTTTTTTGAGGCATGAAATGGGTAGACTTGGTTACCATAAGCCAATTTTAAGTCTTACTATTCTATGATCCTAGGATTAAACTGATAGGTTATCACTTGGTCCCCAGCACCATCCCCTTACTTCCACCTTTTTGAAAAGCAAACATAACGAAGATTATACTAATCAATAGGATGCGTATGGTTTTCTTGATCTATTTTTATTTGTATTCATTTCTCCCTCCATGTAGCTCAGAAATACAGCGACCTGTTCTATAGGGAAAATATAAAGCAGGAGAAGATTGGTATAGGAGTAACCTTTGGGAACGCTGTGGAAACTTTCTCAAATCTTGCTAAACATGAGAGGTTTTAGAGAAAATACAGTACATTCTGTTCCCTCACCTTTGATTAGTTGTTTCTTTAGGGAATCAAGATGGTGAATGCAACATGTTCTGTCCAAAGCTGGTGAGTCAATTCCATTTCTTTTCTCCACCCTGCCCCATTTATAATGATTGCGTGTGTTGCTGCTCCAGGCTAATGCCAGCAAAAGGAACAAATGTTTGAGAAGCGTGTTTGAAAAATCTCTGCCTGCAATACCACAACAACTACAGATAGTGACAGTATCAGAATAAGTTCTGGGAACTTCTGTTTGAGTCCTGAATGTACAGACTAAAATGTACAGCACAGGAAGGACTTTAATCCATTGTTGTTTTTCTTTATATTTGAAACTTTATGGATTTTCAAGTGAGGAGGGGAGGGAGCAGCAATAGGCCCAGGTGTCTAGTGAATGTACTTGATATTATTTCTGTGCATTGCTGGGCATGCTGCTGGCCCAGGCGATAATAAAATGAACTGTTTGATTCCTCAGTACTGTCAGTGCTTACAGGGATAAGCATGGGGGGGAGGGGGGAGTTAATTAAAATCTATGAAAGAGAGCCAGGGAAACCTTTTAAAGATAGACAGTGCAAGGTGGGCAGTGTTAATACAACAATTTGTTAATGGAGTAGGCAGCTGCAATCAGTATTAAAAATTACTTGGGGCTTTTTATGTTTAGCAAAAGCTACTAATTAAAGAGAGCAACGACCTGTGAGATTGGCCATGAAAACCATTAGCCATCTGAATATAACTCCAAAGAAAACATTAGCTGTGGAGATTTCTCCCAGCTGTATCTTCCAGTCACACACTGAAAATTGTTTCACGTTATTAGTTTTTCAGTCCCCTTCAATGATAGTTGCCTGGCCTTAATTCTTAATGTTAAAATTAAAAGTGTATTTCAATTCTCATTAATGACAAAGGATTAAGACCAAAGAAACAATAATCCTTCCTTGTACTCATAAGTTTTGTAACAGTAACATTATGATAGCTGTTTTAATTCATGTGTCTGGGTCTTCAGTTCTGAACTAGCTCCACCCAATTGTGTATGGGAGATTAGCTGTGGTCGTTGTACAGCTGTAGGCATCTAAAAAGTGTTGGAACAGGAAGTGAGAGCCATTCATTCAGAAAGGAAGCTAGTGTATCTTTTCCCTCTGGGAATTTTTTTTGTGCCTCCAATGCGAAGGAAGCACATGTGCTATGGGAAGATGCATGAGCTTGCTTTTAAAAAGAACTTAGAGAAGAAAAATGAAAATTCATTTTTGTTGTGTCTATCTAGTTATTATGAACCTCTTAGCAAGAGAGACTGGCAATGAGAAAACATAATGGTTTGAATCTAGCACCAACGTTTCACTAATGGAAAAACTCCACTCAGGGAAGCTAACTTGACCAAATTTTCAGGGATCCTTCCCCCTTCCGTACCATAGTTCAGCCTATTCAGCAGTGCCCACTTTCAACAAGCCTAGCTGCACATGTCTAAACACTGGGATGGAACCCAGTGTTCTGAGAAAAATCCAGAATATATCAAAGATGTCTTATACAAATATATCTCCAATGCACATATTGTGTATAATTTGAACTCTTCAATTCCACTATTCACTTCCATTGTTCTTGCTGTCATGGTTAGTTCTGTGACACCGGCTATTGGTGGTGTTGTGTGCCTTCCAGGTGTTTTGACTTATGGTGACCCTAAGGTGACCCTATCATACAGTTTTCTGGGGCTGAGAATTTGTGATGTGTCCATGGCTATCTAATGGATTTCCACGGCCAAGTGGAGAATCAAACCCTGTTCTCCAGAGTTGTAGTTCAATGTTCATACCACTATACCATGCTGACTCTCCAGAGGGGATGTACACCCATTAATATCTTGATAAAATAAAATTCCATATTGACTCCTGGTACTTCCTTGCTCTTCAGTCTTCTGCTTGTCTTCTTTTAAGTGATTTTTGATCTCTAGGTTGACTCAGTCTTCTTTTTGGCCTGCTTGATTGCATTAGTTATAGCAATAATCAAAGGGGAGGCCTCTATAGGCAAATATGGTTGAGTCCTATTTCTGCAGTGTCTTTGAGTGCTGTCTTGTGGAAACAGCGATTGTTCCAGGAGTGTGAAGTCTCTGGGAAATCGTCAGTTCTGCATTTAAATGCAACATGCCCAGTTAATGAATAAGGTAGCCAATAACTAGTTTTAGCAGCAGGGTAGTCCAAAACCTTGGCCCTTTTCAGAGAAAAGTTGTGGAATATAAGTCATGCTTATCCTAAGAGTTCAAATGACAAATGGCATATTTAAAATCCTGATATTTTCCCCCATCTTAGGATTCTAAAACCAGCTTTATAACTCTGTCTTCCAGTTTCTGACTAGCTGAACTTTTGGATGTTCCAATTTTTCCTTTGGAGCGCTCATTGTCATGTCTTTTATATACCAGGGAAATATATAATTTTAAGAATAATTTGTTTTTCCTATATGCTTGTAAAAGTCTGACTTTAATACACACTCTAAAATGCTATATACTATTCAGGTTAGATTTCTCTGAAAGATTGCTTCATTTGAAACCATTTGGGTGCGACCATCAGTTGTGGTTGTTTATGATAGCATCCATGACCCCATTCAGCACAAAACTGTGAGGAGGTTCAGGCCTGGCTAAGTCACCAAAATGAGTCTCCTGGCCCAGTGGAAATTAGAACTTAGATCTTCCAAATCCCAGTCAAGAACCCTAGCCACAGCTTTCTGTAGAGGCCCAAAACTGTTGTCATGAAGAATGAAAATAAATATTCTGGCATGATCTTATTAACATATGTATGGTTCTAGTTAGAATATCTTTATTGCCTAGTGCAGAGTATGGTCATTCTTTCAACAACAACAACAACAACAACGCTTATCAAATCTGAAAACGTCACCAAAATCTTTGACATACAGGTCTGCCTAAAAGTGATGCCTAAAAGTGGTTAAAAATGGCCATGTTCAAGTACTGAGATCAATACCATGCCTACATGACAGGATTATCCAGTTTTGTGACAAATGTGGCTGGAGGAGAGGAAAAAAAAAGAGAATTCCATGACGTGCACCTACTTGAAAAGGACCACATTAAATATATCTTCCAATAAATGTTAGGATAAATGTGGCTTCCAGCCAAGTCTTTTGCTGAATTTAAAATGAATCTCTGGTAACTGGTGTATCATCTACAGTAGTTTAAAAGTGCCATGTGACAAACTAAAAGTTATTATTAACATGCAAATGACCTATATGATGGTGATATACAAAGGGAAACCTAATTGGCATTTTGATAAATTCTGCTGCGGTTTTGTAATGTGTAAGCAATAGCTGTCTCACAGCATCCACAAGCTTTTCTGCTGTTGCTCAAAACTCTCATGTTGACTACATTCAACAGTGAGGAAGAAGGCTTGTTATGAAACAGTTCTGTAAACTGAAACCCAGAACTGCAGTTATACAGGAGACAATCTCTGAAAGTCTATTTTTTTTCAGCTGCACAAAAATTCTAGCAGTAAATGCCCACTTTACTTGACAGACAGAGCCATGTAGTTGACTTGTGAATCTATAATTGCTCAATAATTGCCTTTTGGGTAACTTGTAGGTCGCATATTAGAAGTACATTAAAATGGATTAAGAACCAGGCATATCTGTTGCACAAAATATTGGTGCCACAAAGAATGAATGATAGAAAATACCAGTACAGCTTCTCCTCTCTCTTTCCCCCCACCTCTCTCTGTGGTATGGGTAGCAGTTTCCAGTCAAATGTGTCAAAGTTATATTATCTTGGAAGTAAGAAATGTAACAGTTTTGCAGGAGATTCTTTATGTTAGTCTCAGACCCCTTTTTGCTGTGGCCATTTTGACATCCAGTATATTTATATAAGTATTGGTTCAAAATATTTATCAATCTGCTTATTGGGTCAAGTCCTCACAAATTTGGCATATCCGAGAAGATTATACACATCATTTAGATGTATAATTGCTATGAGGAAAATACTGTGAATCACACAGGCCACTTGCACTCTTCAATTAAGAAAAATATTCGATGTAAAATCAAAAACTTTCATGGCCGGAATCCATGGGTTGTTGTGGGTTTTTCTGGCTATGAGGCCGTGTTCTAATAATATTTGCACCTGATGTTTTGCCTGCATCTGTGGCTGGCATCTTCAGAAGATCCTTTGAAGATGCCAGCCACAGATGCGGGCAAAACGTCAGGAGCAAATACTACTAGAACATGGCCTCATAGCCGGAAAAACCCACAACAACCGGAGAAAAATGTTTTCCAGGCTCTTTTAGACATCTTCACTTTTGGGCCAGGGGTAAGCCAGCTAGACACAAGTTCTGTCACTCTGGGACCACCAGCAATAAGGGCCTCAAAGGCCCCTCCCTAAACTGCAAACCCTAAGATTCCATAGGATGTTGAAAGTGGAATAATAGCACTATAACAGTCTAATGTGGAAATGGCCTCAGACCACTACACTACACTGGCTCTACATACAAGAACTACATACAAGGACTGAAATGTGGGTCACAGAAAATATTAGAACAATATGAACAATATAAACCAGTGGATACCAAGTGGGACAGAAATGTCTTCAGCAGCCCCCAGAAGCCAAGCAATAAAGAGGCTAATCTGATCACTCTAGTTTTACAAAAGAAGAGAAAAGAAGCCAGGTTTGCAGATAGGTTTTGTATCTTGATTGGCAATGTTATGATATATGGTCTTTAAAAGGATATTTCTCAAGCATACAAATGTCTGTTACAGCATATTAGCAGCATAAGAAAACCTTAGCTGTGCAGCATAATGAAATGAATTTCTAATTTGTTCAGTACAAAGAGGTCTGTTCAAAATGTGTACACCAGATCAACTATTGCAGGAGCGCAGGAAGCTATTTGCAGAATTTGAGAGAGAGTTTAAAATACATTCCAGGTCTGTTCCCAACTAATGCTTGCTCAGCGTCCCTTCCGAAATGAATAGGTATTTTCCATTCAGGTCCTAGTGAGCAGCTGTTCCACATCACAAAATACGCTATCACAATTGGCACCCCTTTTAGCCATCTCAGCAAAGAGGTTTATGGATACCAAATTGAACTGCTTCTTCATCAGTTCAGTTCAAAGTTATAGCATATTAATGAACAGCCCATTTTCTGAAAGTGCATACTGCTCCTATCTGTGTGTCTCATGCCCAGCACATAAAGGAATCCATTTTCTGTGTGCTAAACTGACTTTGTTTATCTACATATACTAAATCCACAGAAAACTAACACTTGAGGTAGAAAGGAGAGCCTTTCCCAGTGACCTCTACAGTAGTTTCCCACAGATCCAAGATTTATGATGGATTATGAAAACCTCATTGATACAGTGTTTGGGAATCTGTCTTCCAACCATCATGTTGTTCTAGTGTCTGAGACAAACCACAAAGGATATCTGTTCTTTTGCAGTGTTTTTAATTCTTCCTCGTAAGCTTTCCTGCGACAGTTTCTGATCAAGACGAGATTGAAGCCATTGCGGGTGAGCATTTTAAGTTAACTTGTTAAGAACCATCTGATGGCAGGAAACCAAGACATTCAGTGCCTTAATAATGCAGAGTAGACATATTGGCCATAAAACAAATTCCAAGGTCATTAGCAGCTCCACGAATCTTGTGTCTTTTTGGCTGGCTTAATAAAAGTATCACCACAATGTGGATAGGTGTCTCAGTGATCCACAGGAATTAAAGCAGAAGGCAATCTGCCCAACAGTGGCCCTTCTTCTGTGTGTGTGTGTATAGTAAGATGATTTAAAATATGATCGTGTATTTTCCACACAAACATCTGAATCTGCTGTTCATTTTGGGTGAATTTAAAAATAATAATACCCCCCCCAGAACAGCTAAAGCACATGTGATTTTGTTTTGAATAGCTTCTAAGCAGAGGATTGTTATACTAGTGCTTGCTTTTTATTGGGATAATAAAACAGGAGAATGTGCTGACAAATGTTTTAAGATCCTGCTTAGTAACTGTCCTTTTCAACTTCTACCAATTTGTTGTGCTGCTCTAAATTTTAATCTGATTCTGGAAGAGGGGGTTGAAGAAACCCATGGTTATAGTCACCCTTGTCTTCAGTGGATAAACCGTAGATATATTAGACAAAATACAGTGGATATACAACCATGTTTGATAGTTGACATTAGTTAATTCTTAGCTGGGCTGATACACATTTTGATTACCTAAAAGCGTAGTTGAAAATCTTCCTGCTCCTGCTCCTCCTCCTGCTCCTCCTCCTTTTTTAAAAAAAGAACAATTATTCCATGCATTGAAATTAAATGCCAATATGCCCACTTTGTTCTTGGGAAGCTGTAATCCATTTACCTTTATGTAGGGAAGCAGTTTGGAAGAAGCTAGTGTTCTGTCATCCAATATTTTTTTATTCTGTGCAGGATTCTGGATTGTGCATCCAGGTAAGGAGAGAGCTAGAATGATTAGACGCCAGTAAAGCTGTTGAGAATTTAGACCACATTCCTCAGGTTTCCTGCTTATGTTCTATTTTCCCTGGGCTCTTTTATTTTAACATGGTAAGAAGAGCCGTGCTAGATTAAGCCAAAGGCCTTTCTGGTCCAACATTCTTTTTCCATAGGCCCATAGTAACTCCTAGCATAGCTTATTTTCACAAACTGCAAAATGTATTTTGTACTGTTAAATTTAGACAGTAAACTGTTACTTGGACAGTATGCATATGCAAACAACATTTTATATTTTTACTACAGACAAATGTGGAGAAAATCCCAGAGTTTCCTTATGGACCTTTTGCTGACTCAGGATGCCAGGGTGGTTGCTATAACAGTTATTTGATAGTCCTGACTAGGTGTACCAATAGCTGGCCCCATGCTAAGCAAATTTGTTAATTACATTTTGATGCTGTTGCTGCTGCTGATCCTATGGGGTAGATGAGGCTAAGAGATACAAGTGGTCCAGGTTCACTCAGTGATATTCATGATTGAATGGTGATTTGAATCTAGGTCTCCTGAGTAGGGTCGCTAGTCTGAAAACTGAAATGATGATTGGGTAGAACCTGGAGTTTCAGCAGCTGATGCTTATCATGCAACTAGGAACAAGCAACACTTACTAAAATTCTCTCTTCTACCCAACCATTCAAGGTGCAGAGGAAAGCTCACATGAGCCTTCCTCTCCCTGTCCTTCCTTACCATTCCCTTGCAAAATGGAAGGGAATGGGGGGGGTGAGGGGAAGCTTGTATGAGCCTTCCTTCCCTTCTCTGGAGCTTCCTCTTTCCTATTCCCATGCAAAATGGAAGGGAAAGGGGTGGGTCGGTGAAAGCTCATGCAAGTCTACTTTTCCATCTCCAGAGCTCCCTCCTTTCTCTTCCACTGCAAAACAGAAGGAAATGGGGGTGGGGGAGACTCGTGCAAGTTCTCAGCACCAGGGCAAAATTCATAGAAATAGTAAGGGGCATCCAGAGGGGAAAGGAAGGCTTGCGCAAGCCTCCCTCACCTTTCCTTTTTTGCATGGGAATGGGAAGAGAAGAGAAAGGAAACAATCGGGGGGGGCTATTTGTGGTTTTTCTATTTTGTGATGGCTCTGTGCCCCAAGCCCTGTATTTAGTAATTCAGCAATCTGAGAGCATTTCATTACAGAAACTTGTTTTCTACTTTCTCTGCTCTAGCTCGAACTTCCAAACTTTATTCCTTCCAATAATAATGGCAATGGCCATATGAAAGATCCAGTTCCAGGTGTTTAAACAACCATGAATACTACAGTCCAGTGTGGCAGCTCTTTAGGATTGTCTCTTTTTCATTTTCTTTTCTTACTGTGCAAAGGACATGTATTTTAATATGGATTTTAAGTAGTGTGTGGAGGTGTAATGTAAATTTAAATATTTCGGTGGTTAAATATATGTTCACCCACAGGTTTTGGAATTGATGGATTAAAATAATCTAAATAAATAAGTGACAAATATACTTTTCTCCCTTCTGGCTAAGGGGATATAGTCTCAACAACTTATATTTAGCCCTCTTCCTATATTTTAGGTTACGGTGAAGAAAATATAACTCCTGTGAATGAAGTATTTGCATCAGCTGTGCAAATACTTTTTTTGCTCTGTCTGCAGCCCTCCTTTTACTTATCACCTCCTTCTCTTCTCTAGTACCTTCTCTTACTGCTCCCAGCATAATATTAGATCAAACAGGATAGTCCTATTCTGCCATTTTCATCATGGAAAGCATCAGAGACTCTTGCTGTGGAAGACTTTTACCTTAAAACAGGGCTGGGGAATCAGGTTGCCACAAGGAAAGGGTGCAAAGATTCCTCTGGCTAATCCTCATGATGTAGAGATGGTGGTCGTAGGGAGATACAGGTGCACAGCCTGATATCACCAAGTTCCTTTGCAAAGAAGATAGGGGAATGGCAAAGCACGCTCAGCCAGCACATTAGAGGCTTTGCCAGCTTCACGGTGCTAGTGATGCACCTAGTATCACTCTCCCCTCACCTTTCCCATGCATGCAAAGTGGGGGGAAAGCAAAGTGACTGAGACACAGCCCAGTCACACTCATGCTCTGTCTTTATTTGTTTGCTTTGATTATTTGTTTAATCTATATCCTGCCTTTCTTCAAACAAGAGACCCCAAGAGGCATCTTCTTTCTAAGAGGACAGAGATTGGAAGCAGGGAGATAGCTTAGGAGAGGGGATGGGTTTTCAAGAGGGGAAATAACACCTCCACAGAACTCTGTGGGCTGGATATGGGACCCCAGTGGATTACATCCGTGATCTTCCTACCATTGCCATAAACGTATGCAACAAAAGAAGTGCTCCTATCTGTTGTAGAACTTCACTGTTCATCTCTGGGTGGAAAACACTGCACAGGGTAATCTCAGCTGTTGAGACACCACAGAGAAGAAACGTCCCAGCTGGAAACAGGGCAGTTATATTCTAAAGAATTTGGGGAGCACTGAGTTGTTCATTCTTGTTGTAGTGTACCAAAAGAATGGCCAGGTCCCGTATGTTATTGGGCAACATCTTGAGAATCTCTTGCTGAATAATTGAGGGGCAAATTGTGTGTCTGATTTTCAATGATAATTGTAGCTATTTTGAACAAAAGAGTGAGATCAAACCAGTATTCTCCTATTGATGTTACTGAATACTAATCTCTTTTTTGAGTTGACTTTCTGTGAGATGATGAAGTTGCTTTCTGCTTACTTTTAGTTTGGGGTAATTCTGATAATTCATTTGTAACTCTGACCATTTACATCCATTCATCAGGCATCCAGTTACCTCTTTCTTGAAATATTTTGTGTTTTTTTTAATATACAGATCTACTGGAGAAGACTCTCAAGAAGGAGGAAGAAATAGGTGCTCTGCAGGTATTTTCACTAATTGGATTGTACTAGCCTACTGCAGCTCAGTGGTGTAACATAACCTCTTCATGTTGCAGGTTCCAGGTTGAATCTCTGATATCTCTAGTTAACAGTCTTGGGAGAACAGGGGTGGAGAGACCCTAGCATGAGACTCTAGAGAGAGTACTTGTCTGAAGCTATATAGACTCATTTAAGATTGCTTCCCATATCCTTCTTTTTAACTTTTGCAGATTAATTATATGTTTTCACAATCATGACTGTCCCCATTTGTCTGTTTCATGAACCAAATGTGGTTTGATTGTGATGACTCAGCAGCTAAACTCAGGGTGGGTTTTGGTTGCTGACTGCCAGCTGATAATTTGATAATATAGACAATCTAACCAGCCTGTAGAGTTTCCCATGTGTTTTTAGACTTTACTGTTTGTCTGATCTACACCCTTGCGACCACAACTGAAACACAAACCATGTCTTCCCGTGGTGTGGACAGCAGATGCAGCCCATCAGCAGGAAGAGGTCATACCTCACACAGACAAAGCTGTACTTACAGTGTGTGTGTTTTGGAAGTTCATATTTTTATATTGGTTATTTCATGTTGATCGTATGTATTTACATGTGGAAGGTAGTCAATAGTGAGAACACATTTGGTTGGATAAAGAAAATAATTGTGCTTATTTAAAAATTTACTAAGATTGTATCATGCTAGCAGGAATGTGTATTCAGTGTAGAAATGCCATCAAATTCATTTGGACTGTGTATTACTGGAGAAAACTGTTGGAGTGTCTGCCTAAAATGTATATAAAGAAATTCCAGCAGACTCTTTTTTCTCTTGAGAAAAAGAAAATCTTTTCAAGAGTATTTTGCCTTTTTAGTTGCACAATTTACATCTACCCCATCCCAAACCTGCTGTATTAGGCCCATGTTGTTTTGTTATATTTTACTGTGTATATCCATCTCGTAAACTGCTATGGCCCAGTGGCTAAGAGACTAAATTGCAAACTTAATCACCGCATCAAATCTTTCCTCTATTTGGAATAGTACAGGCTTAAGTAAGCCATTAGGCTGAGCCTCAGATGCCCACTCCCATCTATGCTATGGCTATAATAGGCATTATTGACCTAATTTACAAGATAAGCCAGTGTGGGCAATTGTATGGAGGATGAGAGCCATTCTGTTCCCACCACCCTGGCAAGTAAAATAGTAGCTCACAACCTAACCAGGAGTGATACTGCTTCAGGTTTGGACTGAAAACCAATCTGTATTTGGGGGTTCTCTTGCATTTTATGGGGTCCCAAATTGCCATGTTTGTGTAGTGGTTTGGACAATTTTGTGCTGATTTGCGCTGGAAAACCAACCAGGTTTTTTTTTGTAAAAAGTTGGGGTTTGCAGGGGTTTTGTGAGTCTCCTAGGGGGTTTGTGGGGCTGTAAGATTGGGGAAGGGGAGGGCCACATTCTTCCTGTGAATTTTCCTAACCCATGCTGTGAAAACAAGATCAGGTACTTGAAAGAGCATTATTTAACTGGTAAGCATTGCTATTCTTCACATTCCTCTTTCTCCTCCTTTTTTCTTTTTTTGTGTAAAAATACACCTATGAGTGGGGACGTGACTCATTTCTGCATCATGAACCACCATCTGAAGACCAGTGCTATATTTAATCCTTCCACATATGAATATGCATGACATCTGGCAGACAACAATAATTACATCGTCATAACACAAACAAGAAGGCAAATTTACAGTACAATTTTTCATCCCCAGAATAATGTAAATATATGAATATACGCCATGGTGGTATTTTTCAGTCGTGCGACCCTGATGTTGTGTTGCAGAGTTAGTCTGAAAAACAACTCTGCAGTGGTTTCTGTACAACCTTTCATAAAACCCTTTTTGACAAGGGAGATTCCACAATGGAAAGGGGCCTTATATTCTTTTATTGAACTCTTTTTGGGAAGATTTTTTTGTGAACACCCAGGCCGAGCCTGTTCATTATAAGGAAGGCTGATATAGTCTTTGTTATTTAGGGCATGACCTGTGAGCTAGAAGTTCCAGGTTTAAATCTCTCTTATGTTATCAAGCCGGTCCATCCATTTCATTGTCAGCCTCCACCATCTTACACAAAATCTGCATGGGAATAAAGCGCTAGTAGATGAACAGTCATGACATAGCAAACATTGTCTAAGAACAGGCATCTCCTTCTGTACCATACAAGACTGAGGACAGTGTCACTTTTGAGAGAGCACCAATGGGCTGCATGGTTTATTTTTTTAAAAAAAATCTCATCACTCAATGAAACTGGAATACTCTTTAATCAGTTCAGTTCTGTCCACTGACAAATTAGACACTATTGTGGGAAAATATGTCCCCCAGGCCATGGCAATCTCCTTTGCTGCCATAGATTTCATCCAGCATGAAAAAGAATGCAAAAGAATCCTCCAAATTTGCTCAGAGTATTGGATGATCTCCCGGAGCAGTTTTGGGAGGGTGGAGGAAAAGTCCTGTTATATGAACAGACATCTGTTTAGACATTGGGATAAGAAAGTAATTGGCTCCACCTTTTAGCCCTGATGACAAATACTGACTTAACATGCAGCATTGTTAATGCAATGTGGTATAGTGGTTTGAGCATTAGACTGTGACTATGGAGACCAAAGTTCAAATCCCCACTCAGCCATGGAAACCCACTGGCTGACCTTTGGTAAGTCACTTTCTCTCTCAGCCTCAAAGGGAGGCAATAGCAAATCCCCTCTGAACAAATCTTGCCAAGAAAACTCTGTGATAGGTTCGACTTAGGGTTGCCATAAGTTGGAAGTGCCTTGAAGGAACTCCACAGCAACATTGTCATAAGGATTACTGGGATGATGTATTATGAAACTATTTCAGCACTTATGAAAATACTGCATAAAACTATGGAGTGGATCCAGAATCACACAGAGCAGGACTCCAAGAACTGGATGATCCCACTGGAGCTGAGGTGGGGTGGGAGGAATTATTTTCATTGATTCTTTCCCCACAGCCCTCCTGCACGCCCCTAGAGATTTGCTTTAAAGCAGTACTATTCAAACTGGTGGTCTGTGGAGTGGTCTGCAAGCTATTAGCTGCTGCTGTACAGTGATTTCCCAAGAAAAAAACAAGAACATCTGAAGCCAATGAAGCACAATTATAGGACTGGTCAGTCCTCCAGATAACCTGAGAAGGTCTGCTCTAAAGGGTTGGGGGACCTTCCAGAAGACAATGTGAGATGATAATGGTGACTGCAGGAGGGAAGGCGGAATCAGTAAAATACACTAGCCTGCCTTCTTCCTCCATTTAGGAGCTTCTCCAGGATCTGAAAGAAGTCTTTTTCTTCACAGAGCTTGAGCTCTAAATCTAACCTAATACAGTGCTGTTGTTGGTAGATGTACCTCATGTTTAAGTTGTTCTTAGAGTTTAAATCTTTCACCTATCATCTTCCATTCATTTTGGCAATTATTAAAGAGCTTTAAAATGTTAGGGGGTAATAAGCTTGATTTTTGTTGGTTAAAACACACACACACACACACACCCTATTTCTTTCATTTCATTGGTCTCCTTGACCAATTGCCATGTTCAGAGCTCTCTCCTGAATCTCCTCCAAGTTGCTGACTGATGTCTTAGACAGCGCTGCCCAGAAATGAATGCAGCATTCCAACTGAGGTGTTATTAGCACTTAATGGAGCCAGGACAATTATTTCCTAAATCTTCACAACATCAGTGCAGCCGAAAACAGTGTTAAGCATCCTCTACCTCAACACATAATCACAGTTTTTAATATCCTAATCCTTAAATCAGAAGTGCAGCTGTCTATGTGGATCTTACACCTAGACATAGGAGTTCTTCTCTGTCATCGTTAAAATGCCTATGCACATGGGAGATTGAGATTGTATTGATTTACCCCCATGCTATATTTGCCTGTTCCCTGTCTAACATGTGTGCAATTTCCCAGTCCAAACTGCATGCTGAGGTTTATGGTATAGGTATACATGCACTGGGCTATATGTGTTTGCCCATATGTAAACATAAAATCAAATGTGTTAACTTCATGGTGGCTGTAATCGGCTGTGGTGTGTCTTTGAACAATGCTGGATTTAACACAGATCACTACAAAACGTGCCTGGATTTCTCTTTGCACTGGTGTTACTAATTATCGCTTTTCACATATGCATACACTCATACATAAATAGGTGTGTACTCAATTATTCTATTTGCAAAAAAGGGATATTTTATAGAGCTGTGTGATTCACAGTGTATTTCATGCCATATACCCATTCAGTCAAAATGGGAAAATAAGCTTGAGGATGTACTTGATTAAAAAAAAGAAAATTATTTGCCAGCCCTGTAGCACTGGACTGGCAGACTGACTGTTCTAAACTTACAGTAAGGACAGAACAAGAAATGGGCATCTCTGTGTCAGATGGGACATTGTGGGGAACATGAATGGGAGGATGTTGCATTTATGTCCTACTTGTACAATTCCCATAGGGATCAGATTGGTCACTGTGGGATTAAATAGGCTTTTGGTTTGATGCAGCATAACTGTCTTAATATGAAAGTTTTGGCAGTTTTATGGGTTTTTTTGGTCAGGAAAGAGGCTTAATAAATGAATGATGCATTTTTACCTTTTTGGTCACCATCTGATATGATGAGTCAGAAATTTCTGACTTTAAATAACAATAACAATAGTGATAGGTAATATTATAAGAATATTATTAACTCAAGTGTTTGTACAATTTATTTGTTTATTTGTGTTTTAAATATTTATATCCCACCTTCTCTCCAGAAATCTCAAGGTGGTACACAATAAAACCAATCTGACAAATTTAAAGTAGTGTAAATAATAAAAATGGTTTTTAAAGGCTAAAAACATACTAAACAATTTAACAAATTAACAGGATAATGTTAAATTGCTTTAAATAATTTTAAGCCCTGTAGATGCATGGATTTGTGTACAACCAGTACACAAATCAGTGCACCAGCTGGTATACAGCCATTAGACAAAAGCTTTAGCAAACAACTGTCCTATTTTGGAGGCCGTCCATGGGTCACAGTTCAAAGCAGAGTCTATCAGACAACAGAGACAGTAGCAGCCAGAGATGTAAACAGAAGCTTACTGGTCAGACAGTTACAGTTCTTGGGGTTCGAGCAATACAGTAAGGCAATAAATCCTAGGCATCAATTCAAGTAGTATGTTCAGCAACAAAGCAAGGTTCAAGGTCCTTCAGAAACAATAGCTAGGAATCAGGAGATGAGAGGGTTGCTTCCTCCAGAAAAGTTGGTTTTCAGCAACTATCTTGTCAAAAGAGGGCTGGCATATTTATGGTCTAGCAGCCTCCCATAGCTGTTGTGTGATTAATGAGCATCTCATACTTAAATGCTCTGAGTGTTGTACAGCCTCCCTTTGTTGTTTACACTATTGTTGAGTCTGGGTTTGTGTGCTGTGGCTGCTGGGTAGCTATTGTTGAGTCTGTGTTTGTGTGCTGTGGCTGCTGGGGATGGTCACTGTCTGTCTCAAGAACTCGCATTTCCCGCTTCTACTTCACTGTCTGTGTCAGAGTTGGGTCCTGGGACCAACGCATGACATCAATCCTGTTATTACTTGCTATTGAAATGACAGCAACATTGGTATCTATCAGGCCTCCACAGGGAAGGTGTTCCATAACTGGGGTGTCAGAACAAAGAAGGCCCTCTCCCACATCTTCCCAGAGCATGGTGCCCTGACTGATGGAACACAAAGGAAGGCCTTTCTAGTAGACTTTAAACTTTGGGCAGATGTATATATGGAGAGGCTCTCTTTCAGCTATCAAGGTTACAAGTCACTTAGAGCTTTAAATATTACCAGCAGCTCGAATCCAGACCAGGAACATATTGACAGCCAGTGCAAGTCTTTTAAAACCAGTGTTTTGTGGTTTCTGTCTGATGTTCTGATTAGCAATGTAGCTGCAGCATTTTGTGTTAGTGGCATTTTCCAAACTGTCTTCAAAGGTGGTCATTGTAGAGGACATTACCAGTGCATGAACTACTGTAGCTAAGTTATTTCTGTTTAGTAAAGGCTATTGCTGGCAGATCAGTTGAAGCTGGCTCCAAGTACTTAGAGTGACAGAGTCCACCTGGGTCTCCAATGACAAGGATGGATCCAAGAGTACTCCTCAAGCTGTGCACTTATTCCTTTGGAGGGAGTTGAATCCTTTCCAGGTCAGATAACTTACCCAATTGCCAGGTCCAAGAATCAGTAACCCATAGTGCCCTGTCTTATCTGGATTCAGTTGGCCCTTATCCAGCCTATTATAGCATCCTGGCACTGCTCCAGGACCTGCACAGCCACCATAGGCAATTTCAGCTACAAGAAATAAAGCAGAATGTCATCAGCAAACCCACTTGTGACTTCCTCCAGTGGTTTCATATAGATATTGAACAGCATGGCAGACAAGATGGAACCCAGTGACACCCCACAACTTACCGGCCATGGGGCTGAACAGGAATCCCCCAGTGCTGATCTCTGGAACTATTCACACAGGTAGGGACAGAACAATTGTAACACAGTGCCTCCTATTTCCATCTGATGGAGCCGATCTAGTAAGATACCATGACCAATGATATCAAAAGCTACTGGGAGATCCAGGAAGATCAAGAGGGTAGAACTCCTGTCTTACCCCTGGAGCAGGTTGTCAGCTGGTGACTAAGGCTATTTCAGTGCAGTGTCCTGTAACACATACTACTCTCTTCATCTTATGGGACCACGCAAGGCTTAACATTTCTTTATGAAAGGATAATGTACCGATGTAAGATGTAAAATACATTTGGAGGCAGCGAGTGAGAGTTATTCACTCTGCCCTGACTTAGTATCATCAGGAATGCTAGCACAATCTTTGCTTGGGTATTTGCAGTGGCAGCTTGTGAGGTCCAATAAAACTGAATATTTAGCCACTGTCACCCAACGACAGCTGAGGGGAGGTTGGCTGCCATGCCCATTCTAGTGGAGAGCTAGAGCAGGAGGAAGCTGGATTAGGACTATACAGGGATGTGCTTCCTGACTGGCCCTCAATGATCAGCATAGATGCAGGCTAGCCCTATCTGGGATCCCAATGTAGTGCTAGAGGCTAATCAGCTCTGTAATTCTATAGTGCTGACCCAGTTGCTTCTACTGACGCATCACAAGGAATGTTGTTGAGGAAGACAGTTTCTCTTTGGTTGCCACCCAGCCTCAGTGGCTGTGTGTTCCATTGTGAACCTCACCAGTATCAAGAAGAAGAAAAAAATGAACCAAATACTGAAGAGATTGTATTTTAGGTCTAATCATAGAATGTCTTGCAGATAAATATCCATTAACAGTCTTTTGAATTCAGAACTGGGCAGAAGTTTCAGGGGAAAGTGTTCTGTAAAGAAGGACAATCTTGCTTTGTCTAAGAGGTTGACTAAATACCCTAATGGATCTTTTAATCTGTTCTTTGATTGTAGACAGGATAAAATTAGCTTTGTGCTGTAATCTTTAGGGCTTGCTGTGCTGCCAAAAGGTAAGCAGGGTCCTTCAGGCAATTAGGCTAGGAGTTCTCAATTTACTATGCTGTAGGCTCTTGGGGGAGCAAGGAACTGAACCTAGTAAAATCCAGTTTCACTTTGCTTTCAGTGATTATTAAGTTTTATCTCTTTGTTTTATCAGAAATGTGCAACTTAATTTTAAGCTCAAATTTATGGCAAAATAAACCCTGCAAATAGGATGCTCAGGAAGTAATTTATGGGCCTGTAAAAATATTGAAGTCCAGCAACTGTCTGAGTTTGTGATCACTGCATAAAACAAAAGCAAAGCTTCACTGGTACTTTAATTCATCGAGATAATAAGGGCAGAGTGTCTCCATGAATAAAAGCAGGACATTCTTTGTATCAATGAATTAAAATAAGTTCCTTCTTGTTATCTCCAGAACTGCTCCACAGCTAAAGACAGGAGGCAAACATGTAAGCAAACAAATAGGTTGGCCTTCAAAGGTTAGAAATGCTACTTTTTTAGACTATTGCTCCCAGAATATCAGGGATTTTTGTGCAACTGGCCATACAACTAGTTGTGTGAAAAGTTTCCACAGCTCCTTGTATAATAACAAGTATTTTGATACCATCATGGTCCTTCTGCTTCTGCAAGGACAGCACTGTGACTACAGATAATGATAGTATCTTTTGCTATCATTTCTGTTTAAAAGCTCCCCCATTTCAAGGACCACACCTCCTTGTATGAGCCTGCCTGGGCATTAAGAGCCTCAGGGGGAGAGGGTGTTCTCTTGGTTCCACTATCATCACAGGCACATTGAGTGAGGACATAGGAGAGACTCTTTGGGGTGGATGCTCTCAAGTTGTGGAACTCCCTTCCACAAGCGATCCAGTTGGCCTGCTCCCTGCCTCCCTGCCTTTGCCAATAAGCAAAGATCTTTTTTTTAATTTAAGCAGGCGTTTGATATTTAATTTGTTGTAGCAGAAGCAACTTTTAATGTGGGTGGTGTATTTCTACTTTATTATATTTTAAACATTTTTTAACAGTTCACTTGTGTGTTTTAATTTGTATGGTTTCAATAGAACTCTGGGTTAATTCTCTTTTAATGTTTGTGTTGGTAGTTTTGGAATCGTACTTTGTTTTAAATGGTTGCAAACTGCCTTGAATTGTATGCCAGGAGAAAGCTGGGATATAAATTAAATAAATAAATGGGCAATGTTACGTTGTCCTGTCAGAGCGTCCAACTGCGGATGCAAATGACAATTCAAACAAAGGCAAAATCTCTCAAACCTGGCAGTAGCTCAGAAAAGATCAAAGTCCCCCAGATTTTTAAAAATATACTTTTGGGGGCTTTTGTCTGAAGTGACATTACTTTCCTTCATTTGGCCAAGATAAAAACTTGAGGGTGAGGAATTCAGTTTGCATTCTGAGCCAGAGAAAAACTATAGAATCATAGAGTTGAAAGAGACCACAAGGACCATCGAGTCCATCCAGGTAATTGGTAGGTGGATCAGGAAGGGACATAACCAGCCAATCAAAGATGGAAGAGAAGATGAAGGACACCTGAACACAAGCTTTATCTTTTAGGAATGAGAATTTAGTATGTTGCTTTTCAGAGCAACCAGGGAGAAGTGTGGATTGAGAAGGATCTTTCAGCAGTGGTGGCTGCTGGCTCCCATGTCAGTGAGGCAGTGAATAGAATCATAGAATCACAGAGCTGGAAGAGACCACAAAGGCCATAGATTCCAACCCCTTGTCTGCAAGAATATACCATCAAAGCATTCCTGACAGCTGACCATCCAACATCTGTTTAAAAATGTCAAAGGGAAAACTGATTTGCGATTTGTAATATGTTTAAGCATGACAAGTGGGATCAATTGTAATCTATGTCTCTTGCATTAGCAGTGGTGATATCATTACTCACATTATATAACCAAAACATCCTTACCTATACTATGTATTATATGATTATGTATCATATTAAGGAACTTCTTCCTCTTCCATCTATGCTACTGCCACAGTAGCAACCAGGGAGGGGAAAGGTGGGTGAAGTTAGCATAATTCCCCAGCCACCATGTGGTTATCTACTAGCAAAAACTTCCAAAGCACCACTTCTAAAAGTATTTGTTCTGCCTCTCCCTTATATAGTTGAAACTGAAGTTGTGAAAACTGAATGTTTTAGGATTTTTTAGGATCACCATTCCCAGCTGTTTACTGAGTTGCTGTGATGTCATGGAATGCTCCAAAATATTCTAACTACTAGGGGAGACTCCTCCAGAGAACAAGAACTATGCAAAATCTAGGAGAGAAAATCAAATAGGAAAAAATGCCACAGCTAGAGAGAGAAGCTGTTTTGTGTTATCCGAGCTGTCAAGCAGGTTGCAAGGACTTGGGCTGGGAACCTGAGCATCTAAGTCAGGGGTGAGAATCATGCAGCCCTGCAGCATAGTCAAAGGTGAGGAATACTGGGAGTTGCAGTCCAACAACATCTGGAGAGCAGCATGATTCCCACCACTGCTGTAGTTAAACAAACCCCCAGTAGGAAAAAGGAAGGCGAGGTCAGAATAAGCAGTGCTTTGAACAAGCAGCAGTTTCAGGAAAGTTGACTTTAGGGGGCAGTGGTACGGTGGGAAACATAAGAACTAAGGGAAAATGCATCTTGGAGGAAAGCTTAATTGATCTTATGTAAGCTGCTTGGAGATCCTTTGTGGCTAAACAGTGGGATAAAAAAAGCTTTAAATAAATACAGGAGGGGCTGACAAAGAAGAAAGTCTGTATATTGTTAGCTGGAAGGGAGAAGGCTTGCTCAGGCAGGCACTTTGGATCCTGGGGGTAGCAGACAAGAGAATCAGCTTGGCTGAAAGGTCAGAGAAACAGTGCTGATGTGGGGGTAACAGACTGAATCTGAACTTACTGGTTACATCCTGACTCAGGATGTGTTTAGTTGCTGTCACTTTAGAGTAGTATAAGACTTTGAACCAGATTCATTTGTGCATTTTGAAATGCACAAATATGTGTAGAAAACAACCGCATGGAAGCTATTTTTTTTGTGTGGAAAGCAGGCCTTGGAAAAATTACTTTTTCGACTACAACTCCTATGATTCCCTAGCCAGTATGTCTGAAAACCAGACTGGCTGGGGTAGTCTAGGAACTGATTTCTAAAAAATCTTCATTTTTGTGAGGTGTTAAGAAGCAGTTTCCCATATGGGTTATGGCAACTTTAACCACACCAGAAAGACTTCTCTTCTTTAGGAGTCTGTGGTAATGGGGCTGAAATGACTGAAGACCTGTAAGAAGCTACTTCACTAAAATGCCTTGTCAAGTAAAGTGGCTGGCTCTTAACTGGTGTCCTCAAACGTCAACCATGCCACCAGGCATATGTGTGAATTGGGCTTTAGACTGACTGTTTAGAAAGAACATCTTTGTGCTGTTCTCAGAAGTCTGACATATAAAACACTCAAGTCTACAGGAAAGAAAAATTGGCAGGATATTACTGATGATGATAACATTTGCTCCGAAAAGTTCAGTCATCTTGCCAGCTTTGGAAAAGGAAGAATGGTTGTGTTATGTCTAGTTTTGAAAGTTTATATTTAGGCGTGGCATGGGAACCTGTTGTATATATCTAAAAAGATGATGGTGTTTATCAGAAGTGAAGAAATCTGGATTTATTCCTTTTGTGCTCATTTTTTTAAAAAAAAACTTTTAGAAAAGCCATTTATTTCCCCTTAAATGTTGTTTTAGTTTTCTAAGGTAGTAAAGAAAGAGACCAGCAGAGGGAGCTACAGCTCCCTTCTTATCCCACAAAACTATTCTGCTTACATTTTGTTTGAAAAGAAGAGTATGGCTTCTTTTTTTTACTACTTGATATAACTAGTTGGCTATTTTTAAAAAGCTTTTTTTTTTTTTTGGCTCTTCTTTGAACAGTCTAGTAGTAGACAAAATGAAGTTTTAAGCCGGGGAGGGAAGCGATGTAAACAGATAAGTCTTTTCTTGCTTTCTACTAAGGCTATCCCATAATTGCTATGTACAGGTGGGTACAATTTGAGATGACAGCTTGTACAACAGATTTGAATCTTGCAAATATGAGTCAGATTCTGCACTCTTTTCACAACTCCCTGCTGGTTTTTAGTCTTTTGATTTTGATTCTTTCCCTTGTAAGGAAACAATCTAAGAGGGCACTGACAAAGAATCTGCATTATTAAAACATGATAATATGTTACAAAAACTATTCCACAATATTTTCTTGCCACTGTGAGTACTACGCACTTTTAATTATATACTATAGTGTGCTCCCCCAGCCTTCGTATGTGGCTGTGTTGTGTTCCATGAATGAACACAAGCCTGTTTTCCTAGTCCCTTCCAGAATGCAAGGGAAGATGTAAGCTAATAGAAAATGGGAACTCTGTTTCTGATTCCTATATCCACATTGGTCCTTCTTTTCATAGACTACATATGTCTGTTGTGCTTAAACAGAAGTAATCTGTGTGACGCAGGAAGGGATGATGAATGGGGAACATGGTTGGTACTTACAGGATTCTCAGGCAGGGTTCACTCATGCTGTCTGTTCATGTGTTCATTTTGGCAGGGGGATTCTTTTGAACTCTATGGATGCTTCCATGTTGGGTTGCCAGAGTGAAAACTGGAGAGGGTTCCTTTACCTTCAATGGTTGCACAGAAGAGGGAATTTCAGCAGGTGTTGCCTGTAACCAGGTTGTGCGATGACCAACACCTGAAATTCCTCTTTTACACAACCATCGAAGGTACAAGAACCCTCCCTTTTCACTCTGGCCACCCTACTTCCGTGGGTTCTGTTTTTGTGCAAATCTGGATTAGGCCCATACATTTTTTTGTAACGCATGTAGGCTTAGGCAAAGGAACTATCTGAAGTCTTTTGCATCCTGTTAATCGTCAGTCATACCAGTTTCACATGAAAGTGACCATCACTGGGACAGTAATATAGAATGAGGATATTTAATCTTTTTCTAACTTATTCACTCTGTCACAGTGTGGGCTTATCCAACCCGTATATCCAATTTATGTTGTCATTTGGATACTTGAAAACCATGTACTGTCCATTTAACTAGTTGCCACTGAGGCAAACTTCTTTGTAGATGGTTTTCATGTTATCTTTAAAGTGCGCATGTTCAGCATTTCCTATAGTGTTGTCTTAAGCTTGTTTACATTGAAACAAACTTCACTGAGTTCAGTGCGACTTACTCCCCAATGATGAATATGCTTAGGATTGTGACCCTTCTGTTTGAAAAAGTATAACTTTTCTTTAATAGCAAATTCAGGTGGCGAGGCTAACATGTTTGGAAACACAACAAGGTACTAATAAATGAGAGAAGCATCAATATTGGTAAACCTCAAGGAAGAATAAAATCTAAGAGGAGCAGAAAAGTTTCAAAAAAGGAAACCCAGGGAAGTAGCGCCCTGCTGGAACATTTCTGTAACGACAGGGGTGGAGAAACATGGCCCTCTCGGTATTCTTGAACTGCAACTCCCAGTGTTCCTCTCCACTGGCTATGCAGGCTAGGGCTAACCAGAAGTATATTTCAGCCACAACTGCATATGAGGAGGAGACGACATGCAGCTTCCTATTTGTAGTATTATAATTACTAATGAAAGTAGACTTCAGTACTTCTGATGCACATTAACTGTATTTCCTTTCCCTATATGCTTATTGGACTGAATTTTTTTTTAAAGAAAAATTGTAGATCATTTTTTAAATGAATATGCTTCAAATACTTTTTCTTTTTTTGACACAATGCAATGAGCCCAGTAGAGATTAAACCAATTCACGTTAACAAATATAACAGCACACTGGTGGCAACTGCCATTCTAGCCGCCCTAATCTGCTAATTGGCTCTATTTTTCATTTGATAAAAATGGCCATTTTTATTAGGTTTCATTATGCAGTAATTGGAAATTCTAGAACTGTGCCTTCAATGCAGGCATGCTTGCATAACAAGATAAAGTATTAAAGAACAGACAAAGGTAGTTGCTTGCTACCTTTATCCTTTCCTCACTGCAAGACATCTAGGTGACACTTTTCTTCTTTCAGATATGAGACAAAACTGGGACTAGTCCATCAGTCTTTGAAGTTTGGCTTCAACTAGGGCCGATTTTCAATATTTATTTTTAAAGCTAAAAGTCAATCTTAGAATCGCTCATAATTCAGTGAGTACTGTTTAAGTTATCAGCAGGCATGTCCTCATTTCAAAGGTTGCACCCAAAAATGTATATTGAAGTGATGGTAGAACAGCGTCATAATGTAAGAAGTCAGCCTTGGCTGGCTGCCCAAACTAATGAGGCCAGGACTATCCTGGGAGGAGCACTTCAGAATCGGTGCTACAATAGGAAAGGCGTTGCCCCTCGTCAGCCCAACTATAATGTTTCTGATAGTAGAGGCAAGAGCAATATTTTATTTATTTATTGCAGCCCACAAGTCATGGCGGCAAAGGGGCTCAAACCCTTTCTGTGATTTCTCAGAGCCCCAGGCAGTTACTGCTATCTGGCTGAGAATGCAAACGTAGAGACATGAGATACAGCTTGAGGGCTGCGTTCAGCTGGAATTGCAGAGTTGCTTGGGCCTGTATTTCATAGAAAGGTCTTGCATGTAGGCATTTGTATGAATCCTCATGTCTACAGCACCTTCCTTAGCAGCGTATATGCGGTCGTTAGCTGCTCTCCCCAGCTGAAGTATACGTTAATCAGAATGGTGGTTTCAAAACTGATACAGTACAGTTAGCCCTCCACATTTGCAGGTTTCACTTTTGTAGATTTGATTATTCATGGATTATTTGCTGTCAGCTTTGCTACTGCCCTATGCGATTTTTAATAGGGGCTGCAAGCCTTGTGAGACTGAAAAACTGTGAACAAGGCTTGTAAGTTGCTCTTAAAAATGGTGTGGGACAGCAGTGGAGGTGGCAGTAAGCCCCACCAGCCACCCAGTTCTGCCTTTTGAAGGAACCCTGATGCCTCAAAGGAATCCACAGTGGGTTGAATATGGTGATCATACTTTTTTTCTGTGTTAAATCTGGTTTGGGAGGGCCTAGAGTTTTTCATGTTTTTCACTTTCACAGGGGTTCTGTGCCCCTAACCCCAGAGAATGTGGAGGGATAACTGTATTAACAATTTGTGTTGCATTCTGTAGCAGTCTCCTTCCTGTTGGCTCTCTCTCCCTCACACTCCCTCTGCTTGCAACAAAACTCAGCATTGTTACCCTGGACTTCATCTTTTTTTAAACACAGAAAGCATGGAGTCTTGCCAGTTGTAACATTATCTACCCTAGCTACTTTTCCTGTTTCTGTTCAGTAACAGGACAACATCTTTTACCATTAAAGGCACATCTGTGTGTTGATGAAGGCGACACACAATGCCACATATTCTCTGACCAATGCTTACTCCCTACTGCAGAGATCCTTTTATGCTTACACAAAGAGTCTTTGCCTCTTCTTTTATCCATACTGTCATGTTCAGGTGTATTGTTCAGCCAGGTAGTCACTGCAATAGAATGTAATAGTTAGGTTGGATCATAATAGGCAGCTCAAATCATAATAAAAATTTAAATTGCAAATAGAATGTCAAATTCACTTATTATTTTAGTGTTTTACACTGTGCACAAATTTTATGAACAAATAATCCAGTACTAAAGTTATGATTCAGTTTTTGGACGAGCAACATTGGCAAGTATGTATCTGTCAAAGCCATATAAAGTTATGCTTAGATTTTCATCTTTAAAGATGACAGCACCAGATAAAATAAATTTGCTGTTATGTATCTGCCACTGGGAATTTGGTCACTACGCTAAATGTAGTCGATATTTGTTGCTGAGTAAGACAGTCAAAGGTTAAAAAGAATCTTTGGTTTCTCCATATCCATACCTAAAGAAATAGACAGGTTTTTATTTCAAAGCATTATAGAACACCCACAAAAAGGAATAATGTGGGCGGTCATTAATTTGGTTCATCCTAGAAATGCGCAGTCAAAGTTTGTCCAACTAGTTCAGTGCCCTCTGTACCATTGTGCCCACCATTTGTAGATGTAAATAAATGAGAAGGGGATCTGTTTACTGCATATAATCTTGATCTGTAGTTGTGCTGGTACCCATTTGAAGTGATTTCCTAGGGTTTTCTCTCTCTCTCTACATTCTTTGGACATAAAATAAAGGATTAGTTTCTTAGTCGCCACTGTTTGTGTCTACATATGTATGTATGCTCCCGCTATTGAATAATATGAATAATATAAGATGTTGCTTCTTATAACATCTGTAGTATGTGAGGAGAAGTCTTTCTTTGCATGAAAATGCTTTATGGTGTTTTTACTTTGACCTTTATGTAGGTTCCGATGTTGCTACTGCAGTTTTTTGCAGTTTTCACGGGGTTGGCTCCAAATGTTTAGGCCAAACTTTTATCATCTGTGGCCTGCCCTTGTTCTAAGTCTGATCTCAGTTTTGATGCATATTATTGTTGTTCGCCGCCTCGATCCATGGGGAGAGGCGGGATGAGAGTAGTAGTAGTAATAATAATAATAATAATAATAATAATAATAATAATAATAATAGGAGCCAACCCCAATTCTTGAACCAATTTTGGAGTTGTTTGTTGGTTATGATTTTAAAGCTTTCTGGTGAGTGGCATATGAGAAGGGCTGTTTACCTTTCTGTTTCCCCATAATTCATGAGCCAACTGACTCTTCGGTGTAGCTCACAAAAGAAAATAGTTTAGAATAAATGCACATGCATTCATGCATTCACACAGAGCAATTGTAGCATTCCATTTATGGACTAAAGTCTACTTTATCACATATGTGAACTCTTATTCTCCATGCATACGTGCACTTATATTTCCATTGATATACACATGTGTATGCGTACGTATTTACTAAAAACAATTTAGCAGGAGTAGGTGTGACAGTGTGTTGCAACAGCACCAGAACAACAAAAATAATAACCACAATAAGAGTGACATGGTTTTATGGCACCTCAAAACTAACAGATTTAACACAATAAATCTGCTCAGCTTTACATTGCCCCAAGAGTCTCTCATTTTTACTCTGAAGACAGAAGTATTACTGAACCACCCATGCACAAAGACAAAGGCCTTCTCCACTGCAAAACAGAATGCTTTCTTCAATCATTTCACTTGGTTAACCTCTGTGTATTAAACCGGCAAAAATATACATTAAGTACAACTGGGAAAATAATCTATTTTAACTTCATCCTAAATTTGAAGGCCTAAAATTGTTCTAAAAAGAGGTATGTGACTCAATGGCTGAGCTACTATAGGATATTGAGTTCCATATAAACAGATACCAACCCACTCGACAAATTCCATGGTTGCCTGCTTTGTAGGAAGGGCATTCATGACCAAAGAGTAATGTGTAAATCTACCACCTGTTCCCCTTGTTATATGAGGCGTTGCTAACTTCGACACTTCCTGCCGAAGTATCCTGTGAAAGGAAGGTGAACCCATAGTATGCTTCAGGTTGCTAATATTAGGCACAGAGATTTTCTTTTTAATGTTTTAATCTTTGTTTGAGAAACAATTCTGGTTTATCAAGGAACTAGGGGCAGGGATTCCACCCCCCCACTTTATTAATATTCTGATGTGGGTGGTTATATTTGTTAGTGGACGGAACTAGTTAGTTATTTCTGGAGCTTAACAAATTAAGGATATATGGCAATGATTTTCTTTGTCCATAAATAACATTCCTAGTTTTTCTCTTTGTGAATATCTTAATCTCTTCTGTAATAGTTTCTTTTTTAAAAAAACCTTAAAAACTTTTTCTGGACTTAAGCTTGGAGGAGTTGCTTTTTGAACTACAGTTCCCAGACTCTCCAAGGCAACACAGCTGTATTAGATGTGGGGGGGGGGTTGTAGGAGTTGATAAGAGTTTAATATTTTAAAAAGTGGCATCTCTGGCAATGATTAAGAAGAATAATTCACATTTGATCTTGTCTGGTGATAAGTCCTATGTGTGTAAATATAATATTTGTTATTGACAGTGAGTCTGTCTCAGTAGATCTTCAGCTCCGAATTGTGACCTTCTCTTCTTCAGAGCCATTAACCACACAGATCCTTCTTTCTTTCCAAATGCGTGAGCTGTTCTGTATGTCCTCTATTGAAAACCCTCAAATTGGATTATCTTGGTCACATTACCAGGCTGAATTCCAAGGCAATTGAACCCAATTCACACCAAATGCCCTGCCAGCGATTCCTCTTTGTCTTTGTTCACATGGTGACTCTTGCTACCACAAACATACAAATAACCTCATAGGACTTCCATAAACGCAAGCAGAGGGACAGTTCCCAAGTTTTCCTCTTGCTTCCTCTTATAATTCCTTTATCCAAAATGAAATTACTACAGGCCTAGTTCTTCAAATGAATGCATTGCAGTTGTAGCAGGAGCTTGTGTAAAGTTATAAAAAGGGATGAATGATAAAAAGAACTGTGGATTGGAAATGGCCTTTCTTCACAGACAGAGGTGAGCAAATGGAATGAAATGGTAGAAAGGCATTCAGGCACAGACAGAGGTGAGCAAATGGAATGAAATGGTAGAAAGGCATTCAGGTACACAGTACATGAGATTACTAATTTAGATACATCAAGATGGGAGGTGAGAAAAAAGACCTGCGATTGAGCATATCTAGGAATAAACCAGAAAACTGCTATGTGTCTTAAAGTGCATTTGCTGTGGTCTTTTCATTACAGAAGAATTATCGGTATATACAAAGAGTATATACTATACTGTGTGTGGTTATTTCCTTTAGACATGGTCAAGTGTGACATGTATTTTCTTAAACCATGGTTAAGGACCAAGCCAAGGGGTCAAGTTGGTGGTTGCACACCATGTTCTGCATTAACTGCATCTTGTATAAACTGTAATTAAGTCAATTTCTTTTTTTATGTACTCTCTGCTTATAAAGTGATAAACACAATTAACTCAACAATGGTTTTTCTGTACATTTGGCATATCGACTAGTGTTAAGGCAGCAAGCTGCAGTTAGCACAAATAATGGTTAAGAGAGCCAGTGTGGTATAATGGTTAGATTACTGCATGATGACCTTGGAGGTTCAGTTTTTTAGTCTGCAGTGAACCATGACATTTGCTGGGTGATCTTAGGTAAGTCACTCTTTCTGAATCTGCAGTGAACCATGACATTTGCTGGGTGATCTTAGGTAAGTCACTCTTTCTGAATCTGCTCTGTCTATCAGAGTTGTTCTAAGGATAATGGGGAGCAGTAAGGTCTGTCTTGACCTTATTGGAGAAAAGGCAGAATATGTATATAATTAATACAATATATTTTACTTCTGCTCTGGGCTAGTGCATAGATGCAAATTATTTTCTTCACACAGCCGCACCACAGGAGGAGAGCGGCAGTAGGCTTGCTCGATAACCTTGGTTTAGTGCTGTACAAACAAACTGGGACAACCTTGAGCTTCCCTCAACCCTTATGGCATGACTGTGAGGGGATGATCAAATGGCTCTTCTCCTGCCTCTAAGCTAACTACAGTTTGTCATTATGTACATCAAGGACAAACTGTATTTAGTTCAAATTACGATTTACTGAAGCAAACCAAGATAAAACTGTGATATCTCATCCTGGCTTGTTTCTGTGAGACTTCATTTAAACTGCCCTTCATTCGCAGTTGAGATAGAATGACAGACAGACAGATTGTTGAACGAGGCTGTTTCCAAGCAGCATACAAAACTTTTCTTACAGCAGCCCCACTAGCTACTGGTCTGTTTCTATGCACTGTTCAAAGTCCTGACTATGATGTATAATGTTTTATACAGCTTAGATCCAGATGACATGAAGGGCCATGTCCACCCAATACAGGCTTGCTCTACCTTGGAGATCTTCATAGGAACCATTCTGTCAGCCCTGCCACCCTAACAGATACCTCTAGTGGCTGCCTTCTCAGTCTCTGCTCCTAGCCTTTAACTCCCATCCCAAGAAGGTTAGACTGAAGGGTGGCAAGCGAAGACTGAAAATTCAGGATGGATTTTGGAGCTTGACTGTTTGTTTATATGAAGAGGTCTTTGAATAGTGTGCCATTTTGTTTTTATTTCTTGGTTTTTCAATTGACATATTTGGAATGGTCTTTAATTCTACAGAAGGCCTAATTACATTTCAACAATATCATTTTGTGTTTTTACCTGTATGTGCTTTTATTTGTAACTTCTAAATTTTTCGTAAGGTACTTTGAGTGCAGGTCTGGGGGAAATGGAGGTATACATATACCCACAGACAAATGTGTGTGTGTGTGTGTGCGCGCGTATATGTATGTAGGACTAGCATAGTGTTGCTTGCATGCTGCATAGAAATCCCAAGGATGGTTTTGGAGCCTGTGGACCCTGAAAAATCCTTTCCTCGACTGAAGAAAGACATGTTAGTTTCAACTTCTAGGTGGCAGTTTTGTGTTAGGAGAAGTTAACAGACTTTTACTCCCCAAGCTCCCAAAATAGCAAGAAACAAAACCAGAAGTCAGCCCACAGCTGTTAGCTTGGATTGCAGGGTGTACCTCAAGGGCTGTCACAGAGAAGAGGGGACAGGCCTGTTACGTGCTGTCCCAGATCGCTGGACCAGCTTTAATGTCTTGAAGTGTAGATTTTGATTCAGCATTAGAAAGAACCTCTTGACAGAGCAGTTTGGCAATTGAATCACTTACCTAGAGAGGTGGTGGACATTTCTGGGTATCTTCAGAAAGAGACTGGACTTCCTGCACTGAGCAGGGGGTGGACGTGATGGACTATGAGGCCCCTTCCAATAATATGATTCTATAATTTTTGAGGCTACTATGTGGTCTGTGAAGCATCCCTGGCATCAAAAATTGGCCCTCAGGTCTGCCAAAGTTGCCCACCCTGGTTTAAACTATGGATTATTGAAACAAGCTAACAAAAGAAAGCATGCTAATGATAAACTATGATTAGTTTAAACCAGGAAACAGATTTTTCTGATCTCTTTCTGGGGGCTGCAAACCAAGGATTTTTTGCAGCTTGCAAACCACGTACAGCCCTTCAGGGCTATTCTCCTCATTGCCGTCATGCAAGCCTGAGGCTATCCTAGGCTTGATGTTGTAGCACAGCCACATCTGTGTCAGGGCAGAGCACTGAGACTTTTTGATCTCCATGGATTCCATGTTTCCTCTGAGCTTAGATGTAGTCCTCACAGTTTCTGGAGTGGGGAGGATGCTGAGGGGGAAAGAAATTTCTTTGCAGCACCACCTTATTGTGAGCTGTCTGTAAGAATACATGCACATATGATACATCTACTTACTTTGGGGCAAATCAGCATAGTTGCCTCAATTTTTCAACTTTTCCTGGAGTCATGATGGTGAAATTTCAAATTACGCAAGCTTGTTTGCATACTACTGCAATAGAATATGTTCCTTAGCAGCCAAAGCAGAAATGCCAACACCACCATAGATAAAGCCAATTATGCCTGTATAACCATACTCTGTAAAAGAGCTGTACAAACTTTTGTACAGGTGTATGTTTATACTATTGCATATTTTTTTGGCTATCTCCTTATGTGGTCTGACAATGTGTTGTTTTCTTTTTAATTTGCAGGTACGAATAACAGCATTGGAAACAGTAAGTGGATGGTTTTCTTGTCTATTTTTTTTTTCAAATTGATTACAGTTTTTATACAGCATTTGTTTTTCAGTGTTTTCTTTTATAAAACTTGAAATGGTCTGGCATAGTTAAAAGGGATTTTTAAAACTATGAATCGGCTTCTAAGAGCTTCTTATTTGCCATTTGGCCGTGATAAATCAAACAGTATTTTTAAAAAATGTAGGACATCCACATAAGGTCACGTAATATGAAGATGTGTTGGTAAAATCAACCATATTTTAAAGGTCAACAGGAAGTATGAATTAGACAACACTTCAGGATATTTTTGTTCTTAAAAACAGCAGGCGTGTCTAAACATCAGTATTATCTGAACTTTTTAAAATGGCTGTAGGGATGCTGAAAGTGCGCTTGTCCAGCTACAGAAATCAAAAGGAACAATGTTATGATTTCAGCCACTTGTCTGAAGAGTTTTATACAAGCAATGTGTGATTTTCTTTCCAAGACACTGAAGTTCTTGCAGGTGTGAGTAGGTCAACAAGTGTGCTGTTAACTTGGTAAGTACTTTTATCCAAAGGACAAGCTTGGTAGTGTTTCACTAATCCTGTGGGCCTTACTTATTTCAAAGCAGATGGAGAAGAGAAAAATATGTGTGCAGGCATGTGTGTTTGTCCATGGCATTGCACTTTGATTGGGCTTTTTATTCATGACATTACAGTTGCTGATAGTTTTTCCATAGCCTGAAATGGAAAAACCTTGCAGCTGAGACCCAACCATGCACTTCCATAGTGAGTTTTGAAGGACTGGATATAAGGTAAAAGTTATTACTATCACAAAGGTTAAGGTTGGATTTTGAAAATAAGGGCTATACCATAGCATCCTTCAGAATTCTGGGAAGTGTTTTCCTTCATTCTCTGAAATAGGGATAGACTGTCTCTGAGACCTCTTTACACCTGCCATGTCTTGCTGCTTTAAGCCAAGTTGGGTAAGTGTTAAACTTACACGTTGGCCATGTCTCCCTTCTCCAAGGAATCAGTCCACATCCTCAGTGCTAATAGTTGAAAATTTCTCCATGGAAAATAATCTAGACCACAGCGTGGTTTCCTCCGTCTCTAATTTTGTTTGTAGAATTGAATCCTTCTTAGAACAGATGTAATCAATTTTGTCTGCAAAACGTTTTCCAAAATGATCAAGTGAGCCACTGATGGTACTATAATTTTTCAGTTTTGAGCAGAGTGTAGAAATTCTTTCACCACTTAGGAGAACTCTGCTGGATACTACTGAACAGAAAAAAGTAGTGGTAGTGGTGGTTAATTACAGGTTTTTTTTTCACTGTTGTTATCTGTACCTCACATTAGGTCTCAATATGCACTCTAGACTATGTTAATCTTAGTTCATCTTAGTTCTTCCACCATGTGGATTCTAGTCCTCTTCTGTTTTGCTTCACTGTTCCCAGCTCTTCAAAAAGGCTGGGAGTATGATATGTCCCCCATACACCTGCTTTAGAACAAAATATTCATTTATTGAAGTATATGATAAATTCTCCACTAATGGGTGGTTAGTGTCTTTTTTAAATATCCAAATTCTTGTCCAGCACAAATGGCCAGGTTTCTAAAAGACTAAAATATAGTTTAAAATAATGATCTAATCTTTTATTTTCATAGCCCAATTTGTCTGATTTTACTGACTAATTTCAGCTTTTAAGGCTGCTTTATTCTGTTGTGTTTATTAAAATGAATTAGTATGAATTAATAAAGTGATTTGGTGGACTCACTTTCAGAAAAATCTACTATAGTATAGATAAATGTGTGGCTCAATGAATATAAATACCGGTATGTATGTGTCACTTAGTATATGCCCATGAATATATTTGAAATTTGCAGATATATACATAAGCTGTCCTGATAACCCTCTACCCTAGTGTTGATGGTTAGAGTATAACACACTGGTACATTTCCACTAGCCTCCATCATCAGAAAGAATGTGAGGGGCCTACATCATGGTAGAGGTCCTCTCCACACCTGAGTGTTGGGAGAAAAGCTGCCAGCATTTGTTTTCCCACTGACAGCATTAAAACACTAAAACCTCACAAAGAGGCAGGGTGAGCATTTCTCGTCATTGTAAATCCAGTTTGGCACTAGTCCTTTGCAGATTCATGTGATACTAGAGCAGACGACTTTTTAAAAGTGTTAAGAATAAAAGAGGCTCTTTCTCTCACAAATGAAGCCTCTGGATTTTATATGTGTTTGTTCTTGTTGTGTACCTTCAAGTCATTTATCTCTAGAATAAATATGCCATTGCCTGTCTTGAACCATTGCAAAAAGCAAGGTTAAAAATAGGGGCCAGTGATGTGGCCATTTGGGCACTGGACTATGACCCTGGTGACCAGGGTTGCATTCTCCCTTTGGTCATGGAAACCCATGAGTGACCTTAGGAACGTCATAGACTCTTGGCCCCAGAAAAACCCATGATAGGTTCACCTTTGAAACGACTTGAAGACAACAACAAGAAGCCATGATCATTGCACGATGACCAGCAGGCATGAGGAATGCTGTTTGCTCCTCGTAGAACCCTCTGTTTGTAGCCTGTGTGTGCTAAAGCCTCAGTCAGTGGAACTGATTGATTTCTATACCTCATAGATGTGAATGAAGGATCACAGAAAACCCAGCTGAGCTCTAGAACTCTGTATTATTTTACAAAGAGCAGCATAAAAATGTAATTTTTTCATTCTGTTGTTAGAAAGATTGTATATCTCTCCAACCAACTGATTTTCTCTGTGATTTGTTATTGCCGTTTATTTCTGTACCCTGTTTTTGTTTTTTGTTTTTTGTTTTTTTAGGGAAAAATAGTGTAACAACAAGTAGTGAGGATTGTTCTGTTTTGATGAATTAATTAAGCGTTTTCATCTGGGGAGAAAATTTAATTAATTAATTCTAGCATTTCTGTTTTGCCTTTCCGTTTTAGAACAATCCTTGTTGCCTATAGGATCCAGAAATTCCACCTACCCGTGATGTTTTCAGTTTCTTCTGCTGCTTTAATTTTACCTTCACCTTCATATACTGAAACAAGGGTTTCTAATTAGGCTTCCTACATATCACTGGAATGCCATTGATAGATAGGTTTAACAAATATGTGTTACCATTGATTAAAATACCTGAAAGGAAGAAGTCCTCTCATTTACCTTATCCAGTATTCAGAACGCCTGAATGGAGATAGGGAAGATGGTGGGGGAAATGGATGGGAATCAAGCGGCTTGTGCTCTGCATGCAGCTTTCCAAAACCATTGAATGCTATGAACCCTATCATCCTTATTAAAACAAAAGAAAATAAAACAGTAGAAGAATTACTTTTCCAGAGACCCAAGGGGATGTTTCTCCTATAACACAAGCCTCTTCCCACCTTGTTTAAAGATCATATATTTAAAAAAAATACAAAAAAACAAAAAACACAAAAAAACAAAAACAGAGGTGTTATTTCAGTTTCTGTAAAAGGGAAGGATACTGAGACAGCCTCTGGAAAATGGCCTCTGGAACCTCTGGAGAAGCCTGGTGTAGGGTATGTGGAAAACAAACTGGAGGTCTTGGGCCGTTTCCACACTACACTCGTATAGCACGATTATTCCACTTTCAACATCCTATGGAATCCTGGGGTTCGCAGTTTAGGGAGGGGCCGGCTGTTCCCTCCCAAAACTGCAAACCCCAGAATTCCATAGGATGTTGAAAGTGGAATAATCGTGCTGTAAGAGTGTACTGTGGAGTTGTTTTCTATGTCTGCAAGCAGCTTAAACATTATTAAATTTCACAGAATGTGGAGACAGAGTATCAGTATCATAAATAGCTCCACAAGTATCAGGGCTACCATGCAGAAGACCTATGCAGTCATTGTTATTGTTGAATCACTTATTAAAGTCTTAACTGTAACTGCCTTCAGCTGTGTAGTTGTCTAGATAGAAAACTGTCTTTTGCTTCCATGGAGACAACTGGAGTGTGAAACATCTGGCCTTCAAGAAGTGGCTGGATTGCAGCTTCCATCAGCCCTAGCTGCTATAGGCACTTATAAGAAGTTGAAAGGAATTGCAGCCCAACAGTATCTAGTTTTTCAAAGTTTCCATGGTTCAACTGTTTCACACAAATGCCACCAGTTTTCCTTTGATTAGATTGATTATCCAAGTATGAAGGTTTGTTGTAAAGGGCATAATTTTTATAGACACCACACTTCATTTTTCATTCTAAGACACATGTTCTGGAACACTAATGTCTACTGAGGGAGGTGTTTTTTGCTGTATAGTATACATACCTTATTTTTTTCTTTTACTCTGTCTTCAGTCCTTAGAGCTCTCTTTAAGAACATTGTGTTCCTTGTAAACGAAATGTTTCTTTTAGTTCATATTTGCATGTGTGGGAATCAAAGAGATGCCACAGAGCTATGCAGAAGGCCATTCATATGTTTTGCCTCATACCATATTTTAAGAAACAAACACACAAAGATTCATTTAAACACAGTGGTTCTAAAATAAACTTAACAAAATGTTTCTAGTGCTTAAATTTCCCTGCTCCACATTGTGTTATTACATAGGTTAATTCTACAGATTAAAACAGATAGCATTAATGCAAAAGTCTTTTTTTTAAAAAAAAAGTGTTGATAACTGACATTTGCATGGACTTGTAAGGAATATACCCAGCGTCATCTGGTGAACAATATCAGATTCTGCTTAAGACAAATCATGCCACATCTTTGGGTGTATTTGTTCCACAGAAGCAATGTATATTATTTCTCTTCTCTTCCTATTTTCTGAGCTACAGTTATATAATTTTCTCATGACCTTTGTGAATCTCTAGCAAAATATTATTCATCTACAGAATGGTCTGTTGCCAGTGGAGGTTTATGATCCTTAAGGAAATTCTAAGAAAATGCATGGAAAGTATTTCGTGAATGGCAAGAAAATCCCGATCAGTGCTCATTCTGTGCCTTTATGCTTGTTCCATAAATAAGCTTTCCTTCTCTGGCACCTGTGGCATAATAACCTTCCTAAAACCTTGCCAGTCATTCAAGTGAGACATATCTTATAGGACAAAATAAGGTTATCTTATCACATTTCATTTGGCTGCAACAGACTATGGACTAGGTTAACAAAAAGTATGGTTTGCTGAAACAGATGTTCTGTATCAGTGGCTGAGTGCAAACTTGTTCATTATTCATTCTAGGGTTTGCTAGTATTATTTTTGCTTCTACCCTTTCAGATTATTGTGTTGGAGAACATATTTCTTCATACATACTATTATTTTATTTAGTTATAAAGAAATGAAGTATTTAGCCATTTTCTGTTGGATGAGGCAGCTAAAATGTTACCATTTCTTTTATGACTTGCTTTCACTCAGAAGGGTCAAAAGGAAAGAGGAAAGTGAAAAAATAAGCCCAGATAACTTGTACTGAAAGCAGCAGTGAACAAGTTCCAGAGTGTAGATCATTGTTGTTGTGTGCCTTCAGGTCTGTTCTGACTTATGACCACCCTAAGGTGAATCTATTACAGGGTCTTCTTGGTGAGATTTGTTCAAAGGGAGGTTGCCTTTGCTTTCCTCTGAGAGAGAGTGTGACTCATCCAGTAGCAATAGCAGTTACATTTCTATATCACTCATCAGTGCTAAGCATTCCCTAAGTTGTTTACAATGTGTTTAGCTAATTGCCCCCAACAAGCTGGGGACTCATTTTACTGACCTATGGAAGGATGGAAGGCTGAGTCAACCTGGAGCCCTGCAGGATTGAACTCACAATGTTGTGGCTGCAGTACCAGCATTTAACTACTGCACCACCAGAGCTCAATCACTGCACCACCAGGGCTCAAGGTCCAAGATCATCCAGTGGGTCACCCAGTGGGTTTCCATGGCCAAGCAGGAATTTGAACCCCAGCCTCCCAAGTCAGAGTCCAATGTCCAAACCATTACATCATGCTGGCAGACCATACTAGCCCAGAAAATGCAAAAAACAAAACAAAAACAGTATAGGATGTATCTGAATGTCTACTTCCTCTCAGGAGAACTGAGAGATCTTGGTAGTTATTTCCAAAGTGCCATACCTGGAGGCATACAAAAACACAACATGATTTTTGGAGGTGATTTTTTTTCTCTGACCAGGATGTCAGAGGCGAGCCTGGGACAGTTTTTGAAAAGCCCTTAGAGGCTGCAATGAAGCTTGCAGGCTGAACTCTGCCTGTTTTTCTCCTGTTTTAAGGGGAGAAATTCGTTGACAAGATAAGCAAACGTTCATCTCAAGAACTGGCAATTAATGAGAAATAGCAAAAGCTCTGCTTCCTTAATGATTATCCAAAAATTGGGCCAGAAGGTTTGAAAACAAGGTATGTAAGTGAAGGTGGGAAACAGAGGAGATAGAAATAAGAGTTATAGATAGGAACTGTCAAGGTGATAAAGAAGAGTGAACTTTACACAGCGAGTTAGAATCCTGTTTTTTTTTTAAAAAAAAAGGCAAGAAAGAAGGTGTGACGTAGACCAAGACTTGGAAAAGTGATTTGAGAAAACTGAACAAGCCCTTTTTGGTAATTGCTGATCCCCTTACAGAAATACATTAAGTTTAACTGGATGTGTTCATCTCAAATGCATTTTAGTTGCCCTTGTGGTTAACTATTAAGACAAGGAAATTTTTTTAAAAAGCTTAAGAATAAACAATTTTGCCTTGCAAAGGTTGAAATCCAGTTGTTAGTTTCAACAAGCAGAGACCCACTAAACAATAGTAATTTGAGAAGCTGACAGGTCTGTAAATTCCATTGATTTAACTGGTACATTCTCGTTGGGACTAACAGTCAGATTTAGTCCATAAAAACAAAATCCAGAAACCATCTTAGAAAGGGGGAGAAAAGATATGGACCATGGGCCATCTGTGGCTCCAAGGCTGTTTTTCAGACCCCCTCAAACACCCCTCTAAGAACTGCACTTCTTAATTTTGACAGCAAATCATGCACTTTGTTTCCTGTAAATGGGTTGTAGAGGGTTGCCATCAAAATTTAGTAACAGATAGGAAAACCTCAAGCTTGCTTTAAATCAATTCTACTGGCTTGCCAGGAAATATCAGTGGCAAATGCTACAGTGTATTTAAAGCAAGTGTTACTGTGGTCTAGGCCTACCCGGAGATAGCACTCGATATCACTTTGATATCAAACAATTCGGCTTTCCTCTGCCACCACGCTCCACGTGTTTGTGAGGCCTCCAGACAAGCACGTAAACAGGCACGGCTGATAATTACTGGACATTCCATTCTCCACTCAGGCAGGCCAGATACAGCCGGTTCTTCGTTTCAGGGACCTCTCCGGCAAACACCTCATTACATATGCGCGATACTAACAAAGGCTCCCTGCCCTGAGCAGGCAAACTGACAAAGCTGTACTAAGCACTCCACATTTGCATACTGGTTATACTATTGTTAATTCAGCTCTAAGTCAATCATGCTAAATTCTGACCTTTCCAAAGCATTGTCCCGCTCCTAAATCACATTGTTCTCACCGAGTAAGGTATGACCTGCAGTCACAATTCACCCTATAAAAACTCCTGATTCTGAGACCCTCTTCGGATCGCTCCGGACTTCCATCCCGCCTTGTTGCTGCTTTGCTCGGCAAGCCTTACCCTCAGTTCCGGTAACTGAGACTGCTCAACCCTGGATCACTCAGACCGCTCTGCTGCGCCGAGTTTCTTCATTGCACCCCAACTCCGCTCTCAAGGTCCAGGACTACGAGACAGGTGTCGTATCACCCATTTCCCTCTAAAAATCCCTATTTCCGATTCGTTAGCTAGCTGTGTGACTGTGGTGTCTTTAATGTTTGTCTGTATTTAATAAAACATCAATTTTTATTACTTTAAACCATCTGACTGCTTGACTGACCTGATCCCATAGACGCTGGGTTGAAAGATCCTGCTAAGTTACCCTGCCTCTCGCTAGCTTTAGTGAGTGCTCCAGCTAATTTTCCCCAAAGTTGTGTTGTTGTTTGGTTATTTAGGTATCCCTCCCAGGACCCCCCAGATATCAGGGTAACACAAGTGACATGCTTGCTTTACATGGAGACATTGCTGCCAAACTGGACCTCAGACCACCAAAGTTGCTCACTTCTGCCTTAGTGTCCCACCTTATGCAGTACAGAGAACAAGCTGTAGCAATAATTAAATGGCAATCAATGAAATAGGTGTTTAATGGAGGTAGCTCAGAATAAAGACATTCACTTGTTAGCTGCAGTGAGAACTGAAGAGAATGTGTTGGTCTTTTTCCTCATCTCTGATCTTCCAGCCTGCTACAAGCCCTGTTCAGGTTTTGCTTATCTGGTTTCAATCAACATATAAAGGAAGAGGGAGCACCTTCATCCATTACCTTCAGTCCTTCCTCATGTTCAAAGCAACAAACCTGAAGATTTTCCAGGCAAGTATAGCCACCAGAAAATAACAGTTCTTGCCTACAGGGAGAGTCTTCATGCTTACAGAAACCTTTCCTCTTCAGGCTTGTTGCTTTCTGGGTGACAAAAGCACAATAAGAAGGGGCAGGACTAGGCATTGTCTCTTGTCATATATTGGCTGAAACCAGGTAAGTAAAGTCTAAACAGGGCTAAAGACGCTGCCATCACCTTATTACAGGTCATTTTTGTGATAGTGAATGTTGTTAATCTGGGTTCAGAATTGCATCTCAATGAGTATAGGCTGATCTAGTGACAAAGATTCTGAAAGGAATTGTAACTGAAAGGAATTGACCTGTTTATTGATATGTAATCAAAAATAAATGAACAGTAGTGTGAACTTAAAAGAACATGAAGGAAAATACATTAAAGCCTCACAGTGTAATCAATAGGGCAGTGCAATATGAATAAAAGGGTGCCAGCAGTTTGAATAATTGACAAAGCAACTAATAATGCACCTGGAATAAGAATATGATTATGTCCTGTACTCTCAGGCCTTACATTTCATCTTCCCTAATACAATCGCTCCACCCTGTCTCCTTCAAAGCATTTGAACCCATTCTAAATAACCTAGCAATTCTAAACTTCATGGCAGTTTAACATCAATTTCATCACTACCAAAAAGGTGTAGTATGTTGCCCCCTAAAACAACCCTTAGTCTTCAGCAGAGTTGAAACAGGTGGGAAGGAGGAGGAGAAAATGGCATGAAAGAATAATAGAGCTGTGAAGAAATGTGATCAGCAAGTCTTTTCTGGGCATCTCTTTTTTTATATTGTCAGAGATGGGATCAGATCTTTCTGTTAGTTTTGAAGTAGGTCCAGATACAGTGATTTCCACTCCCACTGTATTCCCAGAATCTTCATGGGAAAAGTGTCTTCTTTGATTTTTCATTATTTTTCCATTGCTTTGTATCATTCTGTCTTCTCCAAAGTTTGTTAATGATTTATCTTCCACTAGGCTGTGAATATTCTTCAGGTTTTTTTTTTATCAAGTATTTATGTTATTTATGGTTATTAGGGTCACTCAGTGGTTATTTCATTAGAAAGATACTTTGATACCACCACCATCCCCAGCAACTTCTTATAGTTTCCACAGAGCTTGAACTCTTCCATTGCTAATCATCTATTTTGGTCCATCCTAGCTGCTTTGAGACTTGCAGAGACTACTGGTTCCTTGGTCCTGGCTAGGCCTACTATACTTGGAAAAACTTCCTTGTATTATGCTTTGACTAAGGATTGTGAAGTGGAGTAAACAATTCATTTGCACATGGAAGAGAAGGCATATTTTTAAGATTATTAAAATGTGTTTTATCCTATCCAAAGACATCTGGAGTCTAGACTGAAAGTTCAGTTATTTTGGCGGGCAGTTCCTTTCTTTTTTGGATTCCAGTGCCAACAAATGTTTGTTTTAAAATTCCTAGTGGTTTAGCCTCAATAAAAGGGATATTTTCTCAAGGTGGAGTTTATTTTGTTTACTTGACATTGCTGATGCTCACAGCCTTTTTATGTGATAGAATGAAGGTTGACTGAATCCACATACCAAATTCTACTGGCAGGGGTATTGGGTTATGCTACTGCACCCCCAACAACTCTCAGATCTTAGTTCCAGTACAAAGTCATATTTTATCTTCTCTAAGCAGTTTTTGCTTTGCTCCCTTTACCTGACTTTACTTCTGATTCTGTTTCTTCCCATAAACTGTTTTTCATCTTATTTTTTGCAGTGGTCTCTCAGTTTCTATGCCACTGCTTTTTAAGCAGATTTCAGTCTTCTTTCTCATTATCAATGTATAAACACCTCATTCTGGATCCTGCATGGCACACTTACTAACATTAGTAGGGTTGAATACAGGAAACGTATTTTGTATACAGTGAGCCCTCTGCTGACATAATCTCAGCACACAGGAATGCGAGGTCACATGAAGCCTCATGTCCAGTGTCAGTGGACATGCTGGGCACATGCCTGCGCTGGCATAGCTGTGCGCATGCACATTACGTCTATTTATGATAATGGGATGGAACATTCACATTTTTTGTTTCATGTGAGGGTTCCTGGAATGGAGCCGTGGTGGCGCAGTGGTTAAATGCCAGTACTGCAAGCCACAAGGTTGTGAGTTCGATCCTGCCCGGCTCCAAGGTTGACTCAGCCTTCCGTCCTTTTGCAGGTCGGTAAAATGAGTACCCAGCTTGTTGGGGGCATGTATAGAAATGTTTCGAAATACATGCTATTTGTAAGTTGTTCGCCGCCTCGATCCATATGGAGAGGCGGGATACAAATAAATAAATAAATAAAAATCATTCTCATTCATCTGGTTGAGAGATACTTTCTATCGTACAACTGAACTGCTCAGCCTCTGTAAATGCAAAATTCCACAAATCATCTCCAGTATTTGGAAGAGCCTTTGCTCAGGTGAGTTTGCCTTTTTGCCTCCATTGTCATCAGCTACTGCTGCTGTTCCACATCTTTCTCATCAACTATCAAACCTAACACTTGTTTGCTTTATGGACAGAGTGCATGAGCAAATAGTCGATGGCCTCTACTGTACTGCCTTCTCACCATCGTTGTCTAGACCAGTACAAGAGGTGGGTAAACAGGGAGGTTGAAGTGATAAAGAGACAAAAAAAGTCCAGGGGTCTTTCATCAGTGGGTCTTCCTTGGGAGTACGGGCCCTTGGCCAGTGCCAGATCTTGCATACTGTTGATTCTGACTGTTAAGACCACTTGAAGGAGAAGCAGTGGGATGGAATTCAACTGTTCATTCTGACAGAGCAGATCAGCAGCATTTTGGTTATTTTTAGATGATTCTGCAAGGCCAGGGAGTTCAGTGATTTCTTCACTGAATTTCTTAATTTAGTCCACCAAAAAGAAAGAGGTTTTATGCGACATTAGCTTTTGTGATCTCCAGCTCACTATATCAGATGTCATGAAATTCTATGCAAGTAAAACTTGTTAAATTCCACAAGACACCTTGTGGCTCTTGCTGCAGCAGACTAAATGGCCAAAAACTCCCCAAAACCTTTGGGACAGTAATTTTATCTTCAGCTTGTTTGAGAGAAATAGTAAATAAAAAAATTAGTAATTACTGAATTTTACAGAACCAGATCGTATAATGATAGAAATCACTTTGTCAAGCAGTAAGTTGGACAATGTGATGTTGATAAATGCATTTTTTCTGAAGCTGATCTAGATATTTTTGAATAAGTGATAGCACTTTGTTTCTTTGTTATAGTTTTTATTTTTAAAAAATTTTTAAAAAAAGAAATGACAAATGTAAGCACATATATCATTAATAACAAGTAGGAAGCAGGAAACCCCACCACCACATCTTTTCAGTAGCAGTGTTTATAATATATATTCCAGCAGTGCATAAATACATATGTAACAGATATTAAATCACAAAACATGTATTTCCTGTAACTACTGCCTACAAGATGTATTCCAGTAGTTAGCAGTATTCTATTTCTCTCACAAGGCTTGTGGTATAAATTTTTTATTACATCTGCATATTATTTCAGCCAGTTTCTTCATTCTGCAATATGTGCATTAAAATTTCTATTCATTTTTATGGATCCAATTAAATTAATGGGACTTCAATTAGTCTGGATCTAATTTAGTTAATCTGATGCAGTAAGGCCTAGTTTAGATCTCATACTTTTTCTTTAATGCCATGCTTCAAGTGTTGCAGTTTCTGATCTCTTACCAATTTTGAAGTAAATTCCTGCTCAGCTGTGAAATGTACTGGGTAAACTTTGAGCATCACTGTCCCTCAGCAAACATACTGCTGTCCTATCCTTTAGCTGTCTTATCCTTTAGCTCAATGATTAATTTAGGCCCTTTCTGCAGAAGGCCTGCATGCTGGGATGGGGATGTGAGAAGAGTGGGACTGTGACAATGCTTCTGCAAGACATCATCACGGTCCCATCCTTCTCACATTGCCAGCCGGTGTGATAGCGGGGTAAATCATTGATGGGCTCCCGATTGCACAACTGCCCCCTTACTTTTTTACATGCGGTTCCCTGATTGCACCAGCTCCTGTGGTCAGTCTGGGAGCCTAATGCACAGATGCACACACACACACACACACCTGACATTGGCCAATCAGAAAAAGGGCCCTGGAAAAAGTCAACCAATCAGGTGCCATGCGACAGGGAAAGGGCGAGGAGAAAGTGTCACTGTTAATATCTTGATGCGGAAGGAGCATTGGCATTAATGCTTTTACTCCTCTCTCACTGAGGGACACATATGGGAGGGAAACCACTCTCATCCCGTGATCGGCGATGCTAGGATCCGAACTGAGCATCAGGCCATCAGGATAAGGTGAAGAAGGGGCCTTACTGTTAATCACAGTAATCCTATCCACAGTTTTCTGAGGAATAAAACATATCATTAGCAATCCTATTTAAAACTGGTGGAGTGAAAAGTGCTATCAGTGCACTTAGACTAGATACTGGGAGAATGAGAGGTGGCTTCACCGCTTCCCATGTCACATGATCTCCTTCCTCCAGACAACATAATGGCTTCCTAGTGCTGTGGTTGCAGCTGCTTTTCTCACATTTCTAGTCTTGAGAAAAAAGGAACAAGCATGGTCTGATACAACTGTGAGATTCCTTGATGAGAAGGAGATGGATACCTCCTTGCAAGAGGTGTCAAAAACATATTGTCCCAATAGAATACTGGCCATAGAAGTTTGACAGGTGTATAAACATGTTACACACTGAAAAACCTTTTCTACTAAATCTGTTTTTCCCAATAATATATTTGCTGCATAAAGGGGTACTGAATCCCTCTGTATGCAAGTTTGTAAGAAGTACATCCACTGGCATAACTTGGAATTATGCCAACATAATGCCACTGTGAGATTATAGTCATGAAATTAATATTATATACATAATTCCTGGTTTTATTCCCAGTGTCACATGAAATTAAAGAATCTGTGAAATGAGCAAGGCCATTTTGACTGTCTAAAACGCCACTGTTCTTTCTTTACTCATAGCAAATTCAATTAGCATGAACTTTCAGTTTGTAACTTTGCCGTTCTTTTAACTTGAATGTTTTTTAAAAATATTTAATATCTATGGTTTGCTGTTGCTTTTCCTTCTATTAGCTCCTTAAAACCTCTTTTGTATATATAAGTATTTTGTTTGTTCGTTTGTTCTGTTCTTCTCATTGGACATCTTTTTGAGGACTGAGACAAGTTTATCTTTCAACGTCTTACATTTTTAAATTGTAACTTTCCTATAGCCTTTTCACTCTTTCTTGAAATGATTACAATTTATTTCAATACACTAATCATTTTCTTCAATTCTGGAGTGTAAAATAAATGAGCCTATGTGTTTATTTAATAAACAGAATCCCTAAATAGTGCTGATTACCTATTGAACGAAATGCACATTCATCAGTTTATAACATAATTACCTATTCTAATTCAATTATCTACCTATGCTGTTGTTATGCTAACCATTTTTTCATTAAATCAATATCCCTGATTTTATTTGTTTTACTTCAAGCATTATGGCATGTCTTTTAATCAAAAGAATAAAAAAAATCGATATAAACAAAAAACAAACAAAACAACAAAATAGAGTTATCTCCCTTCTTCTTCAGACAGCTGGCAAATCCATCTGCTATAATAAAACAGGAACTGGAGATATTAAAAACAGCAGCCACAAACCATAATCTTATTAAGTGGGGTCTTAATTCTGCTCCTCCCCCATGAGAGCAAAGATGAGTCAAAGAATGGTGTTCCAAAATCTTAGCACCTCGACAAAAGGCTTTTCTTGTTGTTGTTGTGTGCCTTCGAGTCATTTCTGACTTACAGCACCCCCAAAGGTGAACCTGTCTGGGGCTGAGAGTGTGTGATGTACCCGCAGTCACACAGTGGGTTTCTATGGGCGATTAGGGAATTGAATCTCCAGGGTGCAGTGCTCAAACCACTATATCACATTGGCTCTCTTTCATAGACTTACCCCTTTAAAATTCCTTTACTCATGAATGGGACTGTAGACTAAGTAAGCAGACCAGCAGGCTCTGGAATTGTTATTCAATGAATAGTTTGCTCATTCTTTAATCAGCAAAAAATATCTTATGTAGCAGTGCAGAGTATCCAACAGAAAATGTGGCAGATAGATTCCTTGAGCAAGGAGCTCACTTGTGATTAATGCACTATTCTAGAATCACAGAGCAACAGAATTGTTCTAATAGGACTCTAATAGGTCATTCAGGGTAGGCCATTGGAAAGAAATTCCAGTTATTTCTTACCCTTTGGTTTAAGAATTATCCAGGAACTTAATCTCTTTTAATTCAGAAATGTATAATGTAAATAGTGGGGAATACCTCCCAATACCTCAATCAAAGATCTTCAGCTGAGTTTGCCCTCGATGAATGTGGTCCACTTGCCAGACAGAGTGGAAAGCAGTAGAGGAAGTGGTGCGGTGAGTATCCCCATTGTGAATTCTCAAGATGATTTTTCCCAAAGAAATTTTTTTTGAAGTGAACAGAGAGAACATAAATTTTTGATTCTAATAGGCATGCCTTGTGTTGAAAATTCCCTGCTTCTTGAGAAATTGCTGCTTCTATTTTAGTTATCACTTTTGCAGTTACTGTCCCATATTTCTAATATGTGTTATTTGGGATACCATGGCCTTAGTTGCCATAGTGTAACTACGTCAAGAGAGTACACTCTTACTGGATAAAGGTATCAAATAACACAAGAAAGTTGCTGTGGATTTCATGCTGTACTTGGGTATTTCTTAGGAAGATCTGTCTTGCCACAGGTGGAAAGAAGATGCTGGACTGGACAGAACTTTGGCATGATCCAGCAAGTTTCATCCTATGTATGTCGTCAGGATATGGGAAAATAGTGTAGTGATATTGGGGAGTTTAGGGCAGTTTCCTGAATTTTTCTAGGCTGTGGTCTAAAGATACACCAAAACAGCCTTCTACAGTTAAGTTGGTCTGTCAGATTGTTGTATGGGTAACCACACACATCAGTTTGACCACAACAAGTCTAAGTACATCAGTTTGAATTTCCTCCTAGAAAGAAAATGAGATAGAAATGGAAGAAGTACAATTGGAAATGCTCTTTAATCTTTGACAAACCACCAGCATTTGGGTTGGATGATTACTTGTGAAGAAAGCCACAATTTGTCTTCTTCCTTTAGCAGCTTCTGGGAGAAACCTTTTACAAAAAAGAATTCAGGTTGCCTTAAGTATAGAAACTTTGGCCAGAGTTAGTTATACTGAGAACGGCCCCATTAAGATCAATAGAACTTGAGTTAGTGAAGTCTAATCTAGGTTTCACTGATCCAGCCTATTGTATCATGTAGTTCTTAAATATCTATAGGTGAACACGTTGAAAAATATCTTTCTTAGGTCATCTCTAGAATTATATCTTTAAGTCAAGTGATAAGGAGCTGTTTGACTAAGTGAAGTTCTGTCACATTAAATAGGTACTCTTTATCTTCTTATGGATTTCTTAGCTTGTCCCTAAGCCTTCTACAATTCTGTTTTTAAATACTCACAGTCTACATATGGCTTCTTGTGTTCAGGGGTTGTGTTTTGTGTTCAGGGGTTAGGCAGCCCTTATTGTGCGATACCGGAGTCTTTTTGTTTCCATTGTTTGCATACTTGCTGTGTATTGAATATATAACCAAACTCCATGAATAGCACAGAGAAACCTAACTTGTTTTATTTTTGTGTTTATCACTGTGGTTTCAAGACTAAAAATAAAACCTAGCATCTGACTTTGATTTAGATCTCTCCCTAGGGAGAGCCTGGAGCTGCCTATCACTGCAAATGCATCAATCTAAGGAGGATTAACTGTTCACATGCTCTTTAAACATCAAAGTGTTTATATGAAGTCACGGAAAATGAGTAATTTGTTTTATCATTCTCTCTGAGAACATAGAACACCTCTTAGAAAGTAAATAATCTTTTATGTTAAGAAAACAAGGAAAGATTAATAGCATTCACCCTGTGATGGAACAGTGTGCTTTTAAGTAAATTACCACCAATGCTGCTTTGCTCGGTGCAACTGGAGTTTGTTGCCACTTATCAGCTTCATCAGTGCACTGTGTATCAGTGCCCTTTGTTCCCTGTTAAATAATGAGCAGGCAGACATGATTGTTCTCTTCAGGATTAGTTGTATGCATTATGGCACATCGTTTGCAGTTTCTGGGAAATAATTAGCAGTACTTAATTGCCCTGTGTGTCAGGTGTTCCCACCATCCTTTTTAGCATTTTGTTCTGCATGGCTAAACCTATCTCTTTTAATAGAGTAGAGTGCCGTCATTAATGATACAAATATGCCACTTGATCCATATTAAGGGGGTTGCTGTACCTGTCACTAAATTATCGTTGCACCACTTCCATGGTTCAGATAAAAGCATGACTTCTTCCTTCCCTTGGACTCGCACTTCTGTTGTACTATTCTTCTTTTCATCTTCACAGCTAACAAAACTCTTTCGTAGAGTTACAGCGTATTATTCTTGCCCTTCATAATTAGACAAAAACTCTATTCATACAATGCTGTTCAGAAATGACCATATTTTTAGCTGCCTCTTAAGTTGCTCTGGTTCTCCACAGGGTAGGAAAGCCATTACTGAGCTAGAAAGAAGCATAGTTTATTTCAGACAGAAGGCCTCCACTATGGAGTTTGCACTGTAACAGACCACCCTTCTCATTTTCAAGCATGTTTAGAATTTCCTGCTTATGCAATAGAAAGTTCCATGCCATCAAAGATGTGGAAAACTTGGGAATTGTGAACAGTCCAGGCAGTTCAAGTCTCAAGAATATGCCAATTTATTGTAACACAACTATGGATTGCTGCCTCAAAGACGGAGTGATGTCAAGTAGGCCCCATTGGAGACAGAAGTCTCAAAGCCTGACTTTCCAGTGCATTCAGTTACTTGCCAGGTTTGGTTAAGTAAACTTTCAGTGTGTCTGTAATGAAGGAAAGAGAGAAAAAAATAACAATATTTAATTTAGGGGAGTAGTGGTTCTGTTCAGGATCAGGAGCTCTACAGCTCTTTTCATGTGGTAATGACAGAATGTCCCTGAAACATATTGTCCCTCTATGATGACTGCTGAACATTTGGGTTGGTTATTCTGTCTCGAGCAGTTAACTTTTCCATTGCTGAAAGCTTCAGAGGGAGGCTTGCTGAGAATCTGCAGTCTCTTTCCAGATATCCCTCAACCTTTCAAGCCCTCATGAAGACCAGGACCACAAACAGCTCTGGGAAGAAGTAGCAAACCATGCAACTCATCATAAATTAATGGAGTGGAAAATCAAGGCTTTGATGAACATAAGGCCACTATAAATGAAGCATGCAATATGAATGAGTGCAGCTTCTTTGTGGGAGAGGCACAGTAGTGGGCAATTTAATGAGGGAGAGACATTGATAGACACCTCTGAGCAATTTTTTTTTAGTTTGTGAAAGACAAGGTAAAGAAGGGCCTTACAAGAAAGCTCTTAGTTGGCCATTTTAATGTGTACCACTCATTGTAAATTACACAGTGTGGTTAGTTGTCTTAATAAATATCTAATATAACTTGGAAAGTCGCATAATGAAAATCAGATTGTGCACTGTTTATCAATCAAGCCTGAATATTTTTGTGTAGACTGCTTTTGTGTTATTTTATCTGTGTACCTACAGGTTTTTTGTTGTTGTTGTTGTTTTGTAAAGGAAAGATTCCTACAGTTACCCTTTTTCCAGTGTGCTTCTTGTATTTGATCATACTAATGAATACAGTGATAACTGGTGAAACTATTTTGAAAATAATGAATGTCAGATATATCTGGGATGATTTTGCAATCGTCTTCACTGATTTTATTTTAATGATCAAGATCATTTTCAAGATTGATGTTTGCCAGTTGGCTTTTCTTTTTGCTAGAACATTGGCCTATTGCATGTGCTTCCATGACTTAACTGGATGGTTGGATTTGGAAGTGGCAAGGAGATCATAGTTCAGTCTTGCCACATTCTGCATTTATTTATTTGCAAACACTGAGATCCAGTTCAACAAACCAGAAATATAGCCTTTTTAGTCTGTTCTGTTCAGGGTTTGAGATTTTAGTAATCTCATTGAACTCCAACTCTGAACAGTTTTGTACAGAGGTGCTCCTGCTCAATTGAAAGGCAGAACAGGGGACAGGGATTCTGTCTGGGCCGGGTGAGATTACACTCTCCTGAAATCTCAGTCTTGTAGCTTAGGTATACTGCTGGATTCAACCCTGAGCCTGGATGCCTAGATCTTGGCCAAGGTGCATTTGCACAGTTGAGACTAGTGTACCAGCTGTGCCCATTCCTTGAGAAACCAAATCTGACTGTAGTGGCACATGTCTTGATTACGTGCTGTTTGGACTTTAGCACATTCTATGTGGGGCTGCCTTTGGAAGCTGCAGGTACAAGATACTGTGGCCAGAATGCTGACTGGACCCAGTTACAGGGACCGTATAACTCCCTTATTGGAAAAGATTCACTGTTTACAGGTTTGTTTTTGGGCACAAATCAAAATGCTTCTTATGACTTATAAAGCCCTATATAGCTTAACTCCAGGCTATCTGAAGACTGTATCTCTCTATATGAACCTGCCAGCATCTTAAGATCAACAGGTGAGGGTTTTGCCTTGGTCCTGCTAGAATCACAATCTCTTCGGTGAGGATGTGGGAAACAGCCTCCTCAGTGACTGCTCCCATCCCGTGCAACTCTCTTTCGTGGGAGGCCAGACTGGCCCCCTTCGTGTTCTCTTTTGCCAGCCAGCAAAGACCTTTTCGTTCAAGCTGACTTTTAATGAGTAATTGCTTGCAGAGAGCCTTCTTATGAGGGGGCTGCTTTATTTCTAACTTTTGCATGCTTTTTAATGATTCTAAACTGTTCATAAGCTATTGTTTTCATGTGATAGTTTTAAATTATATCTAAAATTTTATTGTTAGATTTAGCTTATTTTTTTGGGAGCCACTTTGGGTCCCACCCTGAGAGAAGGGTGTATAAATGAAGTTAATAAAGAATAATAATAAAATACTATCTTGATTGCTTTCTCTTTTACTCCTCCTTTAGCTGAGCTTTGGTTCGTATTTGTGAAGCTCATTCCACCATCCAGGTTCCATAGTCATTCATTAATGAAAAATCTTTTGATATTGGATTATTTAGTACAAACTTAAAATATTTAATTGGTTGTTTTATAATGCAGTTTAGCCAAGGAGTTCAGGGAGAGATAACAGTAGTTAGGGGGACAGATTAGAAAGGTTACCCCCAAAACATTCATTTTTGAGGAAAAGAAGGGTTTAAGGTGTTCAGAGGGCATAAGTTAAAATTTGTAAAGTCAAAAATTGCTGAAAGGTCCATTCTGACCATTTTGTGTCCTTCTCACCAGCTACTTTTTGTCCACTGAGCTCTTCACCTTAGCTCACCTTCTTTAAAATTCCAGTTCATATTCACGCATCTCTCAAAATCCTGGAGGGGAAATGGGGGAAATGGGAAAGAGAGCAGGGACAAAGCAACTATCATAGTTTTGACAACTGTGACTTCCCACACACTTTATGTATAAAATCTTTTGTATCTACTCCAGCTTGGACTCCACCTTGTTGGCAGTACACTTGCCAGGCTTTGCTGTATCGCCATTCCATTACTTTTCCTTGAGGGTTTCTGTTTTAGAAGCCAGAGGATGTCAACAGGATCTTTGAAGAGATGTAGCTTCTCACCTGTAGGCTCAACCTTTGCCCATCTTGGCTTAATTGCATATGATCTAGTGACTCCTTGGGACTATGAGGATGTAAATTCATCATGGAATGAAGGAATGGATCTAGCAGCTTTAAAGTAACAGGCTGTAAGGGGCCAGCCCAAAGAAAACCTAATTGGATTCTGATCATCCGTCCAAATATCAGCCAGTTATATCTGTCCCTTTCTTGGAGAAAAATAATTCTTTGAGTGGTGGAAATGCCTTTGGCATTTCTGATAAAATATACACTTATACTCCTTTGAGTTTATGTTTTGTTTTAGTCAGCAGAATGATAGAGCAGAATTCTACAGCAGAGATTAGGAAAAAGACTTTGGGTCTGTTTTTCTTTTAGGGTAAAGGCAAAGATATTAAGGTAGTTGTGCATATGGAAAGATTGAAAAAAATGACACTCAGGTACACAGACACTCAGGTCCAGAAAAGAGACTAAAAAATCTTAACTGGAATATACCCACATTATATTCAAGCAGGCCCTTCAGAATGAAAGTTAAATGAAAAATTATAGATTGAAAAATACAACCTTCCAAGATGATAATTTTGTAGTTACAATGAGAAGTGCAGTATTTCAAAAGATAATGTGATTCTTCAGGACAAAAAACATATAAAGATATTGTAGAACTGTAAAGATATTGCAGTATTGTAAAGATATTGCAATATTACAAGTACAACATAAAGTTATTTCAATGTCCAATATTCATTAAATGTCTTGGAGACAACTCTCTCTCTCTCTCTCTCTCTCTCTCACACACACACACACACAGTTTTGGGAGTAGAGCCATAAAATCTTTTTAAATATTTCCGGTAAGAAAAAAAAACCTATTGTTGATGAGAAATAAACACTGGTATTATTCTGATCTGTAAATTTCAGTTTTTATAGGGACTACAGATTTTGTATTGTATAAAATAGGAAATAATAAAACCTGTTTATTGGTAAGTAATGGTGGCAGTAGTTTCAGCTGAATTACTGACTTCACATTTTACGGACTTGCTCAGTCACATGCTCAGTGCAGTGTGGCGTTCAGTCCTTATTACAAGGTAAGTACTTCACCTATTCCTAGATGTGGATTTCTGTTTTTTAACAAATAGAACTGAGGTTATAGCATCTTGGTAAGAAATTTATTGGGTCTCAGCTTTTAATGTATATTGTGGCTAAAAGGGCCACTTTTTCAACCAAAAGGCATAAAACTATTTTGTATTATTTTAAGGACTTAGGAGAGCATGGAAGTATTTTATCTGCACTGTGAAAAATCATTAATTACTGACATTACTATGTCCAAAAAGAGTTTCTTAGTTTCCAGACATCCATTGTGTTCATCGGTTGCAGAATGGATAGAGAGAATGCAGAATGCTATAAAGGAGCTTTAGGCTACAATTCTAGGGTGTAAGACACAGTTGATGTACTTCTGAGTGAAAAAAAGTATAGGATTTCACTCCCATAGAATTATAATCTAGAAGTGACATACTGATAGTGAATAGTCTTGTTTTATTTACATTCTGATTTTATTAATGTAAAATGGATTATAGAGACAGTGTGGTATAGTGGTTTGAGCATTGAACTACAGCCCTATAGTCCAGGGTTCAGTTCCCCACTCAGCCATGGAAATCCACTGGGTGATCTTGGGCGTGCCACACACTCTTAGACTCAAAAAACCCTATGATAGGGTTGCCTTAGGGTTCCCATAAGTTGCCATAAGTTGGACTTCAAGGCACACAAGAACAATAAACATGTATTATACGGATGAAGATGATAATGATGATGACAATGGCAACAACAACAAAATATTCAAAGTCTGTATTAGGTTTGTGGGAGTCATTTGACAAGACTTGCTGCAATGATGAAGCTGGATACTGAGAATAAGCCCACTTAATCCCAGTGGGACTGATTTCTCATAGGACTGTCCAAACAGTAGGACTGGACTTATCTTATTTTGGCTTTCTTTTCTTTAGTTTATAAAAAAAGAAAAATCTCTTTCAGCTGCTTTGACTGCCAGTTGCTGACACATTTGTGTTGTTTCAGTCCTTCTTGGTGCCATTTCCCTGTGGCTGTAGTAACTTCCATCAACAATGCTGAAAATCATTTTATTTACTTGACCTCAATCTCACCATTCACCATTCTCCTATGAATGGGGCTTAAGATGGGTTGTAATAAATAGTAGGAATACGATTTTTAAAAATGATTAATGCATGCAAATTTTAAGCATAGTTTTAAAACATCAGTAAAAGAAAAATACAGCACAATCTAGTTTAAAGTCCCTTTCTGAGCAAAGGGCCTTTACTTGCTGGCAGAAAGATAAAAGGCAGAAAGATGAACGATAAAAGAAGAGTTCCGCAGCCACCAGGAAGACCCTCTGTCATGGCCATACTAGATGCATCTTGGAAGTAGCAGGACCAAAAGAAGGGCCTTGCCAAAGATCTCAAAGCCTGGAGGGGTTTGTAGGAGAAAAAAGTCCTTCAGACTCTAAATCTGGTGTCAGGAATACTTGACAATCATAGTCAGCCGGGTGACCGCTGACAATTGCATTGAGCACTAGGTTAGGTCAAAGAGAAGAAAGATGGCTACTATGAAGCAGGGTGTAGATAATGGTACTACAAAGAGGAAACAGCAATCTAGGAAACAAAAGGGAGATCCTGCATACATTTGGCTATGTCCTGGTGTTCCCAATAGCAACTGAAACCCCTTTACAATGAGAGCAGTGCTTCCATTGGCGCTACTAGCCCACCAGGAATCGACTAATTGAGCACTTTCCACACTGACTGTTCAAAAACTGCCAAGGGGAATTTTCAACACTAAAGACCACCGCCCCCCACTGAAATAACTGGTTCCCTTCTTCCAACTCAGTCCCATCCCAGTCTCATATTTGCTGCATGGCAGCTCTTGCCAACTGCTTGAAGAATAGCTCATCTTTCCATCACTCCATGACTGAGTTTATCCATCACCCTGTGTAAGCATTTGAAGCAATGCTCCTAAGTAACTCTAGAGAACCACTCTACACTGGGTTTAGATGATCTGACAGATTTTATTCTCTCCTGAGAGCCTGTTCAGGCCTTGAGATATTCAAGGGAGGCTATTCTCTCTTTTCCTTTCTTAGAAGCTGCTCTTAGGATCTGGAATTCCTTGCCAAAGGAGAATAACCTGTCCCTGTTCTGTTTTGCATCTGCTGGATTTTTCTTAGAAAATGCATGCAAGCTTTTGGCAAGAGACTGGCTGCTGGGAACAAGATTTGTTACCACTTAGGTGGATGGGCTAACTACCCAAAAAGGCACCAGATCCCATCTGATCTTGGAAGTTAAGCAGGTTCAGCCCTGGTTAGTTGGATGGGAGACCACCAACAGATAACAAGAAACTGTAGGCTATATTTCAAAGGAAAGAACTGACAAAACCATCTCTGAGTATTCCTTGCCTATGAGAATTATGGGATTGCTATTAGTCAGCCCAGCAACTTGAGGACACACACACACACACACACCATTTCCTTAGTGTTTTAAAATTATACTTACACTGTGCTTTTAATTTTCTTTTGTCCTAATAGTTTGCTTTGTTTTGCATTGTAGTTATTATATATACTTAATATTACTGCATGCCACCTTGAGTCAGATTTTTAGGAGCATATCTATGCAAAAAATAAATAAAATCATTGATACCATGTATCACAAGTTTTGGTTTTTTTTGTCTTTATTCTTCAGAGTACTCGAGAGGCCTTAGATCATCTGGAGTCTGTTCCTGAGAAACTGAACTTTTTGGAAGATTCCAGAGATTTGGGAGTGAGAATATTTTGACATTTGTTTCTTTAGAAAATGCTTAGCATCCTCTTGCACAATAGGAAATAAGCTGTGCTGGGGTCATTAAAGATTCTGGTATATTTTAAACTCTTTAATTGAGTTGGATTTCCATTGTGTATTAGAACTGTGGGTGGATAGATCTGTTCTATAACAACTTCTCTTTCTGTTTCCATCCTTTTCTGATGGGATCCAGGAAGAGGCATCTTGGCTTCCCTTGATTCCCAATTCATGACACAGAGCATTAGATAACTGATTTTTGTTTTTTAAAAAATGGAAATTTTAAACATTTGATAACATTGCAATAAATAATAAGAGATTATATCTTCTCACTGCCAGAGTTTCTGATTTGTTCACAATATTTTGATAAGCTGATTTGTTTTTTTATTAGTAGGAGCTTTTAGTTGTGTTAATATTTGAAAAGGAGTTGATTTTGGAGGGTTTATTGAGAGATGACACTATTCATTCCCCAAGCACTGTTTCCCAAATGATGACACACTGGATGCTTGTGGTTTCACAGCTGGCGTTACTTATTGATAAGCCTGTAAAGACTACAAAATCAATAGAAAAGCTTGTTTGAATATCAGGGTTGTTCATTATGTTGAGTAAATATGCTGTTCTGTGCTGGAGACAAAATTCATGCCAGGTATTTAACATGCAAAATATCTCAGTAGCACCATTCCATTGTTTGCTTTTGTTAATTAGTACTGTGCTTCGCATATGACATGGGTCACAAGGCTCTGAACAATCAAAGTACTTAAGCAATTCAAAGTCCCACTAAAACAAATTAGTTCACTAAGTAGGGACTGAATTTTTTTTAATGTCTTTTTGAACAGGTGCTTAATTGTTCTGCTGGATGAGTGAAACTATCCAAAGAAATTCAAGGTGATTTCCTTGAATTAAAAAGTCAGTTTGGAAGACTTATATCTTGTATTACCTTGTTCAAATGTTGAAACAGAGAAAGAATGAGGAAAAAGAGAATTGTATTGAGTTCTTATTCTGACATCCAACCAGAGCAGGATAACACTTTTAATTCAATATACTTCAGCAAATCCAGCATGGGGTTGTCCTCATTTCCAGGGCAGGGCTGAGACAAACTGAGGAAAGGGAAATGGTAAATGAAATGCATAGTAAATCTCCTTTCTACAGTGTGGAACAGCTGTGTAGCCTCAGGAAAAGTGGACATCTTTGCTTGTCCACTCCCACTTGTTCCCCTTTCTTCCAGAACTGGAGATTAACCAACCCAGAACCACCATTAATGAAGATAAGGAAAACTTATAAAAATCATCATATTTTTTTTTTTAGTGGAAGTTCCAGAATCTTCCAGCCAGCAATGAACTTTCTAAGTGCAGGTGATAGGAACCAGTTTCCTATTAAATGATGCCAAAGCAGTGTTTGGTGCTGAACAGCTTACAAAGATGTCTGGTCTAGAGGGCTTAGTGTGTATGTGTCTCCAAGTTACCTGTAAGTTACCAAGTTACTTATGGCTACCACATGAATCTCACTGAGGTTTCCTTAAGAAAGGAATACTCAGAGATGGTTTTGCCTTTCCTCTGAAACATAGGTTACAGCACCTGGTATTTGTTGGCAGTCTCCCATTCAAGTACTAATTAGGGCTGGCCCTGCTTAGACAGGATCTTGTGCCTTTGGAGGATTTAGGCAGGGCTGCTTTTCTCAATTCTGTCTGAAGCTATAGGTTTTCCAGTACAGATGCATGTCTCAGGTAGCCACAGTTAATCAGTAACTCCCTACACCACTTACCTATATATCAGGATCTTGAATATTCTACTTTATCTCATGGGAATCATTTTGACAGCTTTCATTGCCAATGTTAAAACTTCATCCCTACTGGATTTTTGTTTCTCTCTGACTGCAGGATTCTCACAGTCAGACAGACTTTATTGCAGAGAGATGCAGTAAATACAAGAAAATTATGGGCTCCTTACAGCAGCATCTAGAAGAGTCAAAGCGCAAACTTGAAGACTTCAGGGTAAGTTTACCTGCTATCTTTTTTGCCCTCCTTTGTTGTGTAAAGCTACTTAAGAGCTATTTTGTTATGTGAAGCTACTAAAGAGCTCTAATCTCTAGGCTCTACAAAATGCTTAATCATATAGAGCAAAGGGCTGATTCTATTCACTGAAAGTATATAAGGACATCAAATTGCCTTGTTCGGTCAGACCAAAGACTTCCAAAGTCCTGCACTCTGTCTCTAACAGTGACCTAATAAATAGGTGCAGTATAACTGGAATAGTTATTCTCTTGTCTGTTTGTCCCCAGTTTCTTATAACCCGAATTTGTCAGCCTTTAAACATGAAGTTCCATTTTTGCTTTCTGGTTAATAGGCAATGATAACCCTGTCGTCCGTGTATTGTCTAATGCTGAAAGGTGGAATTATAGTATGTAATCATCTCATGTGGAAGGCATTACTACCAACAGTTTCATCTGGGGAGAGAATAATATATCCTTTTAGCTGTGTGTTGTTCATATTTTATAAAACTCCCATCAATGTTTGAAACTGGTGGTATACAAGGTGTGGCTTGAGAACAATATATAGCCATTATCTGTTCCTGTGAGGACCTGTTGGGCTCCTCAACTGTTTAAACTGAATGGCTGAAAAATGGATGGGGAAATTCTCCTCCAATTGAACGAACAGCCCAGTTCCCTACACTCTCCTCCATCAGAAAATCTTGGGCACGTAGCTGCCATTTGCCATGTGAGATTCTGCATATTGTGAGATTCCCTGTACAGAGTCTTTGGATGTGCCAGGCTGCTTTGTATCCTGAAACTGAGGCACTGGCATTGTGGGCAATCACCCACAATCTATTACAACCTAGGAAGATTCCCAGTGACTATAAGATGCTAATGCACACTAGGAGAATGCTCGTGAGGCCCCATTTGGCTGAAAAGGTGAGTTCTAGCAATTCTGTATGTCGAAAGACAATCATATCAGTGTTTTTTGCAAGCCAAGAATGCAGCTGCTATCACTATTCTCCATATCATTGACCTCAGTCTGTAAGGCAACCCATTAGAGTAGAGCAAACTCACACCAGGAGTCTCCTGGGCAGTTGATCACCATACTTCCCTGAACGCTACCACCATACCATCCTGAACATATCCAGTGTCACCTGATTTCAGAGGCTAAGCAGTGCAAGGACTGGTTAGTATTTGGATGGAAGACTACCAGGGAATATCAGAAATTTCCAGGTAGGGTTTGAAAGGGACCTGAAACACTGGAGCTGCTGCCAGTCAGAGCTGCCAGTATAGGAGTGGGTGGATCTCTACTGGCTCACTATAAAGCAACTTCCTATGTTCCTGTGCTGGTGTGGAAGTAGTAGGTATTGTCTGTACTGTCAGCATCCATGACCCTGGGCTTCAGGGTATTCCAGTGAAGCTCATTATTTGGGCAATGCAGGTGTGACTTCCCTTTGACACCGTGGGTGCTTACAAGCCTCACATTCTCCATCCCTAAGTGATGAGGTGGCAGTGAGACCCAGTTTGAGTAGGATCAAGTTTTATGTGGCTTATCTACCTTGTACTAGAGCTCCTTTAGTTATTTGAAATTAATACATCTTCAAATACTCATTCTATTGCTGTTAGTCATCTAAGGACCAGTACTAGTGAGCATAACTGCAGCCCCCACGTGAGAATCTCAAGAACATAGTAGGATTGCTACTGCATTGTTCTTGTGTAGAGCTTACAATGGTGTCACCCATTACTTCACTCTCAAGACTGCAATATTCCACAGTTATGATTTGTGTGATCAAGTAGTGATGCCATTAGGTATGATAATCCTTATCAGTCCTCTAGATGTTGTTGAATTGTAGTTCTCATCAGCACTAGCCAGGGATGGTGGATAGATAATATACAGGATGGCCACAGCAACTCTCATAATCCTTGCTGTACATTCTCTTTGTCTAGTTGAGAGATGAAAACCGTATGACCTTTGAGATGTTTGGAACTGCAGTCTCCACTACTATTGTACATTGGCTATGCTGTCTAGAGCTGCTGAGAGTTGCAGTTTAACAACGTCTGCAAGGCACACAGTTCCTACCCAGGTCTAGATGCAAGTATAATCTGATGGCTTGACCTGTACTGGATGTTAAGAATCCAATACATTGCTGAGTCTGCCACAAAGTTGTGTTTTGTTTAGACATGAGCCTTCCTTTAACCTATGTGATCTTCTTTTCTGTCCTATTTGATTACAAATGAAATGAAATGATCCACAGCTAGTAAGAAAAGAGTTCAGTGTTCATTTCACTGACTTGCTTGAAATAGCCAAGAAATACCTTTTCATTGCTAACCTCTCTTGATCTTCACAGAGACTGTCTTATGTGCCTCAAGACTAGAACAGAGTGAATCACTCTAATTTTGTTTTCTCTTTTGTTGCTGTCAAAAAAAGCATCTACTCTTTTCTTTTCCTCCACTTTGTATGTGCTTTCAAGTGTCCCCTTGCAATTTCTAGTTTTTGTCCAAGTCCAGGGCAGTGTGCAAAATCCCTCAAGGAATGTTTTCTTTAAGGTTCTGCTTCCCTTATCAAAGGAAAGTAAATTTGATGCCAAAGGAATGTCCCTGAAGAGGAAGTTTAGGAATGAGGCACTGCTCTAGAAAGGCCAATTGTGGGTACTTCCTGCCTAATCTTAAAAGTAGAGGCAGCTAGAGCACAGACTCTAAAGAAGAGGATATGGCAGGCACATAGGGGAGCAGGCCATCCTTTCTCTGTTGGACCATTTTGAGCTTTAATTCTGGCACACCACATTGTTTTTAGAAACTGCTTGGAAGCCAGTAAATAATACTGAGTACACATGTTCAGTCTGTTGAGCTTGGATCTGCTGTCTGACTACTGCATACTGAGCCATTTGAAGTTTCTGACAACCAACCTGTGTACAACTCATTGTAATAATCCGAGTTACTAGAATGTGTATACCTGGCTTTGGTATCATCTAGGTTAGATGACTTCATTGTGTTGTATGTCCAGCTGCCTTTCAGCAGTCCTCAAAGTTTCATATGGTTCAGAAACTTAAACAGCTGAGCTGTTTAATGACATGTATTGGGGGATTTCAGCAAATTTCAAAATGACATGAACGTGTCTAAATGAGAAAGCCAGTTTGTAAGACCCGTGCAGATTACTCTATATTCGGCAGAGACCCAAAGACATGCTCTGAAGATTGGCTTTTAATTAATCAATTTCCCTCTAGCCATGCCTAGGCTTTCCTACCACCTGTTTCCTTCCTCTGCTTTGTTTCATAAATGTGGCTTGTCAGTGGAAGGGGGAAAACTGGCATCAAGGAGGGCTGCAGATGGGAGAAGACACTTAAGAGTCTATACAATCATCAGAAACACTAAACTCTGTAGTTTTAAATTTCAAATTTCTTCTGGCCCAATGTATTCAGTGTGGAGAAATTAGCACTAGTCCCAAGCTTTCTGGTAGCAATGTTGGATTGTAAAGGTGTTCTGAAGTGTTCTTTTGGTCACTGAACCCACTGCTGCTCCCAGCCTCCTACGACACCAGTTTTATTCCTTCTGCCTTGTAGGATATTATAGCCTAAGGAAACAATGTGAGGAAAAACAGTAGCAAGACAGTCCACAATACAGGGAAGGTCTGGCAGGGTCTGCAAGGTCATTGGTCTTTATGAATGTTCTGATAATGTTCATTTCAAAAAGCCCACCTTTTCTAGAAAAGTTATCTGAGATGTCTTAGGAAGACTAGGTCCTTGACAAATCAAGATTACAGTGTGGAGGGTTGCTTCCCAGTAGTATAACAGTGGATGTATTCTTCTGCTACCTCATTTAGACATACACATAGGACAGATCATACAAGGCCATTTTGCTTATAAGGTGCTCCTTCAGTGAGGCCAACAACTCATTCTGTATCCCACTCCCTATGCACCTTCAAAACCTGCTTCAGGGAACTGGAAAAGGTCCAGAAGAGGTCTTGGGAAGACTGCGGACCACAGGGGCACAAGAGGGGGAAAATGACTGTTACACTGGAAGTGGTGCAACTCAAGGTTGGGTTTAGGTCAAAGGCTTGTGTACAAAGCCTTCTTGAGTTTTTTCCCCAACAATATCCTTGAAACTGTGCTACAACATCCTTTTTGGGGGAAAAAATAAAAAAGAACAACTTACCATGCATTGCAAAGGGTTTATTTATAAGAATATAAGCAACCTCATTGTCCATGTAGTCCTCACCCTGTGGCATTTTTCCTTCCAAATTATAGTACTGCATTTTTAGCACAGTGCATGAATTTTATTATGAAAACGGAGTGTCAAATGGCATCCTTAACATTGGGCTTGTATTAATAAAATGTCAAACAGGTATTCTGGTTTTCAGTGCCTTACATTTCTTCAGTGTAGAACAATGTATTGAGATGATTTATTGGTTTGTTTGCAAATGCTTATTTTGTGGTGTAACAAACTGGGTAAGTTGTCATTTAGTGGGTGCTGCTTTGCATGTCTAGGGAATTCTTGTGGGAATGAGAGAAGGAGATCCCATTTTAATCCACATGTTGCAGCAAGAATGTGCAGAACTCTCAGCAGCAAGTATAAGAGATGACTTCTCCCAGAATTCTAAGTGTTGACAAGGACACAGAATCTGGAAGGAAATCAGATTTAATGCTAACAACTAGATTTACATTCTGAACACTGAAACCAGATTTTATCAGTTTAAAAGAATTCTGCCACATTATATAACCCTGGCTTTAGGCTGTTTTTAATCTCAAAAGATAAAAGGAAATACATCAAAACCAACCCTTTCATAGGAAGAATTTCATTTCTTCTCACAGGATAAAAAAAACAGTGCTGATATTTCTGCTATAAAGAGTGCATCTTCCAACTGGCGAACCAACACCAGCTTTATGTCCAGCACGTTGCTTTCCAATTCAGGATGTAAGTATTGATTTTCTGTGGCAAGTATCAATAAGACCTTTTAATGGAATGGCACAGTGATTTCCCCCCACTTCCCTTACTGGCATAATTGGAGTTTTATTCTAATGTTCTTAAATACTTGATTGGTACATGTCTTTGGAAAGTAATAAAAGTTCCAGAAAATATATTTCTAGGTGAAGATTTCTAGCAATGAAAGTGCACAGAATCCCACCAAGAATATTAAGAAGCCAGCTTAACCTTCTTTTGCTGGTTGTATCAAGACAAATGAACTTGCTGTCTTGAGATTCCTCTCAAAAGAATGGGCATGGCTTCTGCCATGTTGTACATGGGTGCCATCACCTCAGATTTTTTTTTCATCTGAATAGCTTGTGCACATGATTAAGAGATGTTAATACAATATCAACTTGGTTGCTAACCAAGGATCTTCATAAGACCATCAAAACAAAAAAACACTTTTTTTCATCAGGAATTTAATGTACTCCAAATTCTATGGGCATGAAATTAAATTAGCTGATGAAAAGGGCTTGCAAAACTGTGATTTAGTCTTTGCAATGAACAAAACCATTTTGCTTTGTATGAATTGATAAATAATATTTCACCCAAACTCCAAAGAAATCCTGATCCTTGACTGCGTGATACTTTATCTTAAATTCCTCAGTAGCCCATCTTAACTGCTATATTTGTGAAATGAAAGTTCAAGGGGGAAATCCATGTAGCACAATTCCACCTCCATATTTTGGCTGTTGTTCCTTTAAAGTGAATGCAACCTTTCTAAATTATCCCTGAATGTTTTAATTATTACTTAAACAAAAAATGGTTTTGATTTATAAGTGGTTGCCACAGCACCTTTCTAAATGTAAAAATTAAAACTTTACATCGAACAATAACTGGGAGACTACGTTGTTTCATAATGCCATCCTTCCCTGTGGTGACATTTCATCAACATTTGACGGAAACAGTACAATGAGATTGTGGAGGCCAGTGTATAGGTAAGTGTATATGAAGCACTATTTAAATATTTTCCACCAGCCTCTGTACAATGCCAGCCATCAACTTACCTTCACACTCAATTTCTGACCACATGGAATTAGCATGATTCTAAGGCAGAGGAGGGTGGTTTTCTTTCATTTTTGAACCAGGGAAAATTCTTCCTCACCTATTGTTTGCTGCTTGGGGTGGTTGCAGTAGGAATATGATAGTCAGTCAATACAGCAGTAGCAAAAAGGGAAGACTGCATTACAGACAGACTCCATCAAGGAACCTACAGCCCAGAGTCTGCAAGACCTGAGCAGGGCTTTTGATAACAGCAGGTCTTGGAGTACATTCATGAGTACCTTGTAGGGCTGGAAAGAATATTCACCATTATTCATGTCTTTGCTAAAAAAGGGGTGTTGTGACACTTGGGAGATGCTGTTGGGAAGAATAAAACAACGGTGAGAATTTTATGTCATTACCGTCCAGTATTTGCTCATCCCAAAGTGTTTCAGGAAATTATTTTGCACAGAAATATATGTGTTTTTTTTTCCCCATGGGAACTGTTGGGTTTGTGCAAAAACATTGTTTCTAAGCAGCCATGTGTGTTTTCTGTACAAGATGGGTATTTTCTATGAAAAAAGCAATTTGGAACAACAAAAATCTTACCTAATGAAATCTACAAAAAAATAGCACTCATACACAGCATCCTGTGTGAAAGGCAACAATCTTGCACAAAAAAAAAATCTTATGCAAAAAAAAAGTCCTGTTTAAATCCAAGCAATTTTGCACAGAAAATAGGCACATGATTTTGTGCTGTAAGATTGCTGCTCTCTGTCTAAGATTTGTTATGCAAACATTTTGTTTTGCAAGATTGCCTTTTTTTTTTTTTTTTTTATAGAAAGCAACAGTCTTACTCAAAACACATGTGGCTGTCTGGAAATGGGATTTTTTCCACAAAACCCCACAATTCTCACACACAAAAAATGTGAATTTGCGCACAGAATAATTTCCTGGAAGACTTTGGGATGTGCAGACATTGAGCAACAACTGTACAGAAATATTTATTTTTCCTGCAGTGGAAAGAAAACTGTGGAAATTATTTGTATTCACTTACAAGGATGAAAGAGTTGAATATTAACATCTTTGGAACCTGGAAGCATTGAAGAGGGAGTTTCTAAGCCACACTAAAGGCTTACCAGCCTGGTGGGTTCTGGATGAAAGCAACTGTAGGACAGGTATTCTCCTGGACCCCAAAGACTTTATAGCTTTGGAAAGCAGGGTGCTGTCAGAAACTTCCTCCGCATCCAAGAAAAGGAGCCAGCAATGAGGGATCTTGGATTAGTCTTGGGCTGACAGAATGCATTCTTCTATGTTCTCACCTAAAGATAGAGCTTCACACTGAGGGAAGGTTAGAAAGATGAGATAATTCTGTCCATGGCAGAGGAGAAGTTAATCAAGTTGCATCACTGATTTCAATCCACAGTCTTGCCTCCTGTCTTCATTTCAGGAGTTCAGATAATCTTTACTATTTATATTTTTGTCCAAAGACAATTATTTACCATCCAAAAACACAAGTAACAAGAATGTAAAGTTATAGTACTTCACTATCTAACCTTTCATCTGAATGCCTCTGCTTAGTAAGTATATGTCTTGCTATATACTGGCAGAGATTTTTTAGAAAGGGTTTTATTTATGGTTTCCATTTTTATTAATCCCAACCAACTGGCATTAGTTTCCCCAGTTTGCATAGGAAAAGAGTTGAATGTTTCAAAACGTGAGTCCTGGTGGTGCTGGTGCTAGTGGGGATGTTAATGTTTTTTGGTAGTATCCCCTCTGTCATCACTGTTGTTACCATTACTATTATTAAGGTAATAATAATAGTAGTAGTAATAGTAGTAGTAGTGGTAGTAGTAGTAATAATAATAATATTATCATATTTTTATACCCTGCTTTTTTTCCCAAGCTGGGACCCAAACCAGCTTCTAACAGTTAAAAAGGTTAAATATCACAGAATACAAAAGTTAAAACACAATTAAACAGTTTTTAAAAATGAAAACAAAGTTAAAATAAGTAAACAAAACACCTGTACACACAATTAGCAATATCCAGCCCATTCTATCAGACAGGCCACAATATAATCACAAATTGAATGCCTGTCAAAATAAAAACATCTTTGCTTGACTGTGGAAAGAAAGTAGAGAGGGTGCCAGTCTGACTTCTTTGGGAAGGGGGTTCCAGGGGCAGCCACTGAGAAGGCCTTCTCCTGTGTTCCCTGTATCTGTGAGGGTGGTGGGACAGAGAGAAGGGCTTCCCTAAAAGATCTCAAAGCCTGAGCTGGTTCATAAGGGAGAAGATGGTCCTTCAGATAACCTGGAACTCAGCCATGCAGGGCTTTTAAGGTCATCACCAGCACTTTGAATTGTGCATGGAAATGGGCTGCTGGAGCTGTTGCAGCTGGGGAGTTGCATAATCCCTATAGCCTGCCTCAGTTAACAATCTGGCTGTGGGTCTTTGGACCAGTTGAAGTTTCTGAACACTCTTCAAAGGCAGTCCCACGTACGGTAATCCAATTGGGATGTACCAAGGCATGTGTCACCATGGCCAGATCTGATGTCTCAAGGAACATCATCATCATTATGCCCTATCACAGGTAACTGATTTTTTTTTAAAAAAAAGATACATCTGACTGTTTAATAGCATCCAAGACATCTGGCCAAGTGTTTGCCTTGTCCCCCTACATTTAGTTTCACCCTAAACATTGCTTAATGAGATCAACATAACACTAATACTCTTAATTGTTGTCCCTTATCAAGTGTTGTTTTTGGTTATTTTTTTATTGTCATTTGATATGCAGAACCTACTGATTAAAGAGCGCTGTCATCCCTGCTTTGTAATTTACACTAAATATCACTGTTGGTTTTGCTGTAAGTTCATTAGTGGAACATTTGTCACCTATATTTTGGAATCTCATCAAAATGGTTTGCTAAATCCATATCATGGTAGAATTTATTGTAATATTTTTTTTCAAATTCCAGTTGACCCCCAGTCCCTGTTGCTTACACAGGACAATAGGCAGAGCACAAATAATCATGCCTGTTGAAAGGTTTTGCTTTTCCACAGTATCAGCAGGAATCCTGAAGGAATCATTGGTTTCTACAAGATGATGTGGAGAGAGAAAAAGAGAGAGTAAATACAGGAGCTGGGGGCTTGTATATAGTTGGAACCTAGACCTATACATGGAATAGCACTGGGACAAAGTGCTCATTGCTGATTTGCAATCAGAAGCATGGACAGTATACATTCTATAAAGTTTGACATATGCATGGATCATTTCAGCACTAAGTGATCCACATATATATCAAAATGCAGTTTAATCAACCTCTGGTAGGAGGCCTGAGCAGAACTATAAATTGTTGCCTTTTTAGAACTCTGTAGTATTTTTATTGTGATCTGATATCTGTTAGAATGAGCTCCTTAAGATTATAATAATTTGGCTCAGAATATGTACTTTGACAGCTTCTAATGCTTCCTATCCACCATAAGGTGACCATTCTGACTCCCCAATTTCAGTCCAAGCCAGAGAAGAACTTCACTCTACTTTTTGTCACCAGAGAATCTCCAGCAAAGCTCTTTCTGTCCATTTTCCTTCCTAGTCTTTCTCCTTCACCATCCTTCCCTGTTTCTGCTTCAGCCGCTAGCTAGGATTATAAGCTGTCTGAATTTTTCCTTTTGTTAGTTACATTTATAACTTGGATACATGGCTTCCCTTCTCCCAACTTTATCCTCCCAGGATTACCCACTGAGTTTTATGGCTCACTGGGGACTATCACCAGCATCTCCCAAGTTTTAATCCAATAGTCTGTTATACCATGCTTAATATTTTCTCAACATGCTTGGAAGAGAAGTGTCCATCAGCAAGTACTGTGCAAGGGGGACAGAGAGATCTCATTCTTACTGCTGATGGAGAAGATATAACAAAGTAGGCAAGCAGAGGAAAGATTGGAAGCTTGCCGGTGGAAGTAAAGGGGAGTCAGTTGCTCATAGTAAGAGATGGGAGAGGCACTGGGTCTCTTGTGCACCTGGTGTATGATGAAGTCTAGTTTGACTCAAATAGGCTCTATAGAAGCTGATATCCTCCTTCTCTATGTTTGGCCTATTCTGTGCTAATCTGAGAAAAATTTGAGAGCAATCATTCCTGACTAGTAAAGTTGGTCATGGAATCCATAGATGAGATTGAAGCATAACTGAGCAAAGATATTTAGACTATGATAGCTAGTGCCTTGGTTAGCCAGTGGAATCCTAAATACCTGTTCCAAGGGACTGGGTATTTTAAATAGAGGGTAATTTTAAAAAATGGGAGGATCGTTATAATATCTTCCTATCCTGTTACTAGATGAAGAAATTAGGTAAATCAGGACATTTTTGATACATAAACATTGTAGCATGTCAGGTAGAGAAAAAAGCTCAAAAAGGTAATGATTTCCAAGTGCTGCTTGGGCTGTCTGATGTGCGAAATCAGCAATTTTTTGTCCTAAAATGTGCCAAGTAACATGTTTCTTTTTTTATATTTATATTTATGTGTGTGCGTGTGTGTATGTGTGCGTGCGTGCGTATATATTAAAATATCGTACAAAACAAAAAATTATACACACCATATCTTAATAGTATACCCAACATTTAACAACATTTAACAAACCACTCATATATATACAATATTTCCTTCTTTTTTGCCCCCTCCCACCCATCCAGACAATGGTGTAGCTTATTAGTTTCCATTTTTTCTTTTGTGGAAAATCATTTTAATGGTTTCTTTTACTTTCTCATTCCCCTCTTTTTCCTGAACAAACTCAATCATTAATGTCCAATTACTAAATCAGATCTCCTCTTTCCTTTGACCAAAAAATACCCTTCTTTTTTCCATTATATAATCAAACATTATATATTCCGATATGTACTGCTCCCATGCATTATGATTACATCTTTCTTTTTCTTTCCATCCATATGCAGTTACTGCTTGTACTTCTATAACTAATTGTTTAGTTAAATATTTTTGTTCTTTCTTTAACTCTATATTCCTAACATTACAAGTTATAAATATTTATTTAATTGAATTTCGCCCCCAATTATTTTATGTATATCTTGTTCTATTTCCTTCATAAAACTTTGCAGCTTGGCACACTCCCACCTCATATGAATATATGTTCCTTTACTCGTGCACCCATGCCAACAGGCAGGTGATACATTTTTAATAGTATATGATAACTGTTGTGGTGTTCTATACCATCTTGCTATGACTTTCATCTGTTGTTCTCTAACCTTGTTATTTTTGATAATTTTGATTTCCTAACCATTGTTTCATTTCTTTCTTATTGAGCTGAATGTCCTTACTCCAAACTCCTAACCAACCTTCTATAAGTTTATATTGATTATTCAATAACATCCTATATATCATGCCACCTAACCCTTTTCTGCCTTCCTGTCTTTTCTTCAATATTTCTTCTAATGGATTTTGACTATCTGTTATAGATATTATTTCCTGTAGACTGTTACATATACCATTTAATTGAAGCCAATATTGATTAGCTATTAAATCTAGTATTTCTTTTATCTATATCCATTGACCTAGATTATCAGATAGGTCACCTATTATCATATATCCAATACTCCTCCGTTTCCTTAATACTATTCCTTTACCAACTTCTCCTTCCTTATTCAAATATTCTAAAGAGTGCCAATAATAATTTTAATCGTCAATCCCCTCCCATTTTTGCCATATTTGCCACATTGTCCTAAAGGGTCCTTTATTAAATTTATTTTTCTTTCCTTTTCGTATTTCTAACATTAATTTATATTCCATGTCACTTAACTGCTTCTCTATCCTAGCCCATCTTTTTTGTATATTATGTTCAAAATTTAATATTCTTGATAGTTGGAAAGCCTCAAAATATTTTTCCAGACAAGGAAGTCCCCACCCTCCTTCCTCTTGAAGAGTATATAATCATGTATTAGAAACCCTACTCTTCTTTTTCTTTAATATCCATTCTCTTGTTTTCCTATCTGGTAACATGTTTCTATCCAACTGTTTATTTTCTGGAAACTTGCCATCCACCAGCAGCAATGGCTTCCAGACCAGCACTGGTCCATATACCACCAATCAGAATAGCACTTAGAATAGCTACCCATTAAATTAAATTATGGCTATAATTATTTAAATATTTCTAGTACAAAAAATTGTTGACAAGAAATAAACACAACATTGATTAAAGGATTTCAGGCTAAGTAGATCCTATCAACTCAGGCAGAGATAAAGGATTGTGTGGTTGAAAGGATCTAGATGTCAGTTTTGTTGCTCAGAAGTATATTTGTTTTCATATCAAGCTGAGGGCAGGGGATGTTACGTTACAGATGGTGGGCCAAACAGATTTGCACAGTCTGTGTTTGCATATGGTTTTATCTCTCTTGTTTGATTAAACTTCTGCTGCCACACCACAACATTCCAAGTAACAAAAAGGGAATACAGTTAGCAGGTACTGCTTTTCAGATTCTCTCAGCATTAAAACCTGAGGACATTCTTTTGGTGCACAGAATACTGCTTGAAGGATAGAAAACCACCTAGGAATTAACCCGCTCAGTTAGGCTTTTATTGCAAAGCCAGTGGTTAAAATTTACCCACTGTGTGAGTAACACTGAACACAGCTCCTTGGCAGATCAAATGTTTTACATGCTGGAGCTCCTAGGCTAAATTCCTACATCTTTTAGGTAGGGCTGGGGAGAGATCTAAAACCTTGGAGAGCTGCTGCCCAGTACTGTAGAAAAACAGCTTGCCTAGATGGACCCATGATTTGGCTTCCAAGCAGTTTTTTGTGTTTCTGTGAATGCTCGGGACATCCCACAACACCCTGAGGAACAATAATATATGTCTGTGTCATTTCTTGAATGTCAAGGGGTCTATCTCATCAGTAACACAAACAAATCCTCTCTTTCTGAGTTATACAGACAGAATTTTGCTAGCCTTGAAAATATTTCTAGGGCATTGCTGCAGGTGAGAGGGAAGAATACTAGCATTTAGTATCTTTTAACCCTTTTAACTGATTTTTTAAAAAGTGGCTCCACAGCTAAATGGGCATGAACCCCTTCCCCAAGGCTGTTTTTTTCTGCTTATAGCATAAGCTTTATTGTTGGTAAATAATGCAACAGATGGTATATAGAAGAGAAACATTCCAGCCATGTTGTTGATGGGGTCCAACACTCCTCATAGACAATGGTAGAATGGGGGCTTCAAATAAATTCTATCCAGACTTACCCCTCAGCCAGCAATCAGATAAAATCTGGCTGAAGAGGGATAACCCATACCCTGAAATCCACTCTGAGGTAGGCAGTAGCTTTATTTGTAAAGATATGAGAACACAGCACATTTCTCCTGAAGTTGCTGAGACTAAACCATACATGGAGATTACACCTTTTTATATGTAACCATCCTAAAAATTAGGCATGCACATATTTCCTGCTCCTTATCTCAGAGACACCAGGTTCTCAAAACACACAGCCTCTTCAGGCTACCCTTTCATTTTCACCCATATCTGTTCCCTCATCCTTTACATTGTATACATTATAGCAATAGGTAATAAAGCAATTAATGATAGATACTATATAACAAATCTGGACAAACTCCAGTACAGATACATTGTTGCAGTCATCAAATAGCACTGGATACTTTGTAGCAATTACAGCCACACTTACTAGAGGTACACAGTATCTGCTTCTACAATGGTTAAAATACATGGGCTTAGTACACATCTGGCAGATGCAGCTCATTTCCCATGTCATGGGTTATGCGTCCTGATAGGAGTTCATCCCAACTCAAGTGCCCTGTGTGTCCAGTGACAGGGATTTGACTTGATTGCCAGCCAAGGGATAAATCTGGGTAGAATTTGTTTGGGGCCTCAGTTCTATCCTTAGGTGTGAGAGGTGATGGGTTTCATCAGCGAAAGAACTGGAATGTGTCTCTACTGAATGCCATTTGCTACCTTATTTATCATCTTTACAGCTTACGTTATACCAATAGAATCATAGAAACATAGAGTTGGAAGAGACCACAATGGCCATCAAGTCCAACTCCCTGCCATGTAGGAACAAAAACTCAAAACACCCCCAGTAAATGGCTATCCATCCTCTGCTCAAGAACCTCCAAAGAAGGCGACTCCACCACACTTTAAGACAGCATATTCCATTGTTGAATGGCTCTGACTGTCAGGAAGTTCTTCCTGATGTTTAGGTAAAATCTCTTTTCCTGTAGTTTGGATCCATTGCTCCGTGTCCTAGTTTCTGGAGCAGCAGAAAACAAGCTTGCTCCACCTTCAACATGACATCCCTTCAAATATTTAAACATGGCTATCATGTCTCCTTTTAACGTTCTTTTTGTCAGGCTAAACATACCTACCTCCCTAATCCTCTTCTCATAGGGCATGGCTTCAGACCCTTCACCATTTTGATCGCCCTCCTCTGGACATGTTCCAGCTCATCAATATCCTTCTTGAACTATGGTGCCCAGAACTGGACACAGTATTCCAAGTGAGGTCTAATCAAAGCAGGATAAAGTGGTATTATTACTTCCCTTAATCTCAACACTAAACTCCTGTTGATGCAGCCCAGAATCTCATTGGCTTTTTTAGCTGCTGCATCACACTGTTGACTCATGTTCAGCTTAGGTCCACTAAGACTCCTAGATTTCTTTCACGTGTACTGTTTTCAAGCCAGGTATCACTAGTTCACCAGTCTTGTATCTGTGTATTTCATTCTTTCTTCCTAAGTGTAGTACCTTACATTTTTCCCTGTTAAAATTAATTTTGTTAGTTTTGTCCCAGTCCTCTAATCTGTCAAGGTCATTTTGAATTCTGATCTTGTCCTCTGGGGTATTAGCGATCTCTCCTAATTTGGCATCATCTGCAAATTTGTTGAGCATGCCTTCTGTTCCCTCATCCAAGTCATTTATAAATAACACATCCTAGTTCAACAGCTAAAGAACCCTGGGAGAGGACTGGAACTACACAGAGTTATGAAGCAAGACAGTCCATCCCCTTAAAAAAAAAATTAATAGATGCTGGATGCCACACAGTGTCATTGCATCCTAGAGCAATATCTTACTGTTTCATGAGCCATGCTGATGTGGCTTCTACCTTTCCTTCCCCTTTCCAGTTTCACATGCAACAACCTCCTCTTATTAAAAAAGCAAAATGGTACAGTTCCTGAGGCAAGGCTCCCCTATTTTCCTTTTCCCCACATTAGTTACATAATGACAATCCATGAAGGCTTATGGTAGAAATATCTTTTTCTCCATTAGTTTCAAGGGTGCTACAGGATTCCTCTATATAGTTTTATAATTAATGATGACTTAAGTGTGGTACCATGAATAAAGCGTTTGCAGAAACACTATTTTGACCTCTGTAGTAATGGTAATGTGGCGTAGCAGGATGTTTCTGCAGTAGCCCGTTATAGTGCTATTATTCCACTTTCAACATCCTATGGAATCCTCAAAGGTCCCTCCCTAAAACAGCAAACCCCAGGATTCCATAGGATGTTGAAAGTTGAATAATTCCATTATAACAGGCTAGTGCGGAAATGGACCAAGCCTCCGGACACTTGGTGTGGATACTACAGGATCTTTCAGGGTTCGCCTTGGGGTTATTTTTTAAAAAATGGATTAACTAATTTTAGTTAATCAAAATCTTTTTGTAGCCTATAGTAGCATCTTCAGTCACTAGGTGACTTCCTAAGACATGATGAAACAACCAGATTTTCGATATTTATTTCTCCAGAGGGCTTCTGGTCAACTCTCCCCAGTGCTTCTGTCTTGTGTGGCCACTAAGCTCTTCAGACAATGGGAAAAGGAGAGAGAGAAAAGGTCCTGATGCCTGCTAAGAGAAGACTAAGCCAAGGTTGAAAAAGTACTAGAGCAGAAATAGAGAAAGACCAGTGAGGGGAAAAAAGACTTAAGGCACAGGAGAGAAGAGAAAGAAAAGTGTAGGAACAGACCTATGGGATTGCTAACCATTGCAAATTTGGGTACATCTGCTAGTTAGAACAAAGCCTTCAGGTTAAACAATCAGGCCTTCTAAACTGTAGAAAAAGGAAGCTATTTTTATCTGGAAAATCTTTACTTAAATGCATAGGTCCATTTAATGTGAAGTTGTTACTGGCAGTAAAATGGAAACCAATTTGATTCCCTCCATCTTTGTATTTGCTTCTTGTCCTTGTATGCCAGATTTTAATCTCTGTAGTTACTGTAGTGTATCTTTTCATTTTCATAACCATCTATTTGAAATGTTATTGTGGGAGCTAGTCTGACTAAACCATTTTGCAGAAAGGAAGAGGTTTATCTGATGGCATAATTTAGGCAAGAAGGTGCTCATTAAAGACATACTTCATAGAGTCAGCTTTATTTTCAGTTGCCAGTCAACAATATCTTCTTTTTAAAAAGGCTAATCAGCCACTGGCTGTTACCTTGACATTAATCTGAAGAAACTATTTATAATGACCACTGTACTATTCTCTAGTTTTAGATTACGAAATGATTAGCAACTGCAGATGCTTTGCATTAGTGTTGTAAATGTATCCCTTTCCTGTTTGTACAGTGTTTATCCTTTGAGTGTATTGGCAAATCTTTTCCCAGAAGCCATTTGATTTCTAATGCTTGTGCTGTGCTGAGTCTTAATCCAGGACCTTCAAAATCTGCAACCTCTTCTAAAGAAAGGCAATAGCAGCACAGCTTTCCATGTTTTTTCAAATCAGAACCCTCAGTTAACCTTGGCTCTGCTGATGTCCAGCACTTTTTATAAGTAGCATTAGTATTCATTTATAGAGCCACATACAGTGTTCAAAACAACATTACGTTCCTAATCTCTGTATCCATTACGACATATGGCACTATTACTAAGTCCTTGCTACACAAGGGAGGGAATTATGCAGCCCTCCAGATGTTGTTAGACTGCAGCTCACAGCATTCCTCACAATTGGCTGTGCTGGCTATGCCTGCTGGGAGTTGCAGCTACATCTGGAAGGCTGCATGGTTCCTACAGGTGGAGTGATGCCATAATAAGTTCATTATAGCAAATTTATAGCCCAAAGTGAGACTGCAGACTTCCCATTCCATTCCCCCATCACCAATTTAGCCATACTCTTAACTACTTTGTTATAAGATAGACTGGCTTATGTGTGAGTAGTGTTGACTTCCTGAAGATATTCTCTTCCTGCTGCTGCTCGTCTCTGAAATGCACTAGTACCTCGCTCTGCTTGAAGCAATACCCACTAATATAATTATAAAGGTGAGCCAGGATGAAAACCTGAAGTAGAATATTATGGACTAACTCCTGAAACATTGTTCATACAAGCACTGCATGTTATCTTATGCTGCATGACACTGTTGCCCTAAGAGGTGGGAGATGTTGGAGTCCACCCGCAATGCCAGCATCACCTTAGAATTTGGGGGAATTATAGCTCAAAGGACACCTGCAAGAGGAGAGTAATGGCAGGATCTTTTCACCTTTATATACCAGTACTAACTGTAGAGAGGACTCCAATTAAAGTTAACAAGGTATTTTATTTGAATTGACAAATACATGAGAAATCAAACACTCTTAAGAACCATACAAGGCTATTGGGAAATGAGGCAAGAAAGGTTGGATAGAGAGAGATTGGGTAGAAAGGGTGATAGTTGCCGGTCCTGAAGAAGGGATCCCAGCACAGTGGCTCAGACAGTGTCTGAAGATAGCATGGAGGACACCATGTACAATGTACTACATCTAATGTACTACAAATGACTGGGGTCAAAGCTAGGGTTTTTATATCCTAGTTCACACCCTGAAGGGGTGCCTTGACAAAGCAGTAATGGCTTTCCCACAGGACTGAGAAAGGGGTTCAGAATGGGCTGATTGCCTAACACTGTAGTGAGAAAACATTGATGGGACTCCTGACGATCATGATGATCTCTTTGGTCAGGTAGGGTGTCTAGGGAAGATTTCCATAAGGTGACATTGAGGGATAGTCTCTGATTACTGACTAATATGGGCAGTTCATCTTTCATTCTATTAAAAAATGCCAAGACCTTAAAGCAGTGAAGGGATTAGCACAAACCCATCAGTGTTGAGTTTTCCACATAAACCTATATGAACCTTCATGACCCTGAGCATGTCTCTGGCCAGTGTGACCCTGGACATGTTCTCTGGCCAGCATGGCTTCAATCATATTCTCCAGTCATTAATAAGTCCAATTTATAGATATCTCACAGGAGGGATGGTAAAGTATGGTAACAGCACCATCGCTGTGAACAGAAGGAGGCTGTTGCTGGATCAGACCAAAGTCCTGTCTAGTCAAAGATTTTGTTCCCAAAGTGGGCAACTTTATTCCCATAGGAAGCCCACAAGCACAATGGCATCTTCCCATTCATGTTGTCTAGCAATAAGTATGTGTGCAGGTGTTTATTGTCCTACTTTTCTTCCAATATTGGGGCAACAGGAACTCATATGGATAGTGCTGCATCGTTTGATCAATGAACGACCCTTGAATTTTGTAGCTAAAAAAGGGATGAGGGTGACAATTATTCGTAAGAAGCCGTTCATCATGCAGATGACAGTTACATATAAACATTCTATACTCCTGTCAGGATCTACTAGGAACATGGATCTGCAGTCGTGTAGGGATGTGGGGTCAGGGGGGGATTCGTCCTGGGCAGCATTGTTTTGGGGGGTGTCCCAGCCTGTAGCCATGCTTCTGCATGCCTTGACCACACCCCCACGCACTGCAGCCATGCCCCCATGCACAGTGCCATGTGCTGTAACACCACCCCTCCCGTCCCCCCTCCACATGCTCCAAGCTTCGCCACTGTGGATCAGGAAAATGAAAATACAACAGTGAGGGTCACCATTAGAGTGGTGAGCCAATGTTAACTGTGAGCAGGAAAGTTTGCTCATTTTCAGAGGTTGGGACACAGTCCACTGACATATTGCGTTTAAAAGATAAGACAGAATGAAAACTCAAGGTGCGAGGCTCCTGAATTTCATGTTTGGTGTACCAATAACTCAAGTTTGTTTTCTTTGTTATTGCGGGCTCACAATCCTTAGATTCTGGTGCTCTATTTAGCACACCATCTATTAGCTAACAAAATAATGTCCAAAGGTAAAGGATTTCCTTTTAATATGTTTTAAATATATTGCTTTTATTATTTTTTTCATGTACCTTCTGGTTCTTGGACTATTGAGAGGGTAAACAGGATTTACTATCCCATCTGGCCATTGCTATTCATAACTCTACATTCTACCTGCTATCTGCCTGCAAAGCTTAATATTTATTAATGTTATGCTTACAATGCTTTTAGACAACTGCTTTCCACTAATGATAGGCAAACTCTCATATTTTCTTTGGGAGAAGAGAAAAAAAAAAGACGGTGAGGAGGAGAGGAGGAAAGCTAATAGGACATGAAGTTCTGCTGGAGGAGGAGGAGGACTAGAACCAGGACTACTTTGTCTTCAACCCATCTATTAGTTCATAAGATCATCAACATTCCGAAGAGTGTGGTCCCCTGTATGTACAGACTTGCTTCCTGGGAGCAGCCTTTTTCTGAGTCCATCCCATGTGGTTTGGAATATATGTGGACACCACAGCCATGTGAATCGAACCAGTCACTTGGACTTTTCCACATAATTGTCACCTTCATTCCCTTTTCAGCTACAAAATCTAGGGTCATCGACTGATCAACAATACAGTACCATCCATAAGAGCTCAATTGAGAAACTGTTTAAAAAAATAACTTCATCAGAAGAGGAATGAATAATAAAAGAGCATCAGTTCCAAAAGTTATAAATCCAGTTCGTTCAGAATACATTTCCAAATGCTAGCCAAAGAGAATGAAATGCTCCACATGGCCTAGGTAGCAGCTAACTGAGCAGTCTTCTCAGATGATTATGGACTCACCTGGTTAACAAAACAGACCCCAATCCTAGTACAGACAGCTACCAGAAATAATATGGTTTGCACTAGTTCTCAAAGCAGAATTGGATATTGGGGTCAAACTGGTCAAAAAGCTTTATCAAATGAATGAAAGGGATCCCTTAAGGACCTTTGATACAATTATTTGGTTGTTGTTACGTGCTGTTTATTCAAAGGAGTTTTCTGTTTCCTTCCTCTGAATGTAGCCTACAGCAGCTGGCATTCCCTGGTGGTCTCTCCTCCAAGCACTAACTAGGCCTGGCCTTGCTTAGCTTCCAAGACTGGGCAGAATCTGGTGCCTTATACATCTGTTAAATTGTAAGACTTTTTTTTTTTGCAGCTTTTAAAAAGAATTAGATAAATCAGATAGGTATAATGGATGATGTTAGCCATTATAACCATCAAAAACATCTTTTCAGAGGCAGCTAATCTCTAATTTGTAGACATAAAGGAGATAAATACCATTTGAGTGCCAAGCCAGATAATTATTGGTTTAAGCCACTGCAGCACTGCTCTTACTTCCTTATTCTGCAATCGAATCAGGAAGAAAAAGTAGACTTTTTTTCCTTAGTAAATTGAATCTTTACAGATGGTTACACTGCTGAATGCACCAGTGATCATAAATGTACCCAAAGCTATCATTTTTTCCAGTTCTGCATTCATCCTTTTGATTTTGCCACAGTTCCATTACAAATGTCGTTACTTTTAATAAGACAAGTTTGTACTTGAAGTTTTGAATGAGCTCCTTAGTGGACATTCAGTGTTATTCTTCTTACCAGGGTGGTAAGATTTTATAGATTGTCACAAGGGCCCAGTTATAAAAATCTATGACTCATCCTAATACACAACTTGAGCAGAGAAACATCTATTTTATTAACTATATGGGAAATAAGCTTTCATGCCTAAATCCAGTTGCTAGTCTGAAGTAAAGTAGATTGTTTAAATCAATGGGATTTATACACATATTGACTCCCCATTTAGTGACTAGCAACTGAATTTAAACCTCTGTATTTTAAATACCTAAATCCAGCTCCTAGTCCCTAAATGATGGGTCAATACATCTGTAAATCCCATTGATTTAAGCAATCTACTTGTTTGTGAGAGCCAACATGGTATAGTGATTTGAGCATTGCACTATGACCCTGGATACCAGGGTTTGATTCCCCGCTCAGCCATGGAAACCCACTGGGCAACCTTGGGTACGTCACTCACTTTCAGCCCCAGAAAACCCTGTGATAGGTTCACCTTAGCATCACCATAAGTTGGAAACAACTTGAAGGCACATAACAACAGCAACAAATTTATATGCAAATCTAGACAATGAAAGCAAGATGGAAATAATATTTCCCATGCAGCCTGTGTTATAGAAGATAGTTTATTTCCATTTAAGCTCTCAAGGTTAATTTTTCCCAGACTAAAGATATAGTCCTGTACTCACATATCCGGTAATAAGCCTGAAGTAGGACTTACCTTTGAGTAGAGACAGATAGGATTACACTGCTAAACCTAAGGCTCAGATATCCAACCAGCTGTTCATTATCTAGAAAGATGGTTGCAAGGTCATCTTGGCTTTTGCATTTTTAATTGTTGCATGGCAAAAAAATCTTGTTGTCTCTAAGGCCAAATCTTGTTGCCTCATTGGCCACAGTAAACTACAAATCCCAGAATTCCACAGGATGTTGAAAGTGGAATAGCAGCACTACAACGGTGTAGTGCAGAATAGCCCTAACTCTCACAAAGTCCTTGTTTAACAGCATAAGAATGTTATCCAGAGCCTTAGACTAAGGCAGGGATAAGTTTCAGGTTATTCTAACATTGCTTCTGATTGGCTTTGGCAAATCTTGATGTTAGCAGATACTGATGTAGTCTATCATCTCACAAACTACAAGTCTGAGATATCCTTGCGCATAGGCAGGAAAGAGTGACATGTTGCAGGCTGGGCAAAAGTAAACTCTAAAAGACAGTGGAGCAAGTGCTGTTGCTTCTTTTAGTGGAATTTATAGAATCATAGAGTTGGAAGAGACCACAGGGGCCATCCAGTCTAACCCCCTGCCATGGAAGAACCTACATCAAAGCATTCCCGACAGATGGCCATCCAGCCTCTGCTTGAAAACCTCCAAAGAAGGAGACTGCACCACACTCCGAGGCGGCATATTTCATTGCCAGACAGCTCTGACAATGAGGAAATTCTTGCTGAGATTTAGGTGAAATCTCTTTTCATAGAATCATAGAAATGTAGAGTTGGAAGAGACCACACGAGTCATCCAGACCAACCCCCTGCCATGCAGGAACACCCTCAAAGCACTCCCGACAGATGGCCATCTAGCCTCTGCTTAAAAACCTCCGAGGAAGGAGACTCCACTTTTCCTATAGTTTGAATCCATTGCTCCTTGTCCTAGTCTCTGGAGCAGTGGAAAATAAGCCCGCTCCCTACCTGACATGACATCCCTTCAAATATTTAAACATGGCTATCATTTCCCCTCTTAACCTTTTCTTCTGCAGACAAAACATACCCAGCTCCCTAAGTCACTCCTCATAGGGCATGGCTTCCAGACCCTTCGCCATTTTGGTCACCATCCTCTGGACATGCTCCAGCTTGTCAATATCCTTCTTGAAATGAGGTGCCCAGAACTGGACACAATATTCCAGATGAAGTCTAACTAAAGCAGAATAGAGTGGCAATGGTACTTCCCTTGATCTAGACACCATATTCCTATTGATTCAACCAAGAATTGCATTGCTTTCTTGGCTGCTGCATCACATCACTGGCTCATGTTCAGCTTGTGGTCCTAGATCTTTTCACATATACTGTTATTCAGCCATGTGTCCCCAATCCTATATTTGTGCATTCCATTTTTTCTACCTAAGCATAGGACCTTACATTTCTCTCTGTTGAAATTCATTTTGTTAGCCTGAATATTTAATTCACTCATAGTCACATTCTGATGTAAAATTGAGAATACCATCTGTTTATTTAAAGCAACCAACAACTTTTGTTTTACATTCAATTCAGTCCTAAAACATATGATACCAGAGAAACTAGAAAAGACTTGCAACACTTCCTTCTGAAAGTTTTACTTGTGAATTGTTGCACATGTGAAAAAGTCCCTCAAGTCTACCTTTGAAAAACAATAGGAACAAGTCCAACTTAGATTATTAAATAGATTTAGAAGAATTTCAAGAGTAATATACATAACCCATGGGATTTTTACACACTGCCAGTGACTGTGGCAGAAGCTGAAGGAAGTTTCAGCAAGCTAGAAATGGCAGGGGTTTGAAAATGGGACTAAGTTGGTTAAAATGCCTACCCATCTTGACTATAGCATGTGAACACGCAAGAGAAGTTGACTTTGTAGGGCTAATACAAGAATTTGCAATGAAAAAGTACAGAAAGTTAAGGGTTTAAAGTTAAGTGCAGTAATGGTTACCACCGTGCCAGTCCATTAGACTAAAAAAAAGAGTAAGATGTTAACAGTATGATCCCTTTATTAATGCCGAAGCAGCTGTAAAATTTTTTTAAAGTGATTTGAAAATTTGGAGAACACTAATTACTATTACAGCAAGAAAGCAAAAGTGGGCATTTTTTCCAGAAAAGCAGAAAACATAACAGTTATTTTAAGATTAAAATAAATGTTTTTCCTGGCTCATGAGATTTTATATATGGTACATGGGGATGTAGTGTTCATGGGGAAAAGAAAGGTGTGTTAAGCTTTGCACTATACTCAGAAAATTGTGCTGGTGCTAGGTACTGTGGAATCCTCTAAGAAGGTTTCCCAGATGTGGTCAATGCTTCTTTCGTGGTAACAGCAAAAGACATTTTTGGACCTAGTGGGATTTTTATTCACGCTTTTGCAATTAGCATTTTTCCCCTCCTACTTTTGCAGCAGGATTTTTGATGAACTCTTGAGAAAGGGGTGTCTTAAACATTAGGGAAATCCATTTCTCCTCTATTTAGAGTAGCTGAATTCAGCACACAACAATGCCTTCTTGAATCTCTAGGTGTAGGTGATGTTGCCGATTCATTCCTACCTATGCAGCAAACACATCCATGGTTTGTCCACTGCACATTTACCAGTGAACAGGAATTAAATATGTAATAGATAAGGAGCTGAGAAGACAGGTGTGATGGATCCCCTTTCAAAGCTGGCTCCACAGTTCCTAGCCTTGTATACCTGTCACTTTCACCTTGTCCTAAGGGCCCCCCCCTGGATTTGGGATGTGGGACATGGGCCTCCAGGTGACCTTGGTGTGGACGTGTGTGTGTGTTAGCTTTGTTGTTTTTTATGGTAAGTGTGACTCATCCTTGATTCAGGGTTAATGATGCTTGTCAGAGTCACATTTAGAATGTTACCCAAGGATTTCAACTTTGTTACTTATGTAACACAGAATAATTAATACTTGTTCAAGTTCAGTACTCATTTCCAAACACGTAATCATATTCAAACTGAGCTATGTCAGACCTTTTCCTTCAACCAGCCCAGACACCCAGTACATATTCACTCTCCTCTGACTCTCACAACTGACTCCTTCAAAAGTCTTTCTCCAACTATAATCAACAAACTCTCTTCTTAAAAAAAAAAAAATTCCTCTCACTCATTGAAGCCCCCCCCTCACAGAGTTCTTTGTGCTGGAATTGGCTGCTTTCTGTTATTCACAAGTGTGCTTCACATCCCTTCGTCCAAGAGTTCTTCAGTAACATTTTTTGAAGTTCTCTCCCTCTCTGCTTTTCCTCTTATAGCATCACAATAGGATTGGCTGAGACTCCGTAGGTGATGTCCCTCACATATTTTGCAGCTAAGCAATATACTTTTTAAAAACTTTAGGCATTCTCTGGGCATTCCATGGAAGACAAGTAGCAAATTTGTTTACCCTGCGTAAGATGAATTGGCCCTGTTCTCCTATTTTTCAGTTATATTTAAATAGCTCCCCCCATCCAGTCTTATTTGTGTCAAGGAGCAAGAGATTTTTAATACTCAGCTGCAGCTGAAATGGGATTCCAGCTCTTCAGGTGCAATTATCCCTCAATCTGTAGCAATTTACACCTCATTAAGAAAGTCCAAATTAAGCCTCCTGCCTGATATACTATAAGATCACTTCGCAAAATTCAAGATATCTGTGAGTGCTTGGTGAAAACCTCCAGGATACACCATGCCCCATGGCAGGTTCTTAAATATGGATGGATTCACAAAGTTGTAGACAAGTAAATACTCGTCGTAGTCTGATTCCCTGTGGGACAATCTGTTTTCTTGGCATCTCTTTCTCAGACCAGTTCCTAGTGACCCTGTTAAAGAGCCAAGCTCATCTAAGCCTGGAAGCAGTCACATTTTCCACAAACTTTGCATCATGAATCCTTTCAGGAAGCTTGGCCTTACAGTTAAAACAAGTGAAGTTTGCCACAAACAGTCAGTGGCTTTTCCTTGTTGCGTCTTTGGTTGCAGAGTCCTTTTATAAGTCTCCAGCCATTCATCATGGGATATCTCCTTTTATAAGAATTACAACGTGGCCCTCTGTAACATAATGTACACATTCCACTCTATAAGAAGTTCTCTGTTTCATGAAGGAGGAACAACAAGAACTCAAGGAACATTTACATTCCCCCTGCCATGGCCTGGACACAAAAAGTACAAGGCAATCTCAGCCGTTATCTGGCCATGCAGCCAATTCTCCACCAGTCCAGGCCACCCTAAGATGTTTCAGTGCCTGAGGCACAGCAATGAATAGCAACTCCTACTTCCAAAGTCAAGGTGCATTGTACCTAAAGCCAGCCAAGTTGTTTTGACACCTCAGGCAGAAAATCTCATAAACACCTCTCCTTCTTCCTGGCAATGAAAAAGGAAGTCATAATAAGTTAAGTAACTAACAGTTTGCTGCCTTTTAATGATATGCCCAAAATCTGCTGCCTGGGGCAGCCTCATTCTGCCTCATTGTAAGACTAGTTCTGGACTCTTAAAATGACTATGGACTCCTGTCCTTGCAGCTGTTGGGAGCATCCCAGTTGTCCTTGACTCTTCAACACTCCTGGCCATCATGGCCTTAGGAAACACATGAGCAGAACTGTAGTCTTGTCTGAAAAGTTAAGTTTTAATTTTGGCCATGGATTCTACAGGGGCATGCTTTCGTCCATGGCCAGTACAATTCACTAGCTTTGACTCCTTAGTTAACTCACAAGAAGTTTTTACTCACAGAAGAGAGGACAGCCATTTTCCTCAGTTTTTTGTGTTGGAAAAAGTTGGAGGAACTTCCAGAATATTGGTGGTGCTGAGGACTTCAGGGAGAATCAGCAAAATTCACCTCTCCTCTCTTTTCCACCAGTCCTGTGTTACCCTGATGTCTGGGGTCCCTTGGGGGACACCTCAATGTGCTCCACTTGATGGGGAATGGAAACTAGCCAGAGCACAAGCAATAGCAAAGCGAGAGGCAGGTTAACCTAGCGGTGTCTTTTTACTCAGTTTTTATGTGGTCAGGCCAAGCCAAAAAACAAACAAAAATGTCCAATAAATGATTTTATTGAATGAAAATCTCATGCAGTAACACAATCACTCACACATGCACCCAAGAGCTATTAAAAAGCAAAAGAGAGGAAATTGGACAGGGGGGTATTGAAGGGGTGTAGTTGGGGTAATACTGCACCTTTTCCTGAAGTCCTGGGTCCTGGAAGGCAGCGGAGAAGTGGGGCTCAGCATGGAGAGGGCTGAGGGGATTACTCAACAGATGGAGAAACGGTCTGCTGGGATGACTGGGAGTGATCCAAAAAACTGCTCAAAAACTGGGACTATTTGTAGGAGGAAAAGTACCTGAAGGAGTAATCCTTTCCCGGGGAGAACAATGGGCATTGGAGTGATAACGAAGCTCCACCATGGTAATTTCTTTCGTGTGATGGGATTGCAAACTGTTGCCAAAGTCTCAGGATCTTCGGCTGTGTTAATTTGTGGTGTGACTTGATGTAAATGGTCCTCGCCTGATGGAATATTTGCTCAACTTGGGGCAGACACACTAATCCCCTCAAGTCAGTGTCTTGGGGCTGAGGACCCTTTGTTTATTGTGGATTTACACATCTTGATGTTTCCTGGGGCTACTGATGGGGGATTTTACTGGCCTGACTGGTTTTTGGTCTTTCGACTGTGGCTGCCTACGTGCCCCTTTGGGGGACTTCTCTGGCACACAGAATCATATTTTAATATCAAAATTGCAGACCCTGGGATAGGGTTTCTCCATTGGAGTAACACTTGTGTCTCTTACCCACTTTGATGGCACTTTAACTGTCATTGCTCCATACTAAGGAATGCTGGGATTTACAGTTTTATAAGATATTTAGACATTTATTCCGGAGAGCTCTAGTACATCACCAAATGTACAAACTACAAATCCTAGGATTCCATAGGATGCAACCATGACAGTTAAAGTAGAATCCACATGCTATAATTGTGCATTATGGATAAGACTTTGGTCTTTGCTGAATCAAAGTGTCTTTTAGTATGAGAGGGCAATGCATGATCCAGGACAGTATCTTTACAAAAAAAAAAGAAGTGCTTCATCCTCCAAAGCTTTGCAGCCAAAATGCAGAAAAACAAAATTTAAAGCAATGATTTTCAGCCTTTGATTATCCTGATGTTTTGTACTTTATTACCCAAAGACCTAGCCAGTATGGCCAGTGTTAGGAATTCTGGAAGATGAAGTTCAAAACATCTGGAGGTCCATATCATTGTTTGTGCTGGAAAGTACAGAAAATGAGGTTTCTGTATTAACGACCATCAGAATATCATTTTGCTTACCATACGTAAACGCTATATAACAGATGGATATACATTTTCCTTTTTCTTTTTGTTTATTGTATCCAATTTTTCAGCCTGCAGGCTCTTTGAATGAGAAATCATTTTAAAATAAGAAAATAACAATTAGAGCTGTCCAGTAGAAACAGTTTTTAAAAAACCAACCAACCAACCAACCAACATAGCAGTCAGGAACACATTAGCAGTTCCAACCCATGCTTAAAAACAGGACTCAGAAGCAAAACAAAACTCCTCAGCAGTCTGAAAAGGGTGGTCAAATAAGGAGAGCTTTTTGATGCTAAAAAGGCAACTCACTGGATATCAAGCGAGTCTGTGAGGGAAGAATATTTTACAGCTGGGGCACCACAACTGAAAAGTTCCTGTCTCAAGTACGGATGAGTAAATCTGTCAGTTTTGGTACTGCTTAGTACTGAACTTAAGTTTTGTTTGGCATGACTTTTTAATCAGGTGCATGTGCGTGTGCACGCGTGCATATTCCTCCTAATGTGAATGTTTTTCTGTACAATCTCCTCAAATGCATGCAGTTTTGCAAATCACTTTCTTGTTTTAATGTAGTTCTGTCTATTGGGAACATTTGCCCCTAATATGTTTATTGCTGTGTGTAGGTTTGTTTGTTTTTTTAAAGTGAAGAAATATATTGTTATATTCAGGAAGGCACGACGTTCCATACAGTTCTTTTACTGGCTCATAAGGTGCAAATGTGATAAAAAGAAATGGACAAAAATTCTAATTTTTCACTGTGACAAGGCCTTTTTTTCTCTTCATAGACTGGTATGGGAGCTTCTCCCTCACCCAGTTTGCTAAAGTACGTTACCATTTCACTCAGCTCTGACCTTCCCTTTAAAAAACACCACCTTCCTGTAAAAAGGGGTATAACTTTTCAGCTCAGACTGAGCTATTAAAGTCTTTAATAATTAAATTCAACACTGACTTGCACTTGGAAACAGACCCAAACCCTATGCCCTTGTTTTAAGGCCTGTGAAATATATGCCATTCATCTATTCCCGGTATGCTTTCTAGCCCCAACTGAAGTTTTGTAGTGCTCCATAGATGCAGCTCCATAATAGCGCAATGCTGCAAAGTAAGAAAATGTTGCCACTATGTAAGGACAGGAACCATGCAGTTCTTCAGAAGGTGTTGGACTGCAACTCCTTGTATTCCTGACCACTGTCTATGCTGTCAGTGGCTTCTGGGATGACGTCCAACATCTAGAGGACCACAGGGCTCCCACTTCTGCAACTTTGTTGTTAACTGTGGCCAGGTTGTCTCTTTTTATATTGGGGTACATACACCTTTTTGGTTCTTTCTCATCTTGCCTTTTCAGCAAATAAATAACTGCCCTTTTCCTTTTCTCTTTTGTAGCATTTACCAAAAGTCTCATTCCTCTGGATTTAAATTCTCCAAGAAAAGGAGCTACCAGCATGGCTGTGAATGGTGTGAAGCTACAGACAGAAAGGGAGAAGTACTAAAGCAACAAGAAATATGCAATTCCACCACAGGAAATTCAGTTCTGCACATTTTTTTTTTTTACTTTTTATTCTGGCTGCAGTTAAGTACAGCTGTATTTACCAAAGCAGCACATTCCATAGCTCAGTACATGCCAAATATTGACTGAAAACAGCATCTTGATTGTATATCTAAAGTGAGGCAAATTAAACCTTGAAGATGCACCATATATTCTGAAATGCCAAAACATTTTTTGCTATGAATCATTGTGCCCCTTTGCTTTTTCCTCTGTCAGTCCTCAACTTCCTATGCCACTCGTACATTTCTTTTACTGAGATACATATAGATATTAAATTTTATATAAATATAGATATACAATTTTAAATTCAAAGTTGCTATGAAAGTTTCGACAGAATATAGCACACTTCTTAAGAATCAGGAAATAATTAACAAAAAATTCTTTGTGTGTAAATAAGATTTTTTATAACTGAGTGTAGAGGTCAGCATGCATAAATAGCATTTTACAACAAAAGAGGCCTCAAAAGTATTATGCAATGATTACATTACTGTGATTAATAATAGACATGGTTTATATCTGAAACAATGACCTGAATTTCCTTCAGTAAGGGGAAAGCTGAGATTACATTCCGTACTTCATTCTGTTTGAGGCTGCTCTGTTTGTTGATCCAAGCTCAGCAAAGAACACAACCTAATCCAGATTCCTCCAAGTAGAAGTTCAGCTAATTGCTTCTTACGAACCACTTTTATAATAAAGCATTAGAATAATTTTGTTCCTGTGCAATAAAACATTGAAATAATGTAATGAAATAGTTCCGTTCTTGTTTGGTAGAAGACAGACAGAATCACAGTATCTGATTTTTTTTACAGCGAAGCCTCATGCAGGGCAGGTTGAGAACATTTGGAAGTTGAAGGGGCCTTATATGAAAATCTGTGCCTTAAAAAAATATTTTCTAAGGATCACAGCATTTCAACTCTTGTTTTATTAAGTTTACTGATACATCACCTTAATTTTGAAGGATTCATGAGAAGGTACAGTACTCTAGTCAGATATTATAGGCTCCATTTAGCTAAGTCAGGCCACTACAGTTGCAAAAGTAGCGATTGTTCTAGTGAGATCGATGGTATTACAATGTCTCAGTGCTATCAGACTTTCTTTTAGCTAACAGTCCACCCTTGAAAAACTTTGATTATGTTGCTAGTAGTACCAGCTCTATTTTGATGGGATAACATTCATTTACAACTGAATATACCACACCAGATGGGCCAAATAATTAAACTTAGACTTCAGAGGTCTCTTTTTCCCTGCGCTAACTAGATATAAAGATCCATCTAAGAAAGGGCCTCCACCAAATTTCTGAAGATTCACCCCTCCTTCCCTTCATGTGCATATCCCACACCACAATGTACTTAATTGAGCAGGAGTCCCTGATTTCTGTGTAACATTGTGTTACCCTGATTTCTGGGGTCCGTTGGGGGACACCTCCATGTGCTCCACATGATGGGGAATGGAAACTAGCCAGAGCATGAGCAATAGCAATGCGAGAGGTAGGGTAACCTAACGGGGTCTTTTTACCCAGTTTTTACGTGGTCAGGCCAAGCCAAAAACCAAACAAAAATGTCCAATAAATGATTTTATTGAATGAAAATCTCACGCAGCAATGCAGTCACTCACTCACTCAAGACTTATTAAGAAGCAAAAGAGGAAACTGGATAGGGGAATACTGAAGGGGATGTAGCAGGGGTAATACTGCACCTTGTTCTGAAGTCCTTGATCCAGGAAGAACAGCAGAGAAGTGGGACTCAGCACCTAGAGGGCTGAAGGGATTACTCAGTGGATGGAGCAACGTTCTGCTGGGATGACCAGGAGTGATCCAAAGAAACTCTCAAAAACTGGGACTATTTGTAGGAGGAAAAATACTTGGAGGGCTAATCCTCTCCTGGGGAGAACAATGGGTGTTGCAATGAGAAAGAAGCTCCACAATGGTAACTTACTTTGCATGATGAGATTACAAGGTGTTGCCCAAGTCTCAGGATTTTCGGCTGCATTTGGTTGTGGTGTGACTTCATGTAAATGGTCCTCGCCTGATAGGATATTTGCTCACTTGGGGCAAACACGCTAATCCCCTCAAGTTGGCTTCTCAGGGGCTGAGGACCCTTTGTCTACTATGGGTTTGCACAGCTTGAGGTCTCCTGGGGCTTCGTGACTGGGGATTTTACTGGCCTGACCTGGTTTTCGATTGTTTGACCATTGCTGTCTACGTGCCCATCTGGGTGACCTCTCAGGCACATTGAATCATATTTTAATATCAATATTGTAGACCCTGGGATAGGGTTTTTCCAGTGGAGTAACAATTGGAAGATAGGCAGGGGAGGTTTCCATGGGAAGGAGGGACAAGGATGCCTGTTGTGCATGTGTAGACCTTTATCCAACCCAATAAAACCTATTCAGCTTACTGCTGAAGTTATAAAGCAGCCTCACCTGTTCAGGTGCATTCCAGATGTGTTCAAGAATGATTCCTCATATCTTCCAATCCACTTAACATCATATGCTGTGCTATAATCCCAACACACATAGAGGGAACCATTTCATCAAAGACTAGAATAAAATTGCGAATAGGATAAAATAATTTGGGATAAAAGCAGAGAACCAGAACTTATGCTAAAAATTTAATGGAAGATGAAGGTTTGAGCAGCTTACTTGAAGCTTGTAAGAAAATAAGAGGGGGTGGTGGTGGAGAAACAGACAGAGACAGACCTTTTTCTACGAAAAAGAGTTTCACTGCTTGGGTGCCTCAACTAAAGAGTACCCATCTTGTGTCCCTATTCCCAACTGTGGCCATTTCTGTACTAGACTGTTAAAGCGCAATTATTCCACTTTCAACATCCTATGGAATCCTGGGGTTTGTAGTTTAGGGAGGGACTTCGAGGCCCCTCCCTAAACTGCAAATCCCAGGATTCCAAAGGATGTTGAAAGTGGAATAATAGCACTATAACAGTGTAGTGTGGAAATGGCCTGTGTTTTTGAACATGGGGTGAGGGGGAGGGATACATAACAGTGCTTGAGAAGTTGAGGGTTAACACAGTGGCAGATTTTTCTTAAGAGTGACTACAATTGGGTAATAACATGTTACATCTAATCATGTTCCTCTGACACACTGTTTTATAGAGTAACAAGGGCAAAATAACATTATTTTTTATTTACTTAATAATTTTTCTTGTTGTTTTTAACTAAAATACTTTGACGGATCCCCCCCCCTGCAATTTCATGTTCTATCTCTTCGTGGATTTTCTTTCTAAAAAGTAACAGAAAAGTAATGGCAAAGTAAGAAAACAACACACTGTGTATTTGGTTACTTTTTAAAAGAGGAGAGTCATAGCTAAAGCAATGAGCTCTGGGATTTTGCAAATTCCTTTCAAAAAGTAAGTTTCAAGGCAATCATATTGATGGCAAATGGGTTTGTGGTACCTTAAAAAGTAAGTCATATAGGAAGCTGCCCACAAATGTAAATGAACCTTGTCGGTTTTTAAGATACTACAGGACTTTGTTGTCTTGATTGCAGCAGACTAACACAACTATCTCCTGGAAATGTGTTAACATGCTACTTTCTACCAAAACCTGTATTTTTTTAAAAAAAAGAAGCCAAGGCATTTTCAGTTAGTGAATTTTATTTCTCTCATTCTGCTGATTAAACCTAAGCTCACCTTCGCTTAATGTGCCCTTATAAGTTGGCCATCCCGAACCCTCAGCTTTGGGGGAAAAAATAAAACGAAATGCAAATTAAAATCTTTGCTTTTTCAAGAAACCACATCTAGAAGATGAATGTTGGTTGCCTTTGGATTGCCTATTGATACTTAGTTTCCATCTTTAATATGGGGAAGAAAGCTGTTGTTGTTGTTGTTGTTGTTGTTGTTGTTGTTGTTGTGTGCCTTCACATTGTTTCCAACTTATGGTGACTTTAAGGTGACCCTATCATGGGGTTTTCTGGGATTGACAGTATGTGATGCACCCAAAGTCACCCAGTGGATTTCCATGGCTGAGCAAGGAAGCAAACCCTGGTCCCCATGGTCATAATCCATCAATCAAATCACTACACCATACTGGATCCCAAGGAAGCATCTAGTGATCTTTAAAGGTATGTTAATAGATTAAATCACTTCAGTGCCATATAGATCAGTAAATGTCTTTTCATACAGCTGACTTATTTCATGTTACATGAAAACAACCATGAAATCATCCAGGTAAGAGAACCCAGCTGAGAAAGGTGTGTAATTTTTCATTAATTTTTTCATGCCATATAACATGTTGGTTCTCCCTTCTGGTGATCTGGGTAAGGAGATAAAACAGGGGCGTTTGCCATTGTGCAAGGTTAAGAAGGGACATTTCCTCACTAGACTGTTATAGCGCTATTATTCCACTTGCAACCTCCCAACCAGCCCCTCTTGAAACTGCAAACCCCAGGATTCCACAGGATGTTGCAAGTGGAATAATAGCACTGAAACAGCCTAGTGCAGAAATGGCCAAGGTGTTTTCGTATCACTGAGGCAACAAGATTGATATGTTTTATAGCAGATCCATAATCCAATTCAGGTTTCTTAGAATGTCCTGGATTAGTTGTGGCTCATCTTCCTTTTTACTGTGGGTGTGGGCAGACTAGTACAGTTGGCCTACAGTCTTGGGCAGGGAAGGAACTACAGAACAATAAAGTATCTGAAAATCCTACAGTCACTTTAGAAAACTCAGGCCTCCAAAGACAACAAACGGAACACTTCCTATCATATAAGAATTGAAATTATCTTTCTGGCATGAGGACACAGGGAATAGATGTCACTTGGTTGCCTTGCCAGTGTGGAAGTGTGTCCATTCCAACCATGAACCTATGATAGCAAAGCCACTTCATTTTGTCCTCAGTTGCCAAATTGAATTGACTGTATAACACTGGCATTATCATGCTTCCTGTTGGTTCCTGTTTGACTGGAGTCATATTAGAGAACAAAATGGTGTCAGAGTAACAAGGAAGAAGGGAAATTCTTGGGGGCATGTATTTATATGCCCATGAGGTATGTTTTACAAGACAAGGTATATTTTGCAAGGAAACTGGTTCTAAAACCCTACTCCATCTCCCCTCTAAATTGGTTTGTGGATGAATGATTCGAAACATCACAATTTTTTTTCAAAAAAAAATAAATCCTTCACTATATAGAGTACTAACAAACTGGCTTTAGCTTTTTCATACTATAAGCAATTTTAAACATAAGTTTAAAAGAAATTTAAGTGTGGAGGAGGGGAGACATGTGAAAGGACTAGTTAATGGTCATGAAATACAAAAGTTCATCTACAAATCTAATACAACATATGTTACATTGTCAACCTACAGGAATATAAATTGTAGTTTTGTTGGCTCTGTAGACACAAGAAGAGGTCAGATGTATACTATAATATTTCCATTTTTTCATCTTTACAATCAGTCAACATTCAAGTATTCATACTAGCATGAGTGGTACATCTTGGGAAAGTGATCCATCAACATCTTGGAATAATCTTGAGCAAGCTAATATAGACCAATCCATAGTTCATGATAAAATTCAGTAAAGAGTTCCTGCACAATTTCAGGCTGTAGCTTAATGAGAATTATAATTGTGCTGATTAGCTTCCAAGGGAATAATAATAATAATAATAATAATAATAATAATAATAATAATAATAATAAAAAATCAAATCTAACAACAACACTTAACTATGTAATTTAAATGAAATTTATACATCTAATTTTAATAAGCATCACAACATGACAATTGAAACAGGATGATTGCATGTTTGCATATTGAAATGGTCATGTTTTTGGAAACTGGTGTGTCCAGGACAGAGTTCAAGCCTAACGTACCTCAAGGCATTGATACCAATCACAAGGCATTGTGTAGCTATTCCATCTTTCCTGCCACAGCTCTTCTGTGTTAAGAAACATGGTAGCAGATGTAATGGGAGAATATTGAAGTGTTACAAATAAACATTACTGATGTTTGGATCTTGCCCAAAATTCTGTGAAAGAAGCAGTGTGATTGCCCAATAAAAACCTGACCTGGAATCATCACTAGTCTTTTTCCTGGGTTACTGCTTTTCTATATGCATGATAGGGGTGGGGGATGAGGAGCATTTGAACATAGAATCATCTGTCTATATCCAGAAATGGTAGTCTCAGAGGCTGTAATGTGAGTTTACTTGCATATATCCATGCCATCTCTGATTTATCAACCTTAAAGCGTTGTTGTATGGCTATACTGGAAACCCTCTGCTACATACCTGGAAGGAAGCCACCTCAAACTTGGTAGGACTTACTTTTGAGTATACACAGCTGGGATTTCACTGTTAGAACTCCATTCTAACAGGGTGGGATTTAACTGTAATTATGGCCCTTTCCACACCAGGCTATTAAAACGGCGCAGAGCGACCTCTGACGGAGGTCTTCTGCACCGTGGAGTGGATTGGGGCGGACTACTTTTCGTAGTTCCGCACCTCAGTCCGCTCCGGAGCAACCGGAACTGGTTGCACAGCGTGCTTTTTAAAAACTTCTTTTAAGAGGTTTTTCAAAAGCACGGGGGGTGTGACCCCGTGTTGCTCCATCGCCGCACTCCAGTGCAGATTTGCAGCCGTGCACTACTGCGTGCCTGCAGATCTGCCGGGGGCGGGCTTTAGGCTGGTGAGCTTCTCCAGTTGGTGGAGAGCCTCCACCAACTGGAAGCCGCCATTTTGGACGCTGGAGCAGTGCAGAGCGACGAGAAGAAATCCGGTGAGTCCTGTTTCTGCCTGATTCATGCCCTACGTGTGGAAAGGGCCTATAATAAAAATCATGGCACCTGCAGTGTCCAAGTGTATTGGAACAAGGAGAATTACTTTCTCTTAGAAATCAAGTCTATGGCTGTGTAGGAAAGTCTATTCTATAAATATCAAAAGAAAGGAAAACATGTATCTTCCACCTTCCATTTTGCAAAAGCTCTTTGGATTCTAAAGCTGACAGAACAGCTTATATTCAGTGTTTTTTGTAAATAGATTCAGAATGCTACTCAGTTCGTGTTCTATAATAGCTGCTATCCTTGTTCTCTTCAAGCACAGAAGAGACCTTTCTTCTGGTGGTTGCATTTGTACAACCACCAGGACATTTTGAGATGGCTTTGCTGTTTGCCTGCCAAGTACTTGGGCTCAGAAGCTTTCTGGAACTTGGATGCTGATTTCAACTTTCGTCAAGAAGTTAGATGCATGGAGTGTTTTTGTACCTGAGTGGATGCAGTAAATAGTTGGCTCTCAGTTGCACACACAGAAAGAGAAGACGTACCTCAGAGCCAAGTGCTGAAGTAAATTTTACACCAGGCCTCCCTTGTCAGCCCCAACATGAACACAAGTATACGCACCATTTAGGGCTCTCCTAAGAGATTGCTTTGTCCCAACACCTCCATATTTTACAACATGGATGGATAGGTAGTTTTGTGATCATGCTGTGCTATAATAGCAGACTTATTGGTTTTGTTACCAAATTTAGAGTAGCACATCAAGCTTTGGGTCATATATGCACTGTCAATTCCATTACATTTTATAGCATCAATGAAATACCTCAAATTTCTTTAATCAATGGCCCTGGTCATTGCCTCTCTTTTTTTCTTTTCTTTTCTTTTCTTTTCCCTTTGAGAATCCATTGGTCTGAATGGCTTTTTTGGCTTCACTGTCTATACAGTGAAGGCAGAAACTAAAGACTCAGGAACCCAAGGGCTTGATGCTCTGGGGAAAGAGTTACTAAATTGGCACCATTCTATTCAGACCATGTCAAGAGAGAGCATTACAAAAGGGTCTGAGGGAAAGTTCCTTGTATAACACACTTGTGCGTCTCTGTTTTCTGCTGATCTTTTGTCATTTTCAACTTTCTCTGCCAGTTTCTTGAGATCTGCCAGTTCTATAGATCCAGCTGCTAGGGGGAAAAAAGCCTCTGGCTAATGGCAAATGCTGTTTTGCGGGGGAAGAGTTGAAACACAGCTACTCCACCAAACAAAGCAAGAGTGATGCATGCTCGTAATAATCTGTTATTTCTCAGGGGGATACAGGAATGTACCTCATAGAACATGGATGTTACATGTTACCAAGTAACAAACTAACAGAAACCAAATGGAATCCCCTGAGGAGACAGAAGTGTCTCATTACATCCAAGAACCAAACAACATGTGACATTAAATGCACCACTTGCTGTTGCATAACCTTTTCTGACCACTTTGTTTAGGTTTTGTACCAGTGTTTTGTGTATGCTGTTGTCATCTTCTGTTCATCTCTGTTATAATGATAACTCAAGGCCTGTTAACTGGATGAAAGTAATTCAATGAAAACTTTGTTTTAAAAAAATATGTGTAGACAGCAGCTCCAGAGAGGGATGTGTGTGAAGGATTGAGATCACGGTGTCCAGAGTTAGTGATGTCTCTCTTCCCATTTGTGCCAGTGGAGGCTTCCTTCCATACTAAACACAAGCTTTGTGGCCATGCAAGGGGAGATCTTGAATCAGGCTGTCCCCTCATGAATCAAGCTGCCCTCTATGGAACAGCTCTATGGATTGTTGTTAATGTGTACATAGGGCCTCTTCAAATTGTTACTACAGTGTTCACCCCTACTCCATGGCCCTTTTCGCACAGCATTTTCCATGCGAAGGGACACCTGGAGCATCACGCAATTGTGAGGAGTGATCTGCATGACGCACTCACAATCATGTGACGCTCCAGGGTAGGGCAGGTGCTGATCGCATGCCTTTTCATTTTTGGCTAGAAGCCAAAAATGGTGTGCGATTGCACATTTCTCCTGGGCCCCATGTGCACTTACTTGGTGTGCGGAGCTTCCAGAACCATGCTGGTTGCGCTTCCTGCCCCAGCACAGCCTGGGAAACTCCCAGGCTGCACTACGGAAGGAAGAGGCAGGGCTCTCATGCAAGCAGGCGGCTCGTGCAGAGCCGAAGGACTCTGGATGCAAGAATCTCTCGCTGGAGGCTGCTTGCGCGATCCCCACACCCCAGCACTGGAAGAAGGTAACGTGCGGAAAGGGCCCATGATATGGTTTAATTGGCAAATACTTATCTGGCATAAGATATAAATTATATCCTGCTATGTCTGGGAAGCCTGCTGGCAAAGAGGAACTGGCTGCACACATGCGTTGCAAAACCAAGTCCAATGAGGACCTTGGGGCGTGGATAGGTCATAGTGTGATAACTGAAGCCCATGTCAGAGCTGCTGCTGATGAGCAGCAGCTGTTGCCCCTGTTGCTCAGGGTGGAGATGACGAGCAGCAGCTGTTGGTCCCTGTGGCTCTGGCTGGAGATGAGTCCTGCAGCTCAAGAGCTCCCCCTGCTGCCAGGGACCAAGCAGGCTTGGACGTTCCTCTGCCTGCCCCTTTAGGGCAACAGGGATCCGATTCTGAAGATGGTTTGGAGCCTGTGCAAATCAGCCTACAAACAAGGCGGAGACTCAAGAGAGCTGAGCAAAGGGAGACTTCCTTGATTAAGTTCAAGAAGCAGTAACTAGCCACACCTGTGTCTTGGGCTATATAACTGCCTGCCTGGAAGCTTTCGTTTGCTTGTGGCAAACTTCTTTCAAGCCCTCTTCTTGCCTGTTCCTTGCTCCCAGCACCCGGTTCCTGCTACCTTGAATTGATCTCTTGACCCTTGGCTTTTGGAATTCTGACTACAGCTATAGCTTGGCGCTCTGGTAAATGAACTCCCTTGTGTAAAGTGCTTGTTTGTTTCCTCCCGGCTGGACTTTGCTGGCTCTCACATTCCCTTTTCTGGGCTGGCTCGCCGCCCAGGTCTCTGACCTTGACACATAGTCAGGGAACTCTGGTGGCAATGTATTTGGAAATGTCCCTCAATGGCTTGACCTTTAGAAACAATAGCGTCAAACAATGCATCCATGGGATGACTTCGTCTTTGATCCTCTTCCTCTGTCTATCAAAACTCTCCCTTTGTCTCTTCACCTCTCCCGTGATTAAGGAGATGTCAAATTCCCATCACTCCTTTGTCACCTGATGCTAAGGCCATTAGCTTGTTCCGCACCCGATTGTTTACACTGCCAGAAAGCCATTAACACCTTCCCTCTCAGGGCAGAAGAAGAGTATTTAAACCCTGGCTCCAAGCCAGACAACTTGTAGTATGTAGTACCTCAGCATACTGGCTGTCACTCTGTTGTTCTGATTCCTGGTCTGTAATACCCTTGGACTCTTAGTCTAAACCATATTGCTTCATCTCTTCTTTCCTGATAAGTAAATATCACCCGCTTCACCCTAACTTCTTGCTATCCAATTTTCCCTCCCTTTCCTTCAGCTAGCCTTGTGTGATTGCTCGACAATAAAACAAATATTAATTGAACTTCCGGCTGGTGTTCCTGCATTAGTACTGGTATACACTGGTATAAAAGATCCTGTTAGATCACACACACCCCCACAAGCTTCGCCTCTTGAGCTAATATTCCCCACTGGTACACAGACACACTGGCATTGCAGGTGGAACCCTGAGTCACCCAACTTTTGGGGTAACAGTATAGATGCCAAAAAAACAGGTCATGGGGCACAGGCTATCTAGCCATACAACCTCACATGTGTGTTCTTTCCAGTGGTCGGGATCATATTGGATAGTGGATATGGTGAGTTGTATTTTTTTTTAAAGATAACAATTCTAGGTTCTGCTTCTGCTTGCCCAAGACTGGACCCTTCATTTCTGGACATTCTTGCACCTCATGGTTTTCTGTTTCAGGTGCTTCACCAATTCTGTAAAACAGCAGGGATGATACAGGGGGCTGCAGAAGGAAGAGAAAAGCCAAGTCCTTGTCTCTAGAAATACTATGAAGCATTCCAGCTGGCACAGCTAATGGTGTTTACTAAAGCAGACATCTTAGTTGACTGGGTGCACACAGACACAGAACAAACTTTAGGTGATTCTTTTAATTTTCATTAATCTTTACCCAGGACTTTCAAATACTGCACTAACTGCTAGTTCCATCACTGTCTCCACTCTGCTCCCTTCAAGAACACCCAGAGTTTAAGGACAACAATAGACACAAGCAATTTGCTACATAAAACAAACATAGATACAGAGACCTCTTTATAATTTAGGATTATCTTACAGCTAAACAGTTACAAGAAGCACTAGAAGAATTAGGGCCACTTTGGTTTCAGATTACTCAAGTTACCTCATTTATAGAACATATACACAGATTCTCCAGGATCAAGAAAAGCCTTAATCATGCATGAAACATTCTCTCTAAATAAATCCCCCCAATCCAAAAAGCTCGTATTGAACATTTTACAAAGCCATCACAGACGGCACATATTTGACACATTAAAAGAGGCAAAGTTAATTTGGAGATCAATTTTTTAAAATCCATTTCAGATACAAACTGAGGAAAAATTAGAACCACTCCACAAATCAATCTCCACTTCTCCAAATAACTAGTGATAAAAACAGTTCAGAGATTGCACTTAACTACACAAAATTAACTAGCAATTTCACACCAGTTGGAAACAGTGTGAGGGTAGAGACACTTTGGAAATCAGGTGGGTCTTTTGCTCTAAAGTCCTGGAATTTGGGGATAAAATTCTAAGCTGGTTAAATTAAATTATGAGACAAAATACCACTTTCTCAGAATCTTCATTAATTCTCTCAGCCTTTGAAAGCGAAAATGGAGAACTGCCACATAAAGCACTGGCTTAAATTTTGATCAGTGTTGCTACAGCTGAAATAGTAAGATCTTTGAAAATCAAAGGATTATCTCTCCATCCTAGCTGGATAGGCTTTGGTAGATTGCTATTTCTGAAAGATTGACAACAAAAGCTTGATTAGCGAGGGGAGAAATAGCAAAGGCACCTTTGGGGGAATATAATTCCCATTCATATCTTACATTTCAGACCTAAGATCAGACTAATGCCTATGATTGATGCATATGGCATTTTGGCTTAGTATCTTCTAAACTCAATAGAGTATTGAACACAAGGACTACCACAAAGTGGACTTGTTTGGATGTTACTGTAATTACATAATTAACAAATGTTTGCAACAACAAATTGCGCTTTTGTAGTTGCAATATAGAAGTTACAATCAAAGTAAGTGTAGAAACAGATGTGTAAGTAGAGACAGATAATTTCTTGGCCATTGTCTATTTCTTGAAGCTGCACCTTTGATTCACAAAATATTTTTGTAGGAGAACTTGTTACCCCAAAACGTGGGTGACTCAGGGGTCCACTTGTGATGCTAGTACCTCCATATGACAGAGGGGAATTCATTAGTTCAAAATTAGGAGGCCTGTGAGTGGAGGGATAACAACGAAATCTTTCCACCAATGTTTATGGTGTCTTGCAGTAAAGAACCAGCCAGATATTCAAAAGTAAACTATAAATGTGTTTTATTGAGGAGAATTCACTCATACATGCATACAAGATACAAACATTCACACAAGAGCTAACTGAAAGATAAAGGGAGAAAAACACATGGATAGAGAAGCTGAGGGTTTGGGGTTATAATTACCAAACCAGAAGAGTAGTGAAGAAGAAGCAATGTGGCTTAGACCTGTGTGTTTAAGGGTAGTACACAGCCGGGAAGCAAATTGGCAGAGAGACATTCAACAACTGGTGAACTGCAAAACTAGTTGCTCAGAGCTGAGGATTTTTATATGCTGTTTCCCTCTCTGGAGGGGTATGAGTTAATTGCTCTCCCAGCCTAGTGGACAGTGGGAGTTGCAACACAGATGATGGGGTCTGTTTGTTGTTAATGGTTTCAGTGCTTAAGTAACAAAGAGATAACAACTGTGTCATAATAGCCCTGCATTTGAGGAAAGATCAGGACAATGCAAGGAAAATGCCCAGGAATGAGGTAGCTGGGTTTAGACAAGCACTGTTTAGTGGGAACGCTGGCTTGACCATTGTATTCCAATTGGAGAGATTCAGCTTTTGCCTATTATCTCTGAGGTTGTTTTGTAATCTGCCTGACAATGACTTCGGCTTCACCTGGAGATGGGTGTGGCTGACCTGTTTGCAGTTTCTTGCTTGCTGTCAATAATTTTCCTCTGTCCAGTTCGACTTTCCAATAATTTCAGGTCATGTTTTATGTCATTCCCAAAATTAATGTAGCTTGCCAATTAAATCATGGTTCCTGGTTAAACCACATCAATATGTGTGAGTGTGTGTGTAGGGCTGCAACAAACTAACTGTGAGACTGACAAACCATTTTCCATTCAAAATAACCTACTGAAAGTTCATTGTTATAAGGGATTTATAGAACACATTGTGTTGCCTTCCATCACATGGTTTACATGAAAGGTATGAAAGTCTATTTTTCTTCTCCAAAATACTCTTCTTTGCAACATCAATAGGACATTGAACATTAGAGCTTTGCTTGTGGCTATCATGATGGTGACTTATCCTCTGAGCCTGGGAAAAGTTATTTTTTGGACTATAATTCCAAGACTTCTTAGAATTGTAGTTGAAAAAGTTAGCTTTTCTACATTGAGTCTTCCTTCCACTTAAAACCTAAACATCTGTCTCTCAAAATGTCAGAATTCCTCAAGTACATTATTTAATTCTTTGGTGCTCTGTTACTACACAGTTGCTCTCTCACTGAAGCCCCCATGCTCTTTCTGATCAGGAGGGCTGTGCTTGTGAAGGTCAAGCAGAATACAGCTTCTCCTTTGTTGCACATTTAGGCAATGAGATCAGTTTCAAGATGCTGACTTGCCAAGGAACTGAGGTTTTGTTCCTTTTTTTCCTAAGCAGCTCTTTCTAGTAGTGCCTTTGCAAGTGGATTTTGAAGCTCTGTGTTATGTGCTAAAATAAAAAGCTACATTGTCAACAGGCCAGCATTAGAACATGTGCTGCTTAGTTTTGAAGATTGTCCCACGGGTGGAAGTGAGTATGTTGCTTGTTCTGATCTGCTGAGTGCTACAATTGTTCCTCAGCCGTGAGCACAGCAGAGCAGAGGACAAAAGATAACAGCATTTGAAAAACTGTATGTTGTACAGAATGGGAAGGATGGCCGTCCTCCCCATCACCTCAAACCAGTACAGCCAAGAAAAGCCTTTTTCAAAAATAAGAAAATAAACAGAACTCCACTTATTTGGTTATTTTGAAGTTTAAACAATAATCTGTAGAACCTTATCCTGTGCTCAAGTATAGAGAGATGCAGATCAGAGAGGTTGAGCCTTATATCACAGCTAGGCAACCTGGCAGCCTATATGTTTTGGACCAAACTTGAATGAGAACTTCCATCTGTCCCATAATCTTGGCTAATGATCAAGGATTATGGGAGTTGTAGTTTACTACAGCTGTAATTGAGAATCGGCACGGTATAATGGTTTGAATGTTGGATGTAGGTCATTTCCGCACTATACTGTTACAGTGCTATTATTCCACTTTCAACATCTTAGGGAATCCTGGGGTTTGCAGTTTAGGGAGGGGCATTTTGAATTCTCACCTAGAAAGCTCTTTGGCTTCAGTAAACTACAAACCCCAGAATTCCACAGGATGTTGAAAGTGGAATAATAGCACTATAACAGTATAGTGCAGAAATGGCCTAAGACTCTAGGAGACCAGGGTTCAACTTTCCTGCTCATCTATAGAAACCAACTGAGTAAGTTCACATACTCTCAGGAAAGAGGAAGGCAGTGACAAACCACTTCTGAATAAATCTTGCCAAGAAAACTCCATGATAGTATGGCCACAAGTTAGAATCAACTTGAAAACACATAACAATAAAAGTCTACTATCTCTGGATAGTAACAGGTAGCCGTCTTAAAAGTCTGCTTCACCCATGGAGGGTGAACCTTAAACAGGTCAATATCTTTCAGACTCAAACTGAGCATTGGCAAGACTTCCAACTAAAGGAGGTACTTTATGTTTTGAGTATCTCCCACATTAAAAATAATCTGCACAAGGAAAGAACATGTGTCAATAAGTTTTATTCTTGAATCTTACTCTCTGCTGTGCTGGTTTTCTTTGTGAATTGTTGATACGAAAGAGCATTAAAGCTGGGCATTCACTGAAGCCTGAAATGGCATTTTTTTAAAGGGTGAAACCTTGTGATTTTGTTGAACCTATGTGCTTCACTTCCTTCTCTGTCTCTATGGTGAGCTGTCTTGTTAGTGGGAAGGTGAACTCTGTGAGAACTGCAAAAAACTTTGCAAATAGACTTCTGTACAGAAGGGATATCACTTGCTTTACTGTTGAAGAAATGATAAATGTGTCGTGCAAGCGCACTTAAAGCATCAGATTTTGAAATTACTGCATTAAGCCTGGTCAGACCTTTTAACAATATAGTATAGGCCTCTCTGGCAGAATTCAACAGTAAACACATTTGTTCAAGGACTGATGTAGCTTGTTTTTCAGTGGGAACAGAGCTTTGACGAATATTTCTCAAGCGACTATTATATCAGGATGTGAAATCAAAGCATTTTTGAAGTCTTTGTTCCATTCTCTTTCCTCTCAGGATGCATTTTCAGGAACACGGCATGACCTCCTTCCACAAAGAGATTGATCCCTCCCTTGGTCTGGCTGCTCAGATTATTGGTGATGAATTGAACTATGTTAGTTTTGGGCAAAGATCTGTGAAACTCTGAAAACATGTATTATCTTTGGGTTCCACACACCAACGCAACCCTTCAGCTTTGTGACTTCGAGGCATCTCTATTGCAAAACTGAAGCTTTAGTTAGAAAACACAAAAGACAATGTGCTTGTTCATATCCTGACCAAGAGCAGTGGTGGAATAGCATCATGGAGAAGGTAAATGTGACCACAGCTGGTTCTACCACTGCAAATAAGAAATGGCTGCCTCAAGCATCTAAGGCCCATCTTGCAAGGGCAAGAAGTTCTTATTTATTTTACTGCTATTGTAGTTTTACTGCCAGGGATGAGAGAAGGTGCTAGTGGGACTTTTTGGTTCATGAGACAATGTAACTTGGCTGGTCTTGAGTACCATACACCTTGATTTGGGTGGGAGACACTATTTGCTCCTCTGCTTTGGGCCGCAAAATTTCTTGGATCAGTCATTCATGTTCCTCTTTCATCCTCCATAAAGCCACGTTGTAGTATGAATGGACCAACACCAGATTTGCCAATTTTTAGAAGAATCATGCAAAGCAAGATTCTGATAAACTGGTCTTTGCTTCATTGTGACCAGTCACCATCACCTTGATCAAAATAATTTATTATATGATAATTGCACAAAAGCCATGTGGGATGTTGTATACAATGCTGGATTTGGCACATGGAAATCTCAGTCATATAGCTGTTAAGTGAGCCACAGGATCACAGCTCTACTTCCACAAATGTAGAATAGGTATATTACTGGTCTGTTCTTATGATAAGTTCAACACAACTTGTGAATTCTAGAAATTATCAGTTAGCATGATCTAACAGCTTCTTTAGGCATTTTCAAGGAACTGTGCATACTTGGGAGATGATTTTTTAAAATTGTCTTTCTTGGCACCTCCCATTTTATATTACAAAGTATTCATGCAATTCTTCTCCTCTTCAAAAATAGATTGCTACATAGCATAGCAAGCCATTAAAGGGAAAAAAGGATCTTTTCCTCTGTAGTATGCTAAACTTTTCCCACATTTCTTTGGGTCATGGTCACTGTTCGCTGCCAGCCACCATATTGTTAGAAAAGTATTAGCATTAGAGGTTTATTTGCACATCTGGATTTGTAGCATACTCAGGATTTTAAACAACCAGTAATAGAAATGTCAAGATGGTTCACGGTTAGGCATTCACCTTTGCAATATATTATAAGCCCTGCACCCACCAGTGCTCCCAAATCAAGTCAGCTACATTAGTGTGCAGACTGATGGAACCGCTTAGCCAACAAATCAAGTGCTTCTTCAAGTGGAAATGGCTTCTTGAAAGTTATCTGGCCAACTCTGACTTTTGATTCCAGTGTGGAAAAATAGATGCAATACTGTGATACAGCAATTGTGTCTGTTTGCTGTCTTACTAGGTTTGAGGACAGAAAGAGCCTTAGTTGCCCTTGGGAAGAAGACTATGCTCTTGAAAAGCAGCTGAGAAATAGATTTAAATACACACACATGCATAAACACATTTTTAAGTGCTTTCCAGCTGGCCTGAAAACAGTTAGCTGACAAACCATTTAACAAATTGCTTAGTTGTCCTTTAGCTGCCTAGAACCTCCTATTTAAAATTTGCTGTTATTGTTATTTGTTGTCAAGTCAGCTTTGAATTATGGTAACCCTAGGAATGAGAGCCTCCATGAGTTCCACTCATCTACAGCCCTGCTCAGGTCTTGCAAGCACAGGTATATATATATATTATTTATTTGTATCCCACCTCTCCATATGGATCGAGGCAGCGAACAACTTACAGATAGCATGTATTTCGAAACATTTCTATACATGCCCCCAACAAGCTGGGTACTCATTTTACTGACCTGTGAAAGGATGGAAGGCTGAGTCAACCTTGGAGCCCGGCAGGATCGAACTCACAACCTTGTGGCTTGCAGTACTGGCATTTAACCACTGCGCCACCAGGGCTCCTGTATCATGTTAGAGGAGAAATAAATGTATGTACTTCTGATGTTGTAGGTGATATTATTGGCCCCTGTAATATTGCTCCCAGAGTAGATATGGGGACAGAAATGGCATCTGGGTCATGTCTCTGCATTACTATCCATGTATGTATGTATGTATGTATGTATGTATCCTGTCATAAATGAATAGTTGTTTAAGATTTCAAGGCTGTCTATAGGCCAATAAAAGTCTGCCTCTCAGAACTTGTGAAAGGGTTTTGTTTTTCTCTATTACTGGCTGTAGCTCACTGTGACCACTGGAGTAAGTGGTTCTGTCATTTTCTATTGTTAGTCTGTCCTGCAATAGGTTATTCCTAGGAACTACTCTTGTCTTGTTGGTTTTTTCCTTCACTTCCTTTTTTTGGATATTGAAGTTTGACAAAAAACCTGGTGTTAAGTCTCAGAGTTTTGAGTCTCTGTCTTGTACCTCCCAATGGTACAGTTGTATTGTGGGGCTTGGCTGTAAACAATAGAGTGACAGAGCTATGGGGTGTGTGTCTACCGTGAGTGCCAGAGCAACCAAGCAACAGCTTGCCAAACAACAAGAATAGCTCTTCAGGAGACAAACCCGACCCATTAGTGTGAGGGAGGGGCTGGTGACAGAAAGAAAAAGATATAAAAAGGCAAGCATTGGTTGGGTTGTTGTGGGTTTTCCGGGCTTTGAGGCCATGTTCTATTAGTATTTGCTCCTGATGTTTCGCCTGCATCTGTGGTTGGCATCTTCAGAGGATCTGATCCTCTGAAGATGCCAGCCACAGATGCAGGCGAAATGTTAGGAGCAAAAACTAACAGAACACAAGCACTGAGTGTCATTTTGGTCAGTCCTTCAGCCAGGAAGAGAGCTCTGGAATAAGGTCGCTTACTCTGAGAGGGAGGGGTTTAATTCTCAGGGAAGCCAACAGAGAGGGAGAAGAGCAATTAAATTTTTATAGAATCTGGTCAGAAGTGTGACTTAGATTGGGGGTTGAGTCTTTGGTGGTAGTGTAGCCATAGAGCTGTTTATGTTACTTGTGCTCATATGAGAATTTAAAGATATAAGGAAACTGACTAAAAGTATTCTAAAAAACTGTATTAGCTTTGACCTACATCTGAACTCCAATACTTTGTTCTGTATGTTATTTTAATAAATATCACAATGTATTTTTATAAATACTGCCTTGGCCAAGTAATATACAGTATTTAAAGACACAGAAACATGCTACCATAGCAAGGTGATCGAGAGGGCTGTTGGCCTTCAGCTCCAAGCTGTCTTGGATGAAACAGATTATCTAGATCCATTTCAAACTGGCTTCAGGGCAGGATATGGAGTCGAGACTGCCATGGTCGCCTTAGTGGATGATCTACACCTAGGTATCGACAGGGGAAGTGTGACCCTGCTGGTACTCCTGGACCTCTCAGCGGCTTTCGATACCATAGACCATGGTATCCTTCTGGAACGCCTGAGAGGGCTGGGGATCGGAGGCACTGCACTTAAGTGGTTCCGGTCCTATCTCTCAGGTAGATACCAGATGGTGATGCTTGGGGACAGCTGCTTCTCGAAAAAGGAGCTTAAATCTGGCGTCCCTCAGGGCGCCGTCCTGTCCCCAATGCTATTTAACATCTACATGAAACCGCTGGGAGAGATCATCAGGAGGCATGGAGCAAGGTGCTATCAGTATGCTGATGACACCCAGATATATCTCTCCATTCCTCGGATAACAGCATCAACTAAGGATGGCATCTCACCTCTAAATGAATGCCTAGAAGCAGTAATGGACTGGATGAGGAAAAACAGACTGAAGCTGAATCCAGATAAGACGGAGGTACTTGCTGTTAAGGGCCCCAGCCCAGGTATAGAGGTTTGTCAACCAGTTCTAGACGGGGTCACACTTCCCCTGAAAGAATGTGTCCGCAGCTTGGGGGTGCTCCTGGACTCGCCGCTTCAGATGACAGCTCAAATTGATGCAGCAGCCAGGAGTGCCTGCTATCAGCTCCGGCTGATACGCCAGCTGCACCCCTTCCTGGACTTGGAACACCTAAAAACAGTGGTACATGCGCTGGTAACTTCACGGCTTGACTTCTGTAATGCACTCTACATAGGGCTACCCATGTGCTTAGTCCGGAAACTTCAATTAGTTCAGAATATGGCAGCCAGGTTGGTCACCAGAAGGTCTAAAACTGACCATATAACACCTATTTTGAAGTCTTTACACTGGCTGCCTATTAGTTTCCGGGCACAGTACAAGGTGTTGGTTTTTACCTTTAAAGCCCTTCATGACTTGGGGCCAGCCTACCTGCGGGATTGCCTTCTCCCATATAATCCGCCCCGCACACTAAGGTCCTCTGGGAGGAATTTACTGCAGCCAGTCAGAACTAGGTTGGCTGTGGTTACCCAGAGGACCTTTTCTTCTGTCGCTCCTAAGTTATGGAATGGCCTGCCAGAGGAGACCCGGCACATTACCAGTCTTGACTGCTTTAAAAAAGCAGTCAAGATGGTTCTCTTCAGACAGGCCTTCCCAGATTAGTGTTCCACCGCCTCTCATCATTTGTCTCTTTGTTTTAATTCTGTTTTTAATTTGTTTTAATAACTAATGTGTTTTAGGGGGATAGAAGGGTTGCTGGGTGGGGAGGATGGGGTATATTTTAATGTTTTAATGTATTTGTATATTTTTGTAATGCCGCCTCGATCCATTGGGAGAGACGGGATAGAAATAAATTATTATTATTATTATTATTATTATTATTATTATTATTATTATTATTATTATTAAATATAAAGAAGTCCTGCATAACTATTGAAAGGCCTTGCCCCTTTACACAAAGGTGGTGCTATAAGCGGGAAGGCAGAGTTGTGTGTGTGGAAGTGACAGGTTTCCTTATTCAGATTGGGTAGCTGCCATATCAACCTGAGAAAGAAAGAAGTAGGCACTGTCACAAATTGATTTAGTAGTCTGTTCAGGGTGGAAACTAGAAGCATATAAGTATGTGTAGTAATCAGCGGGTTTTTAGTGGAGCTTGATGATTAGAAGTCCATTGTGCAGTTGCCAGTGATGTAGACTTGAGTTGATTGACTCAGAGTTAAGTCAGACTTAAGTCACTTCAATGACTTGACTTGGCAATAAACAACACACTGACTCGATTTGACTCATGACTTACATATTTTTAGTGACCAACTTGCTGCCCTTGGTTCAGTAACATAACACATTCATTCAGAAACCACAATTTTAAACAACACTTCTATCTCTTTTTATCTCTGCCTCCAGCTCAAAGTGTGAATGAATTTCTCAGAGGGGAGCAACAAATAGATTAGGCAATGGGCTTGAAGTCTGCTCAGCAGCCTGTCCCCACTGCATCTCAGAAGAGCCTTCTAAACTTATTCTAAGAGCAGAAGGCAAGACTCGCTCCCAGAGCATAGGGAGTGTTTCTTAGAGGGAAACAGCAAGTGTGTCAGGCAACAGGTTTGAGGAGGAATGATCTTTTCTTCTAAAACTTTTGAAGCTTCAGTAGTGGGGAGTAAGAAGTATCCTATTCCCCACTTCAGAAGCTGCAGACTCTTTTATGCCCATTGACACAAAAACCTCCAGCTTTGGGAAGGGGTAGTAATAAGGATTCTATTCCCCACTTCCAAAACTGTAGATGACAAAATTGCAAATGTGGAGGGCCAACTTTACTTTAATGGTTAAAACTGACTTAATTCCACTCTGTCCAGAAATTCTGGAATATAAGTTGGGGTACAAAGTTGGCTCCCAGACTAGAGATTTGCCTTGAGACTTGACTTGAAACTATTGAAACTATTTTGCAAGGACTAGAGACTCAGCTTGAGACTTGAAGGTAGAGACATGAGACTTGACTTGAGACTTGGAATAAAAGACTTAAATACATCATTGGCAGTTGGTGTTAAGAAACTGAACTTGTTATGTGGATTGTTCCAGGTTCAGGCTGATGGTAGGGTGGAAGTTATTGAAATCCTGGTGAAACTTTTCAAGTGATAACTTTCCCTGTGTTCAGGTAATAAAGATGTCATCAAGATACTGTAAGTAGAGGAGAGGTTTCTAGATGCCTGTGCTGAGCAAGCATTGTTCCAGATTAGCTATGAAAATATTTGCATCTTATGGTGCCAATATGGGTGCCACAAACCCAGAAGTCAACTCTGTCCCCCTACCTGGCATGAGAGCAATACTACAGGGGCTAATAATGCCATGCATGACATCAGAGGTACATTCACTTCCTCTTCCTCCAATGTGATACATGCCATCCTATGCCAGCAATGCCCCTGTATACTCCACCTTGGTCAAATAGGACAGTTTCAGCACAAGGGGATTAAGGAATACAAATTGGACATTCGAAGTGGCAATACCCAAAAACCAGTTGCAGGACATTTCAACCTCCTTGAATGTACGGTACAGCTTGTAGTCTTTGAACAAAGACATTACCAAAGTAGGGCTAGAAAGAGAAACAGGGGAATTGAATTATATTTACAAATTCCAATCTACCAGCAGAGGTATGAACAAAGACAATGGTTTCATGGTACACTACATGTATTAATGCAAGAGTCCTTGCTACTGAACGTATAACAAAAGGAATCTTCTCAGTGAAGGACTGAACCCATGGAGATTGACTTTTGGTCAGTAGCTCCATTGCTTTCACATATCAACACTAACTGACCACTGCAAAGGTCTGTATTTTACATTAAACATCCCTTTGAAACTTTAGGGCAAAGGTCATGATGTGCATCTTTCTGATCCTTTTGCATTCCATTCCACTCCCACAACTGTGTAAATATGCTTTATATCTTGAGAAGTGGACATCACTTGGTACTACATCTAAAGAAATGGATATACGTTCACAAAAGCTCATGATAAAATAAAAACCATTTAGTCTTAAAGGTGCTGCTACATTCCCTTTTCCCCTCCCACTCCCTTCATCCTTTTAATGAAGTAAATAACATTTGATATGTGTTTTTGTATCACTTTTTACATGATGCATGAGCTTTCTTAGCAAACCAGCTATGTCTTGGTATTAGAAAATGAATGCCATTAAAACAGAAAAAGCAGCCATGGACAACTTAAGTCCCATTGAGTTCAGTGGCTCTACTCCAGGTATGACTAAGGCCATTTCTGCACTACACTGTTATAGTGCTATTATTCCATTTTCAACATCCTGTGAATTCTGGGGTTTGTAGTTTACTGAGGCCAAAGAGCTCTCTGGCTGAGAATTCTAATGGCCCCTCCCTAAACTGCAAAGCCTAGGATTCCATAGGATGTTGAAAGTGGAATAATAGCACTGTAATGGTATTGTGTGGAAATAGCCACAGTCTTGTTAGCAGATGATAATTTCAGGAGATGCTGGTGCATGCCTAAGCAAGCCAGGCCTATGCCAGTGGCTTTCAAAGAAAGGAGTGGGTTTGACCCACTAGTTACTTAAAACATATAGCAAAAAACAATGAAATTTCAATGCTTAAGGTGTTATGCTTAAGGATAGCATAGGGGTCCCCCCCTTGTAATGACCCTTGTAAAATCCCCAGGACCTACCCCTATGACATCACAAGGGATTGTCCCTAGGTTCAGATTTTGACTCTGAGATCTTAGGGCTCGGGATAATCCTACCAGTGATAAAATCATTCTGCATTCAAAAGTGGAGAAAACTACTTTTTTCCTATTTTTTTTTTAAAAGATTGCCTTAAAGCACCAAAACTAACCCTTTCATATTTAAGAAGCATTTAAAAATGAGATGCCTGTCTCTCTCTCTCACACACATACCACATGTTCAATTTGTGCACACGATTGCATTCTGCTTACATGTGTGGACCAAACCTATATCTATGTACGTGTGTGTGTGTGTGTGTGTGCTTTGCTATGCAGCATCCTGTTCACTCTGTCTCAATTTTCATGAGATTAAAAATAGTGGCTTCAAATAAAACACACTGTACATTTAAATAGAAAGTAAACAAGTCGGGCAAGGCTGGGAAATTCTGCCTTAATTCATGCTGCTATTATGTGTTCCTAAAATAGTTTCTATCTTTGGAGGTGCCCTTAAGGAATTGTGAAGAAACCTGGCATTATTTACAGTGAATGTCACACTTTCTATTCTGTTGGTTTAGCACAACTTTAACCCCCTCCATCCTGTGTTCTTTGGCACGGTTCTTACAAACATTTGCCTGCACGTAGTCCCATTGAAGTGAGAGACATTGTGAATGAATGTTTTCCAAATGAAGGCCCTGTGTTTGTGCTCGCAGGGGGAAAAAAAACACTATTTTTTTCTGTAGTGAGAGATTCTAATTACATTTCAGATCCAAACCGTAACACACATTACTGATGGGATTACTTTTTTGAAGAGGGTATTTGCTAATTAAAACCACTTCGTAATGAGATTCTCTCAAGACTTATCTTGTTAAATACCATCTTGCCTCCCTGGGACAAATCTTGTCTTGTTTGTCAATCGATGGTCTTGGAGCAAGGTAGGCACATGATGGGATATTTTCCCACTAGATACCGACTTAAGATAAAGTTCTCCAGGGCTGGAGTGATGCAAGTCAGAAAAGTTGTTAATTAAATTTCTGCTCCAGACATATTAACCTTCCCTTTGCTAACGTTCATGACAGTTGAGAGACAAAATGTAACAAATCTGATGTTGCAAAGCCTACAAGCATTGAGCATGATCCAGGCTAAATTAAGCATAGTTTTGGTGGTGTAACTAGAATGTAAAGGAGTTAAGCACATGGTTAACTCTGTTGGTGAAAAGCACATGTTCCTAAGCACTTTTACTCATTCCCAGCAGGTGTGCTGATGCCTTCCTCTAAGGCTGAGAAAGTGTGACATTCCTAAGATCATTGAGTGGAATTCCGTGGATGAGGGGGAACTTGGTCTCCTGAAGTCCTAATTCAACTCTCAAACCATTGTGCAACATTGTTCCCTTTGCTGCTGCTGTTGTTAATGCCACCAAGTCAACTTCAACTTACTGTGACCTTATGGATGAGACACCTCTAAGTCACCCTATCACCAACCACCCTGCACAGGTCTTGCAGGAGTAAATTTTCTTAATTCAATGGGATTTGGATATGGAATAAACATCCATGTCATTGTTTATCATGTTTCCATGTTCCTGTGATTGCCTGTCTTTGACTTGTGTTTTTGTTTTATTTTAAGAAATTGCAATGAAGGAGGACCTTGATCAAAGGTATGGTATGGTATGGTCTAGTCTGGAAGTCATGCCCTACGAGGAGCAGCTTAGGGAGCTGGGTATGTTTAGTCTGTAGAAGAGAAGGTTATTTGAAGGGATGTCACATTGAAGAGGGAGCGGGTTTGTTTTCTGCTGCTCCAGAGACTGGGACAAGGAGCAGTGGATTCAAACTGACGGAAATGAGATTCCACTTAAACCTCAGGAAGAACTTCTTGATGGTCAGAGCTGTTCAGCAGTGGAATATGATGCCTCAGAGCATGGTGGAGTCTTCTTCTTTTGAGGTTTTAAGCAGAGGTTGGTGCTTTGATAAAGTTTCCTGCATGGCAGGGGGTTGGACTGGATGGGTACCCTCTGGTCTCTTCCAATTCTACGATTCTATGATCTATGATACTTTACCCCATCCACAGCCACTACAATAACCCCTCCACATTCATGAGTGTTCAGGACACAGAACCCTCATGAAAGTGGAAAAATCATTAAAAACTCCTACCCTGTGATTCTCCTCCAGAGCTTCCCTTCCCATTTCTTTGCCTCTGGTTCCAGTGTTGAGGGGGTAGGGAGAGAAAAAAGACATAGTAAAGGTCTTACTGGTACTTTCCTCTCAAAGGGAGAAGAGCACAGTTCTTCTCTTCAGGTTACTTCCTGTGGCCATCTTGAAAAGGGGAGGTAGGAGCAAAGAGAGCACCTGACCAATCAGCAGCCATTACACAGCAGAAAGTGCAGCCACATGGGAGAGAGGCCACACCTCCAGCAATGGGAAGGGAGCTTTGGTCACTGAAAAAGAAAAAGAAGTCCCTTTTAAACAGAAGCCTCACAAGTCTGGGGTGAGGAATGCAAGGGAATGGGAGGAGGAAAATGGGGGAGAGGCAAGTAAGTGCATTGTGAATAATTAAATTTGCCAAGGTCAAACTCTGGAATGTAGGTGGAGGAATGTATTTGCTCCTAGATTCCATTACAGAAAATGGCATCTTGGAAACAAAATGGAATGGACAAAGGCGGTTTCAAATGTGATGTCGTACAGGGTGAAGAAGCAGATTGCCATCCTGTCTGCCCTTGTCTCACACTTCCCACTCCCATTTTTTTTTAAAAAAAGCCACATTAAAGATAGACAGTCTCATGGAACATTTAAACTATAGGAAAGAAATGTGGGGCTGGATAAAGTCACAGATGCATTCCAATGAACATTCCCTCTGTAGCAGTACCAGTAAGAGGCTTTTGTCAAGTTTGCATGATGGTAACCAAAGCGATAACTGTTTTTTGATGATCTCTGGTATCCAGAGATATGCGTCTTCAGGACTAGGAGTTCTGCTTGTCTGTCAGGTTTTGATAGCTGGGAAAAACAAATCAAATCCCCCCCCCGAAAAGCTATCTTACTTCTCAATCATCACCATACATTATGGTAGTGAATTCTACACATTACTTTATGAAATTGTATTTCCTGCTCCTCTTCTTAACCTACTGTAGTTTTTCTGGTGCTCAGAGAGAAGCACAAAGTGCAAATACAGTGAGCCCTCAGTGTCCACTGGGTTTGGTTCCAGAACCCCCTGTGGATACCCAAAGTTGTGGATGCTCAACATGGTTATGTACAATGGTGTAGTAAAATGGCGTCCCTTATATAAAATGGCCAAATCAAGGCTTGCTTTTGGTAGTTATTTATTTATGAATCTTTTCTGTGGATACAGTATCCACGGATATGGAGGATCAACGGTACTGCTCTTTCACTTTGAAATCAATTTGTAGCAACTGAAGTAAAGTGAAGACAAAGGGAGAAAGTCGGGGAGATCAAATTGGGACATTTTACAAGCATCTGAACATGTGGCATGACAGAGGATTAATTGGGACTACCCATTCCAAATCCGAACAGTTGAAGGGAATGGTATACTCTTTCAGGAATTCTCTCATGATAGAAAACATGCATTGCAGGAAGGATTTTTTTCTTCATCCACCAATGCACGGGGGTTCACACACCAATCTCTGGGGCTTGTCAGTGAACTAAAACATCATCTCTACCAATCTCAATGTAATTATCTGCTCCGAAGAGTTTTGAATATCCTGTATTCTGCCCAGTTTCATAGCTAATGAAGATACTTAGCTCCTTAGATTCTGATTAAAACCTTTCCTGTATCCTGCAGCTTTGACAGGATTGGACTTTCTAGCTATGATTTTTTCCCCTGTCACTTTCATTCATAGGCTGTCTGCTCCTTACTCACAAGTAAGTCCTTCTGAGTTTTGTTGAACTCAGTAATGATGCATGGGATGGAAACATTAGAAAATCAGACACATTAAATCCAAGGCCATTTTGTTACTGAATATTGCCTACATTGTAAATATATATCTGTAATAGAAAACATTGAGATTATTGTTTTTTAAAAAATAATTAGATATATATGTATATTGAATGCACATGAAGCAGTTCTGGACAACTGGACATGCTTGTTATAGGATTCTAGCAGCTGTAGTTCAAAAAAGGTCAGTTCCCCCTGCTCTGTTTGTTGTACAGAAATTTCCCATGTCTCAGATTAGATCTACCTTTTCAAAACATATGCTTTTTAGTTTATTGCCATGATACAGAGGTGAGAGAGCCCAGGAATGGGTGTTTCAATCTCCCTGTTCTTAGCAATGTTTAAAAGTATAATTACAACATTTCAACAACTGAAGTTGGAGCTTTAGCAGTATGCTTTAGCTGTAATATGATTTCAAGTTACACTATGCAAATGTCACCACTAAAAATAACTGTCTTCTCTTAAATGTCTTTTTATGGCTTTATATATGCTTGTTTATTATAGTTAAACATCCAGTAAGCCGTGTGGGTCATCAGTGGAACTGGAGTCTTCTAAAAACATGGTTGTGTTCCTTATCCGTGTTGTACTAGAAGGAGAAAATCCTAGCCGTATAATGAAATAACAATTTAACCATTTAGGACTTGTAAACATGAAAAAATTCTAGACTAGATGGCGTTTTTCCCCTCAATTTGAGCCAGTTCTTATTTACAAGTTAAGAACATTTCTATAGTATCCTTTCAGGAATTTCAGGGTTGTGTACAGTTGATAATCAAACAAAATTACAATAAAATCAATAATAAAAAATAATACAATAATAAAAAGAATACAATATGTAATATACGCTTACAACATATAGCATCCTCAAAAATAGCTTGGACAAAACTTTTTTTTTTGGCCTGGTACCAAAAGATTGCCACATTTGTACCAGGTGGGCTTCTATAAAAAGGCTGTTCCACAGTCAGGGTACTACTACCTAAAGAGCCCTGTCTTTTTATTGCTAAATAACTTACTTCCAATAATGAAGTCACATGAAAAAGGATAGGGCAACTTGATATAGGATGAGGTACTCCTTTAGGTATTTATTTTTCCAGATGTTTAAGGCTGTAAAGGCAAGCACCAACACTTAGAATTGGACCCAGAAATGAAACGGCAGTCTATGAAGTTATTTCAATACTGATACTAGCTCTAATATAATTACTAAGAGCAATATACTATATTGACTTTATATGGCCTGTGTTAAGTCATTTCCAGTTTGTAGCAATCCTAAGGTGATCCTATCATGAGTTTTTCTTGGCAAAATTTGTTCAGAGATGGTTTGCCTTTGCCTTCCTTTGGGGGGCCAGAGAATGTGTCTTGCCCAAGGTCACTCCGTGGGTTTCCACATCAGAGGGAGGATTTGAATTCTGGTTTCCCAGAGTTCTAGTCCAATACCCCAACTACTGTGCTACACTGGCTCCAGACACATAAGTATAATATTTGTCCAATTTCAGTGGAAATCATGAGACACAAATGGAATACTATGACGGACTGTTTTAATATTATTACAGGGCTAGCCTTCCAGAAGATATAACTTGTTTTGGCTACATTCACATGGTAATTCTGTAGCAAAAGGTAAAGTATATGGTGTACATTTAGAACCTCAAAATTCATGCGCACATAATTCTACTAGTTAATGAGACTTGTACTTCCAAACTCATAAAATATGAGTCTTGAAATCATTGTTTCCATGTGAAAAAACATCATGTCCCCAATTTCTTTTCCAGTTTGAAAGAAAATTTCAGTTCCTTGAATTGTTACATTTGATGGCACGTTTGTACATTCAGCACAAACATGGTAATGGTTTTCTTGGACTGTACCACATCAGACAAGGCACATATTTACATATTTGAAGGATGATTCAGAGAGGAAAAGATTACCAGTGATGACTAGTCACAATGGCTGTGTACCTTGAGTACCGGAGGAATCATGCCTTGGAAGACTTGAACATCATGCCTCAAGTTACTGGTGGAACATGAGGGGGAGGACTGTTGAATTTACTTCATGTTGTGGAAGGAAAATTATAGGAAACTGGTTGAATGCTGTGGAAACATAGTACTGGATTACATAGGCCTTTGGACTATGTCAACTTCCTTGCACATATAAAAGTAGTAGGACTAACACAGCCCCCCACCAAATATATAGCCCTGATTAATCCTCTGTCATCCCAATTTTGCAACCGCTTTTAAAATGTCCAAGGCCATTTCTGCACTGCACTGTTACAGTGCTACTATTCCACTTACAACATCCTGTGCAATTCTGGGGTTTGTAATTTACTGAATCCAAAGGGCTCTCTGGCTGAGAATTCTAAAGGCTTCTCTCTAAACTACAAAACCCCAGGATCCCATAGGATGTTGAAAGTGGAATAATAGCACTACAACAGTGCAGTGTGGAAATGGCCCCAGTTTCTCTCTCCTCCTCCCACTTTCCGCTTTTGTCCTCAGCTTATTTCAATTGCTGCAAACTAAGGCCATTTCCGCAAGGGGTGAGGGAATCGCCCCGTGACACTACTCACCGGACTTTTGGGCTCCCCGGTCCAGTCCACGCTTCTCCAGAGCAGTGCGTGGCCACCGCTCCGCCCTGCTCCGGGGACGAAAATGGCAGCTTCCAGTTAGTTGAGGGTCTCAACCAACCGCTGAAGCTCACCAGCCTAAAGCCCACCCCTGGCAGATCACAGGCTCGCAAATCTGCATAAGGGAGCAGGCTCGCAGTGGTGTACTCCATGCTTTTGAAAGACCTGTTTTTAGCGATCTTTCAAAAGCACACTGGATGACCACTTGGGGTCGTTCCGGAGAGGGCTAGGGTGCGGATCTACATTAAGTAGGTCCGACCCAGTCCGCTCCCAGGTGCAGACGTCCTCTCTGGAGGATGCTCTGCCCCATGTTAAAAATCCCGTGTGGAAATGGCCTAAGTTCAAAGGGCAAAAGTAGTTTGTATTCAATTAACTCAGCCAAGGGCAGGGGGAGAAGAGAGGAAAGGAAAAAAAAAAATCTCCTTTCTTGTAGAAAAAGGTAAACCACTGCAGCTTTTCCTGGCCTGACTGTTCTTACTCTTTAATAACTTTTGCTATCTTGACCACACTCTGATGTTGTTGATTGCACATGTCCCAGCATTCATCTGTGTTATGTTGGAGGGTGCATAGACATAAAGCTTGACTAAACTCTTCTCCCCAATATGGCATTTTGCCAACAGAGCAGTTGTAGCCAAAGCGTGTAATCCAAATTTGTTTACTCAGTGAGCCCTTCAAGATCTTCCAATGTAGCCCTGTGAGAGAATACTTATTTTTGGCACTTTTTGCCAGGGATAGGCCACAGTTGGTGTCTGGGATGAGAAAGTAGCCACCAGACTATTGGAACTTGTTCATTCCTTGCCCATATGTATGCAAACTTTCATGCCAGCCTCCCTACCTGCAGCCCCAAATGGCACATTCCAGCAAAACCTTTACCCCTTGATTTTTCTGAATGTATAAACAGACCATTACAATCTGTGAGGAACCACTTGAAAAGAGAATCGTTTTTCAGCTGTCTTTGTCTTGTTTCCTCATATAACAATGTAGTTAACAAGCAAGGTCAACAGAAAAGTGACCTTTTTACTGCTTGCTTGTGACACTTTAATTGGGGATTAGTTCTTTAAGATTTTACAAAGGGAACAAGACAATCATTGTTCCCTGGTTTTATTGAAAAATGCTAGGAAATGCAGGATGATAACTGATGAAGTGGGCTGATGAAGCAGCAATAAGTGTGTGTGAAGCAAAGTTTTGCTGCCTACTTCCCCCACCTCCTCCTTCCCCACCTCCCTTTTACAGTATTCATAACACTGCGGCAAAGCCCAGAGTCATACAAGTGTGGTATAATAAAAATGGCTATATAGTGTCATCTGTTTCCAGTAGGATGTTTAAAAATGATTGTCTGAACCTGGCCGTAGGAACTGGTTCCTAATCCCTTCAAATAGCTTTTGAGGGATGCAATGTTTTACTCATCTTTTACGGAGCATTTAAACTGTCTTTTCAGGCAAGCTGCAACAAAGGGTCTTGGCCACTTGTGCTCATCAGGTCTCCTGGCTGTCTTTTAGCAAAGTCTGGGATTTAGCCTGGAGGTCTTGGCCATCCTCCCGTTTCTTCTTATTGCATGCATTCTGCCTCCTTTCGGCAGTTCCTGCAGGATATAGGCTTTTGCTCCTCATTTCCTGCCCCAAGCACTGGCAAAGTGTCTCCAGACTGTTAAACAGCTTCTGCATTTGGAGGGAAAACCCAGAATTGTTTGGGCAGAAGGCACCAAGGCACAAGGGTATAGAGGATGGGAAAAACTGCATGACACCTGAAACTACTAGCATAGCTCTAGATAAGCAGAATTTGGAAAGGTTACTTTTGGAGGACTACATTATGAGAAAGTGACATTTCAAAACTCTACAGACAAGGCACCTCAGAGCTCATTCTTTTTTGCTCTTCTGGTGCTGATTACTCAGTGTCAGCATCCAATAGATTTGGTTATTCTTTTTCCCCAAATCAGCTCACCTATGTGCTGCATGTGCCCTGGGACAGAACAGCATTCCAAAAATCTGTTGCTGTTGCATGCCTTCAATCACTTCTGACTTATGGTGACCATAAGGCAAGCCTATCACAGGGTTATCTTGCAAGGTTTGTGCAGAGGGGGTTTGCCATTGGTCACTCAGTGGGTTTTTATGGCTCAGCAAGGATCAAACCTTGATCTCCCAGTGTCCTAGTCCAGCACTCAGACCATGCAGGCTGTATTCCAAAAATACAAAGCAATAATAATGGTGAACAAGTAACCATGTCCATCCACGAAGTTAGTGCTGGCAGAGCTTGAAAAATCCCCCCCCTTTTTTTTGGATTACATTTCCCACAATCCCCAGTGATCATACTGTCTGGAAGATCCTGAAAGTTTTAGTCCAAAAGGTAATAGCTGATTGTTGACCAGATCTGTAAGCCTGGAAGCATTTCCAGATGGCAAAACCCATGGAGAAAGCAAATTGTGTCAGGGGGAAAAAAAATACTGAGAGTGGATGGGTAAGGAAAGGAATGCAGGGAACTCTAATTAGGAGCTCAGATAATGACGTACGAGAACTTAATGTTGCTAGTGAGGGACATATTTGGCACAATCATTGGGTAAGGCTCCTATTAAGGTATATGTAAGCCATTTAGAAATGGAAGGTTCTGCGCAAATTTAAGATTATAATTGCATTATTGCAAGTCCACACATTATGCCCTATTTATATGATGGGAAGAGATAATTATGTGCAACAGAACATGGTGAACTCATTTGTATGTGCACCTTGTTTTTCATAAGATAAGAATCCTTCCGTGATCATAGGTTCATAATGATTTTCCTCGGGGTAAGTATTGTGCGAGTCCTATGTGAGCAGGGACATGTTTTGAAAACAGTTTTTATAAGAAGTGGGGGGGGGAGTGGAGGGGGCAGAGACAAAAGAACATTCAGGCAAGCTATCATTTCCCAAATCTTCCCACTGCCTCTGAAGGTCAGATTTCAAGTACAAATCCATTTCTGCTTTTTGTTTTTTTGTTTTTTGTTTAAATATAATTTATGTTGGCTGGCATTTTAAAATTGCAGTGGAGCAGTGTAAAGTCTGAGCACAAAGATACTATCTGCCTTTGCCAGATTTTTAAGGAGAAAGGAAGAAAAATGTCTTCAGTTTTTGGACAGGGCTAAGATGTATATATACTGTTAAGAGCAATGTGCCTTTGTCAGTCTTATAATTGCTCTTCATGTGCTCACATTCCTATATTTGTATGTCATCAAATAAAATATTTCATCATTTCCCTCTACATTTTTCAATAAACATTGCAAAGATTTTTGTTTTAATTGAGTTGGACAAAGAGAAAAAAGAATATTGCAGCAAACTTATCCCATGACCAGCAACTGACTAAATCTGGACCCCCTTTGGGAAATCAAATGACTTTGGTTAATACACCAAGTTTAAGAGGAACTAATTGGGAGAATGTATTATATATGGCTAATCTCAGATTCTAACCTGTTCTTAGGTATGATTAATGATGGTAACAGAGATTAATTCATATGTATTCTGTTTTCTTGTTTTCTAATTGTAACATGGGTAGCTTTCGGCACTGTATCACTAATGATGCTGATAATAACACTTGCAACTATGAATCCAAGCATTCAGCAAAGCATTCAAAATGATATGGAGCTCTTAGAACTGACTCAAATCTGCAGTTAACTCTTGACCTTACACCTGATTCAATGTGCTGTCTACTATGATAGTCATTCATCCATTACAATAATATATCATTCGTAAATATATCTATTTCCATTTGTAAGCCCTGACAAAGAAGAAGGGGCCTGAAAACAAGCTTATATAGCTATAGAAAGTTAAAGTCAGGTCTGAGCTGGCTGAGAACAGAACATGCTCTGGAAAGGCCAATTTGAACAGATGCATTTTAAAGCTCACTCATTGAAGGTACAAGGTGTACAAAGGAGCCCCATAGCTGTGGCTTGACATATGTTTAACATCTCTGTGTAAGAGTTCATCTCTTTGGTCTTGCTGTTGCCGAAAGCCATCATCACGCTAGTGTTCTTCTGCTAGTACAATGGAACTATCTTCCTTTTATGTCTCCTTTAAATTTCAGCATCACCAAAAACCTACTGTGGATGTTTTTACAGCTTTCATTGCAGGCTCTGAGGACACATAGAAGTCTGTATGGGAAGAGGGATATCACTCCCTCCTAGTTCTGCTACCTCATTGTCCCTGCCAGATCCTGGCCTGTGATAGTAATTATACAGATCTAATACCTTTAACTTCTCTAAGCAGCTATTCTGGGAGGAGCATTACAAAGGCAATGTTGAATCTCCTCTGCATTTCAGATACAGGAACTTCCTGATGTCCTGTATGACTTATCAACATAAAATGCACCAAGCCAAAATTTCAGGCTAACATTTTATCTTAAGTATCTGGAGTAGTACATTGGTTGAGTATCCATTGATTCATAATGAGCTGGATGCAGCACATGGCTTCTAGAGATATAAAGAACCCTTCTGCCAGGAAGAGGTTTTTGAACTAATAAACATTTTTGTTACCCTAAGAAGTGGGGATGTTGGGGTCTGCCAATGTCAATTTAGATTTTGGGGAAATTATAGCTCAAAGGAGGCCTGTGAAAGGAGGGTGAATGCAGGATGTTTTTCACCTATGTATACCAGTACTAACTGTAGAGAAGACTCCAGCTAAAGTTAAACAGTTTTATTTGAATTGGCAAACATATGAGAAATCAGACACTCTTACAAACCATACACATCTATTAGAAACTGAGGTGAGAAAGGCTGAATAGAGAGAGATTAGGGGTGCAAAGGATGACAGTTACAAGTTGAAGAGGAAGGTGTTGGGTAGCCCTCCATATTTCAGTTATGGGACATGTAGTAGGAGTTAATTAGCAGCTTGCTTGTAACAAGGTATGAGAACCAGATACTGTTAGATAAACAAAGCTAGGAATGTAATGATAAGCGCTGCCAGTCTGAAACCAGAACTCCAAGGTATCTTGCAGGCAGGATGAGAAACGCTTTGCTTTTAATGTTTTGGATTTTGCTAATTGCCTCCAGTTCGTTCACTGAAGTCCTGTACTATGTATCACACTCCTAATAAATAGTGTATTTGCACTGTTACATTTGTGTGTGTGAATTCGGTTCCTGACAGAAGGTTGCAGCGGAAAGACTCAGACAGTGCTTGAGGGCAGCAGGAAGGAGTGGCAGTCTGGACTACGTTGTACATCCAATGTACCACAATTGCCTGGGGTTGCACCTAGGGTTACCCTATTTCACACCTTGAAGAGGTGTGTTGACCAACTGTAACGGCTTTCCCATGGGACTGACAAAGGGGTCTGGAATGGACTGATTGCTTTAACTTTGAAGTGACAAAACATTGACCAGACTCATGATAATCTTTTAATGTTTGGTCAGGTAGGGTGTATAGGGAAGATCTCCACAGGGTAAGATTGAGGGATGGTCTTTGATTGCTCACCAGTCTGGGTAGTTTGCCTTTCATTGTATTCAAAAATGCAAAGAGCCTGAAGCAGCGAAGGGATTAGCACAAATCCATCAGCATCAGGGTTTTCTGCATAATCCTATCTGAACTTTTATGACACCGAATACATCTCTGGTCAGCGTGGCCCTGACCATGTTCTCCAGACAGTATGGCCCATCATGTTCTTTGGTCACTAATAAGTCCAATTTATGAAAATTGCATATCTTGTAGGAGGGGTGGTAGGATATGACAACATTTTCTCCAGACTATATGAGGGATAAATGGTCTTCATTGAGACAGTCTACCTTTGTACCTGGAAAATCTGCTTCAGGAGGGTGGAGGATCTGTAATACTGTGAGAAGAATGGCCCGTGGATTGTAGAGAGAAAGGGAGAGAGAGAGAGAGGAATGCTTCCACTTACAGGAATATTCTCAGCAGAATTCTGTCTGGGAATTCTCCCACTCATAGAATTTTTTTTTAAAAAAAAATCACTCCCTTATTTGTATAAAAAATGCATAAGCCATCTTTCAGAATAACATTTTCTTTTAAAGAGGCATACAAAAGTCCCCACTTATATCACCTCAACAAATCTTGCTGCACCATTTGTAAAACTAGCTCCTATCCCCCTCTGTTACCCACCGCATCTCATGATGCTGCCTAAAGCAATTTGCTTCACTATGCTGAATGGTTGGGCCTTGACCCCTATGCTGAAAGACAGAGAGAGAAATAGGATGGGAAGCTTCTTAAGTGCCCCATTAAGGTGTTCCCCCTACTTCATTAATATTTGTGTGAATGGGTATGTGGGACCAGGCACTTTCCCTCATCCCCTCTGGTTTGCAAATTCCACATTCCTGTGCAGACAGAGAAATAAATGGGTCTGAGATTAGATCATGCCTGCATTCTCACTAGAAGCCAAAATGACTAAACTCAGGCTATTGTACTTTGGACATATTGTGGGATGATATTACTCACTGGAAAAGATGATAAAGCAGAAGGCAGTAGGAAAAGAGGAAGCCCAGAATACAGATGGATTGTCTCAGTCAAGAAACCACAGCCCTAAGTCTGCAATATAAGAACAGAGCTGTTGATAACAGAATCACTTGGAGATCTCTCAAAGCTGACTTCACAGCACATAACAAGAACAACAAATGCACACAGAGTGGTCTACCTTCCTCCCTGCTCCAAAACTCCACACGAATAGTAGAGCATACATGGCAGCTGGAGTGTATATAACTGTCCCCCTCATGTAATTGTTTAGCACTAAAGGTATGAGCAAATGGCCAAAGGAATAAGAAACAGAGCTGGTGCTTCCACTTTCTTTTGGCCCTGCCTATCATGTCCTCAGTTACGGGCCATTTCTTCACTACAATATTATAGTGTTATTATTCCACTTTCAACATCCTGTGGAATTCTGGATTTTTAGTTTACTGAGGCCAAGGCTGAGAATTCTAAAGGCCCCTCCCTAAACTGCAAAGCCCAGAATTCCATAGGTTGTTAAAAGAAAAAACCTAGAACAGTGTAGTGCAGAAATGGCCATAGCCACAACTGGGATGTGGTCCCACACTGGAACTTATCCCCTGAAAAAAGCTTCCCACTCCTGCACCAAACCACATTTTAGCATGAAATGCAAACCCTCTTATTGAGTGATTATACTTCTCTAAAACTAAGATAAAATAAGCAACAGAAGCCATTGAACTAATGGTTATGGGATAAAATTGCAACTATGCAGTGTTTGGAAAAAGCCTTCTTAAAGGTTCAGAATTGAGAAGGTTGCAGGGTGGGGGAGGCTTCAGGAGAATATTCAAACAGATTTCACTAAAAAAAAGAGAGATTATGTTGCATAATATTATGAGGACAAGAAAGCAGCATAGGTAAGAACTGGAGATGGTAAATGAGTTGGTGTGCATATGCAGAAAGAACTAATTGATACCTGCCATACTGAAAAATAATACCTAAGTTCTGCAACTTTAAAAGAATTAACACTGCTCTCATTAGCAGACTGAATTGAACTGGTTTCTTAAGATTGTTCCCAATCTTCTTAGCTATTTTGGGAAAGAAAAGAGACCTGAAGAATTTCATGTTAGTTATATAAAATAGCACACTAGGGAAGTGGGGCATGCCAAGGCCTACCCTGCATCTAATACCCGACATAATTTTATCTGCTGCCTTGGCAGGGAGCTCCCTTGCACGCCCATCATGTGAGCCTCAGACCTTCAAGGCTTTGGGATAAGTCGTCTTTAGAGCCATAACTTACTGTTCCTGTGGCTTTAAACCTGATTAATGAATCGGAAGTTTGACTTGATTAGCAGCACTTCAGGTATCAGCTGGAAATTAATTAGTGTAATAGCTTTCATGAAACCTTGTGCTGTCCTCTCCTCTCCACAGGTGGGGTGTTCAGATGGTTAAAGAAAAACTCTGGGATGACATTTTGTGTTCAAATGACCTCTTTGAGCCAGGCACACAGTATGTGAGCAAAAAGAGAGGGAATATTGGAGGAGAAGAGATTGGATTTTGGAACTAGTGGGGAAGAAATTGAAACTGGAGCATATCAAAATATCCAATTGATACCTCACAGACACAGGTAATGGCAAGTGGGGTTTGCACTGGCTTTCTGCTTCCTTTTTCTTCCTTCCAACTAAAAGAATATGCTTTGTCTAGGCTCCTTTTCTTGTTTTCCTGAGAGGAAGGGAAAAACCAAAGCATCTCTACATGATGACAAGAAACTCTTCACTGGGTGGGAATCTGAGACATCTGATTTGTGTTCAAAGGTGTTCCTAGCCAGCAGGCAACGTAGCAGTCACATACAGATAGATCTATCTATTTCATATTTCCAGTGAGATCAGAGCAAGGGTAATAACCCTCACTTGCTCTCTCTCACACACCTATTTCCTTTAAAATACTTTTAGACTGTCCATCAGTAAAATTACTGGGGTATCTTCAAGAAGGATAGGGTATCACATATCCAGACTGATTGAAAAAGTTCTGGATTTTGTTCCTCTTCTTTCAATTTTATACTAGGGTTAAAATAAACTGACCTGGAAAGCTGGTGGGCCTTTATACACTACACTGTTATAGTGCTATTATTCCAGTTTTAATATCCTGTGGAATTCTGGGGTTTGTTGTTTACTGAGGCCAAAGAGATCACTGGCTGAGAATTCTAAAAGCCCCTCCCTAAACTGCAAGCCCCCGGATTCCATAAGAAGTTGAAAGTGGAATAATAGCAATAGAACAGTGTAGTGCAGAAAGGCCCTATGTCATCTCTGATCTGGGAGCAGCTGCTAAGGCACAGGCCATGGGAGTATGCACCATTAATGCCTAATGTAGCCATCTTTTTTTTTAAAGTTTCAAAATATAAACAACATGGGACCACTTGGTTGAGCTCCCACAGAGATTGTTCACTGTGGCTTCAAAATAGCACCAGTCTAGCAACTAATCTGAGTTTAGTTGCTACTTGTTGATGCCAGGTAATCCTCAAACAGCCCAGCATTGGTTGTGGTGACTGACACAAGCGATCTCTTTGCCGAAGACTCCTCATCTGCAGACAGTCTTGACCTTGGCATTAAGCAGGGAAAAGCTTTAGGAATTAAAGCTTAGGTTTTATATATCCTCAAATAAATTCTATAATATTTCCATCCAAGTCCAGGCAATTGCTTGTTTGGTAAGAAGCTGAATCTACGCTATTGCATTCATAGCATCTGGCTTGTTGCCCCACTGCAGCTGACTTTTATGACTGGTTGCAGCTGATCTATATGTGGAAATGAGAACGACTGCTGCTAGAAACACTGCTAAGCCCACTGTAATTTTAAAAATGCAAGCAGTATGTTTGTTTTACAGCTCACCATCAAATAAATGCTTTTGGTTATATTTATTTATATTTTAAAGCGGATTATCAGGCATGGCTAGGGGATTTCTCTTCTTATAAGCCAGTCAGACTGAGGCCATTGCTGTACTAGACTGTTATAGTGCTATTATTCCACTTTCAACATCCTATGGAATCCTGAAAGGCCCCTCCCTAAACCGCAAACCCCAGGATTCCATAGGATGTTGAAACTAGAATAATAGCACTATAACGTTCTAGTGCAGAAATAGCAATATCAACAGCATGTGTATTTCTATACTGCTTATCATGCAGGACTGGCATTTAACCACTGTGCCACCAGGGCTCCTGACAGAGCTAACAAACCACATAATGATATAGCCAGCTCTCTGAAGATATGAAAGTCTTTTCACCTTTCTATTATCCCATTAAAGCCAAACCTATGATACAGGAAACTTTTGGGTTATTATATTGAGACAATGCAAACCATTCCCCAGCCTGCATCTTGTTGGCCCATACATGAATACTGTATACTTGTTACCCTACACAAGGTCATGGGGAGCCCTATTTTGACCATGACGTAAATTACTTAGTTGTCAAGTGAAAAAAGGAGACAGATGGAGACAATGCTTGCAAACAGTACCTAATGTAGAGAGACACTGACTCTTGGTATGCTGAAGGCAACAAAAGAGTCAGCATTCATTGAACACTTGCTGCTTGTAATATCCTTGTCTTTGCTGAGAGGGCTGAATGACTTCCTCAATAATAGGTCATGGAGCTCTTCACATCTAGGTCATTTAGTCAAGCCCAGCCATGCACAAAAGGTCCGGCTGCTGATTTGCTCTGTAAGTTAGTATGACATTTGAATAAACTGGCAGGCATGTTCTTTTGATGCTGCTGGCAATGTGGTTCAGGCACATTAGACATAATGCTGGATGAGGGAACTGGGCCGAGACCATTAATTAAGAGGGGCCATAGCTCAGTGGGAGGTCACATGCTCTGCATGCAGAAGGTCCCAGGGTCATTCTCTGGAATATCAAGATAGGCCTGGAAAACACTTCTGTGTAGTGAGACAATACCAGTCAGTGTAGCTACTAGTGAATTAGAATGACTAGCAGCTTCACATATTTAAACATTTAGTCTAATATACCATCTCTTTCAGAATGCTCAACGTGTGCATAGAACAGCACCAAACAGTGTGTTTTCCATTTTGTTTGTATCATTTCCTTTTAGCTTTATCTGTCTATACTTTATAGAACACATTGCACAGGCTGAACTATATTCTCTAAAAGCACTGGGTCACATAGGTCAAATATATGCTGTGCAGAAGAGGGAAACTTTTTGCCTGTTACTAAAATTGCTTTATATCATTCCACCTCAACCATTTTTAGGTTGTAGAGATAGCAAAAGAAATTTCAGCCTTCCATTTCTCAGAATTTTTTGAAACTTAATTGAGATCAAAAGTTTATGCCAGCCTTTTCCAAATTCCTTGAAGTCATACAAAGTAAATAGCTCTTTGTTTGCTATACCCCATTACAGACTTCACTTGTCCAAATATGCTACAACTCCCTTAAGTCCATGGTCTGCTTTGTAGAGTAGATCCACTGAAATCACTGTGTTGATTGTTAGTCCCAACTAACTTAATCTTACTAACTGTACGGGGGCTTCCAGATGAAGAATTCCTAGTACCACCATTTAAAAGACATTGTGTTGCTAAAAAAGCCAATGCAATTCTAGGCTTCATCAATAGCATTATAATGACTAGGTCAAGGGAAGTAATAATACCACTCTATTCTGCTTTTCTTAGACCTCATCTGGAGTACTGTGTCCTTTTCTGGGCACCATAGTTCAAGAAAGATATTGACAAGCTAGGACATGATAAGAAAATGGTGACCAAAATAGTAACAGGCCTGGAAACCCTGGCCTGTGAGGAGTGGTTTAGGGAGCTGGGTATGTTTAACCTTGAGAAGAGAAAGTTAAGAGGTGACACAATAGCCATATTTAAATATTTGAAAGGATGTCATGGGAAGAATGGAGCAAGCATGTTTTCTGTTGCACCAGAGACTAGGATATGTAGTAATGGTTTCAGGAAAAAAGATTCCTTCTAAACATTATGAAGAACTTCCTGATTGTAAGAACTATTCAACAGTGGAACATGTTGCCTGGAAGTGTGGTGGAGTCTCCTCCTTTGGAGGTTTTTAAGCAGAGGTTGGATGGCCATCTGTTGGGAGTGCTTTGATTGTGTATTCCTGCATGGCTTAGGGTTGGACTTGATGGTCCTTTCGTTCTCTTCCATTCTGTGATTCTATGTGTAGCTGTTATTTCTTCTCTGCCATAATTGATTGATTGAGAAGATATACTCAGATGGAAGAAGCGGTGGGAAAACATGGGAGGATTTTAAAAGGAAGTCAACGGATCATGCATGGTGATAGTGCCCAAAGTATGACTAAGTTTGCATTCAACTCATTATCTGCCAATACACTTCTGGTGTGAAGTCAGGTTGCTAGTGATGATATTTAAACCGCTAAGTGGCCTGGGTTCTTGATAGTTGAGGAATTGCCTTTTCCCATAAACAACTGCCCGAGGACCAAGGTCTGCTGGAAGGGATTCTCCTTTGTGTTCCACAAATGAGAACTGGACAATATGGGTATGTAAGAGAAGATCTTCTTTGCTATGGAATGTTGTGAAATGCTGTCCCCCTAGAGCAGAACTTTCCAAACATTTCAGGTTGGTGACATGCTTTTTAGACATGCATCATCCCATGACACAGTAATTCAGTAAGTGGAGGAAGCCCATTCACCCAGGCCTGGCCCACCACAGTGGCAGGAGAGGCAGCCCCTCCACTTGTTATGTTCACATGGCACACCTACACACTGCAGTCAACACACTAACATGTCGTGACATGCAGTTTTGAAAAGCTCTGCTCTAGAGGCCCAGTAGGCACTGAAATAGCACTGGTCATTCTGCAGCCGTTAAAACTTGACTTTTTATCAAAGCCTTTGTGATCTAATGATTTTGCTCAGCTCTGCACAAGCACAGAACTTTAACTGTTTAAGTTAATTTTAAATCAATTAATAGGCTGTTAGCTTGTTAGCCTGTAAACATTGTTTTGAATTGACTGCATTTGTACCCTGCTCTGAGAAACTGGGACATAGGATGAGATATAAAAATTTCAATAAGTGATGTAAATAAATAATCTGTTTGTTTTATCTAAACACTTCTTGCCTTGAGCAGTGTAAGAACAGGACAGATTTGAAACCCAAGCAGGCAAAGTCAAAGAGAAGAACTCCTTTCCAGTCACTGGGCCCTGGCCAACAAATATCACAGCTAGGGATAGGACGAATCCAGAATTTTCCGAATCTGAATCCCTGAAAGGTTCCAGAAATCCACAAATCTCGAATCTTTCAAATCCTTTTTTAAAACTTTTCAAAACACTTTTTAAACAGAACTTTTTTTTAAAAAAAAAACCCTATTTTTTGGTTGGTGGATCTGAAAGATTCGGTTTGCCTGTTTTTGCGCAGGGATTCGGATTCACGAATCTTGAATCCTTGCTGAGGATTTGAGGATTCAGTTGGCCCATCCCTAATCACAGCTGAACTACCTGAGTTTAAGGCTTCAGTCAGTTAATGATTAGTACTTAGAACTGCAAGCCAGAATGGTGTAGTGGTTTGAACACTGAATTATGACTCTTGAGACCAGGATTCAAATTCCCACTCGGCCATGGTATAAAGTTTTGGGTCCCTGATTGAGGTCTTGCAGGATTCTGCCTGCAGGGACTCAGTTTTGACTACAGTTCTTGCAGAATCCTACTCAGCACCCCAGACCCAGCTGGCTGCTCTGATGCAGGGTAGCTGGAGCAGTTGGGAGCCAGCTATATGAGGGCTGGGCTGTCTCTGCAATCTTTCTCACAGCAACATGGTCTCTAGTGCTGCGTCTCCTAACTCTCCACTGTTCCTGATCCTGCTGACTGCTGATCCCTGGACTTGGACCTCTGCCTGACTTCTGGACCCGCCTCTTGCCTCTGGCCTTGTGGACTCCTGTTACCCGGTAGGCTTCTACTGTCTTGAACCCTTGCTGTGCCCTGACCTTCTGCCTGTCTCTTGGACCTGCCTTTTGCTTCTGGCCCTGTGTTTGCCTGTTGCCCAGAAGGCTCCTGTTGCTTTGGATGCTCATTGTGCTCTGACCTCCTGCCTGTCTCCTGGACCCACTTCTTGCCTCTGGCCTCTTGCTACCCAGAGGACTGCTGCCTTGGACTTTTGTTGTGCCCAGACCCTTGGCTTCCTGACCTAGTGCCCAGCCCAGCCCTGGGCGCCTGTACTGGATGGCCCGTGCTGCTCACGCAGCAAGGGCCATCCAGTACAGGATCCTGATACATGGAAACCCACTGGGTGACCTTAGGGAAGTCATACCTTTTCAGTCTTAGAGGAAAGCAAAAGCAACCTCCACCCCTGAACAAAGCTAGACCAGAAAACCTCATGATAGATTCATCTTAGGATTGCCATAAGTCAGAATGACCTGAAGGCACACAACAACAACTTAACCTGGAAAATTGACCGCCACCAAGTTAATAATTCTAGTAACCACAGAATCTCCACCCATTAGGATTCTGGGAGATGAACAGCTGAGATTTAAGCTGTAGTGTTGCTTTTTACCTCACACAGAATCCATGGCCTACTTCCTAAGTGTCTCAGAGCATCTCAGAGGTTTGTTGCCATTGTTATTGCTGTCGTTTTCAAAGTTGTCACTGATGGATAACAAAACAAAACAAAACCCACAGCATTTCTTCTCTCAAGCCCTTGTGACACAGTTGTAGAGTTGTCATGAAAACTGGAGATGGCTCTTGTACCTTTAATGGTTGTTTAGGAGATGGAATTTCAGCAGGTGTTGTTTGTCTTGCAACAATATTTCCTGCAATATTTTCTTTTTTACAAAACCATTAAAGTTACAGAAATCATCTCTAGTTTTCACTTCAGCAGCCTTGATGAGCAGGCAAGAATAGAAGCAGCTGACTCTGCTTGAAGAAATTGGTGACAGATTATTTTACAAATGCAAATTATTTCTTGATTTATATAATTTTTCTCAGTACACCACTGATTACCTACATAACCAAGATGGAATATTTGTCATGTTTTGGCACCATGTACAATGAGGCTTGTCAAGACAATTTCCCAGAAAGAGCCTGCATTGAATCTATAAATTAATAGTCTACCTGTTTAGTCAGGAAGATTGAAGGCAAATGCTGGGGCAATTCAGTATTAGCAAAGTATACAAATCCTCATGGGTTCCGTCAATTAACAGTGTGAAGTTAACAGGCAGAGGAACTCTTCTGGTGCTTCACTGTTGTCATTAATTCAGAATTTAGGAATGCTAATTTTTGCACCACAATTCCCAGAATACTCTAGCTAGGGTTATCTGAAGTTATCTGGGACTTGTGGTCCAAAAGAGATAAAAAATATGTTACCCTGATTTCTGGGGGTCCCATGAGAGACACCTAAGTGTGCTCCAAATATTATAAAGTTGGGGGAATTAACAAGGAGCACAAGCTAGCAATACGAGAGGCAGGGTAACGTAGTGAGATCTTTAACCTTATGTTTACGGGGTTGGGCCGTGACAAGAACTAGGCAAGTTGTTCAATTAAAAGATTTTATTAAACTTTCTTTAATTAAGCAAACAACGACACAGGCACTCATTCAAGAACGATAGAAGCAGAAAGTGAGGAAAATTGATAGGGGTTTTCAGAGAGTTTCTGGGGTGATACTCCACCTGATCCTGCAGTCCGGGATAGGAGAAATAGAGTTCGATGCTGGGGATCATAATAGCTCAGCATGTGGAGGCTGAAGGGAGGCTCGCTGAACAGAGCGGCAGCAGTTCGGGATGCAAGGCACTAGTGTTCCGACAAGGAGCTCAAACTTGGGGTTTTTATAGGGAAGATTATACCTGGAGGCTAGCCCTCTCCCGAGGAGAACAATAGGGATTTTAGTGGAGACAAAGCCTCCGAAAGGTCAAAATTAGAATTGATGAGATTTGGCCAGCACTGCCAATTGTTAGAACAGTATGTAGATGAGGAGTGCTTAGCGTTTGTATAGAGCAAGCAGTTCGGGGCTGAAAGTCCTTGCATTTGCTTAATGGTCGGCTGTGTCTGGAGGGCACTACTGGCTGTGCGACAGATAGTTGTTTACTGGCCTAGACCTAGCGTGCATAATTAAGGCCATGCGGCCGTGCCTGCCTACACTGGCTTTTCGTGACTCTTTCAGACACATGGAATTCATCTTATGGAGTGCCATGTGGAAATATTAAACATAAATAACATGAAATTGTAGACCTCGGGCTTGGGCCAGATAACTGCAGTAACAAATATCACAGTTGAGCTGACCAGTACTTAGTCTTCCACATGAAAATAGCAATAGATCAGCAGCCAGTTAGCAATCCTAGTGACCACAGACAACCTCTGCATGTTAGTATTCCAGATGAGTATGTATTATTTCTATGCTATTTCCAAGATCTTGACCTCCTCTAAGATTATGGTCCCCAGTTTCTCCATATGCCTTTCCATGTTCCCACATCAGAAAGCAACTGTTAGAGATAGAGGAGAGGCTGTTGGATGGTGTAGTCTACACATTCCAAGCCAAAAATTTTTACCACTCAAGCAAACTGTGGGACTACTTAAGACCAGATCTTAAACAGAATTCAGAAAGACCAGTATTAAGGCACAAATGAGATGTGACAGCAGTAAGATATCATTGTTGAACCAGTGTTTGTTGTAGATGAACACTTAGCTAGCATAACTTCTTCAAAGGTCTTCTTTTTTAGACTTTCTGTAATTCCTACAACTGTATGTGACTTCCTTACTTCAATCTGCAGCATCTAGGAAACACAAATCCTGCGTCAGTATGAGGAATTTCTTGAGCCAACTGCCAGATGAAACACTTTTGCTGGCTGGTGCCTGAAGATCCCCAGCTGACCAGTCTAATCCAAATGACTTCAAAGACTGTTGGAGAGAAATTTTGGAGAACCAGTTGTTCAAGATGATGAAGTTCCTAGTGTGTCCTTGGACATAATGTTCCCCCTCAAGCCAAACTTCGTAGGGTTCTTTTAAGGATAAAATGGAATGAGGATATTTCATACTCTCCAATGTTTCACAGATGAAAACTAGAACACCTATGGTGAAGCAACATCCGGGTGTAGTTAAGATGGCAAAAGTGATTAATGAGGAAGAACAGATGAGCTGGGGGAGACTGCAGAAGTTTTATTTTGCCTGAGCATGCTGGGAAGGGCCAAAGTCCAGCCCTTCCTTGACTCTTCATGGCCATGCTGAGTTAATTAAGAACTACTTTTGAACTTTACACACATTTTGCAGCAATTGAAGTAAACTGAGGAGGAAGGAAGAAGCTGGTAAGAGAAGAGAAAGACTGGAACATTTTAAAAGCAGCTGAAAAAGTGGAATGACAGAAGAGTAACTGGTACTGTCCCTGCCAGATCAGGAGAATTGGAGGGTATGATATTTATCAGTACCTTTGATTTTTGAGGGTAAGACAAGAACAGTATTAGTAGGCCTGAATAAAATTATCCTCTATGGACCAGTTCAGATTATTTCTGTGCCAGGGCTCTTAAACTAATCACATACCTAGAAAAATGGAGATGTTAATGAGACTATTTATGAGAAATGTCTTCAACAGTATTCCCTACAGGTTTATGTGCCAGGTTGGATGCCAATATGAGGAAAATACCATCTTTAGCCCTTCAAAGAAAGGTCAGTCATACCTCTTCCTTTTTATATTATAACTTCCAGAATACCCCAACCAGCATGGCTACATGCCATCCTGGATGGAGACTTCTGGGAGCTATAGTCTAAAAATCCTTTTCAAAACTCTAAAGCCAGTTGGTTAAGAATCGAGAGTATGGCTCATTTGTGGCTTTATTTTCACTCAAATTTGACTTTTCATATACTGGTGAAGTGAAAGATTTCCCCACAGGCTCAGCTGTGTGTATAAGTAGGTAGAATGGAACAAATGACAGATGCTGTGGATACCTAGCCACTCCATATGACCTGTTAAAGCATAGTAAATCAAGTAGAAATTATTACTTTCAATAAGTCTCCCCAATTTGAAAACAGGCTTCAGCTGTATCAAGCAAATCAGTATCATCAGTACCATTCTTCTGAGCACAGAGCTCCCTGGGTTTATGATGGGTTTGGTTCATGTTTCTAAATAATATGCAAGAATGCTACAGCGAGGGGGAGAATGCTTCTCTGTTTCAAAGCTTGGAAAAGGCACTTTTTGAGTGAAAACTCACAGGATATTCCAGTAGTATGCTGGCTGAGGGATTCTGGGACCTGTAGTCTAAAAAAACTAATTATTCCAAGTTCTAGTAAGGAACAAAATAATAAAATTAAGAGAAGTCATGAAACAAAGCATGGTAAATGCTAAACAAAGAGATGAGGTGATCATGAGCTAATTATGTGCTATGATAAACAGAGGTCTTTCATCATTTGAAGCAACGTATCTTCTAAAATCTAAAAGCATGCTGAACATATAATCTAATTTGACCATAAACTAATTGCATGTGTAAAGTCAAAGGCTTTCACAGCCAGAATCCATAGGTTGTTGTGGGTTTTCCAGGCTTTGAGGCTGTGCTCTATTAGTATTTGCTCCTGACGTTTCAGCTGCATTTGTGGTTGGCATCTTCAGAGGATCTGGTGGAATGGAAGTAAGACAGAGTATATATACTTGTGTAGTCCCCGGGTAGGAGGAAGCAATTTGCATGTGTTACAGTTGGCCTGTGTGATGGCCTATTGTTAAATGGGATATCGCCCAGGGTTGTATTGTTAGTCAGAGGATATGCATAGCAGTGTGTTAAGTACATTAGCAATCCATTGTACTGTTTCTTGTAGAGGGACCTCCAGAGTCTGGGTGGTGTTCATTGGCTTATTTTTGAGTCTTGATTTTAGTGTTCTTCAGTGCTGGTAGCCAAATTTTGTTTACTTTCTGAGTTTCTTCTTTCCTGTTGAAATTGTCCATGTGTTTATGGATTTCAATGGTCTCTCTGTGTAGTCTGACTTAGTAGTTGTCAGAATGGTCCAGAATTTTTGTGCTTTCAAAAAGCATACTGTGTCCAGGTTGGTTTATAACACGTTCTGCTACTGCTGTTTTTTCTGGCTGGATCAGTCAGCACTGTCTTTCACGTTCTTTAATTCGTGTTTGGATGTTGCGTTTTGTAGTCCCTATGTAGACCTGCCCACAGCTGCAAAGTATGTGGTAAACTCCAGCAGAAGTTAGAGGATCCCTCTTGTCCTTTGCTGAACATAGCATTTGTTGAATTTTCTTGGTCAGTCTGTAGATTGTACTTTGTAGGTTTTGTTTCTTCATCAATTTCCCTGTATGGTCAGTGACCCCTTTGATGTACGGTAAAAACACATTCCCTTTGCTTAGCTGTTTATCTTCACGTTTGTGGTTTTTTCTGGGTCTTGAGGATCTTCTGATGTCCCAGTTTATCAGTTCATCTTTCAGGATGTGGGGTTCACAGATTCTTTTTGCGTGGTCTACCAGAGTTTTTATTGTGCTCCTTTTTTGTCCTGGGTGATGGTTGGAATTTTTGTATAGATATCTGTGAGTGTGTGTAGGTTTTCTGTAAACTGTGTGGCCCAACTGTTGGTTAGGTTTGCAGATGACTAGGACATCCAGATACAGGTGAAACATCAGGAGCAAATACTAATAGAACACGACCTCGAAGCCCAGAAAACCCACAACAACCTATAATAGCATGTGGTTTACTTAGGTATAGCCCATATTCCAGACTCCCCATCCCAGACTGCCCAAGATTGTCTCCAATATTACAATCATGGAAGCATTAGACTTTCCCTTCCCTTTTGAAAAACTGAAAACCAGCTCTAAAGGAGCCGAGCTTTTGGCACCGAAAACACGTCACTGGATACTGATCCAGTTCTATATGTGTTTCTTCAGAAGGATATCCTGCTGAATTCAGAGAACTGTAGTTTGAAAATGATCCTGATGACCATCTTTTACCATCTCCTGCAAGTGTAGGACTCAATGGAGATAATTCCCAAGTATCTCACCATGGTACTATTTTTCTGTGAGTGCATGTTCCTGTGAGGCAAGAAGCTACGTTGATGGTAGCACTGCTGCTGATAGGGTCTCCCACATCAAACAGGTTTTTGCAGAGGACTCAGACTAAATGGGGCAAACAACAAGTGGGCAGCAGCAATGGGAAAAGGAGGTGACACTGGTAGAGGATGTCCCAGAGACAATGGCAGTGGCATTTTAGCTAACTCTTGTGCAAATGGAGGCATCAGTAAACCTCTACTGAACATATTTTACTATGAAAAATCCTATGAGGAGACAATCCAAAATGAAGCAAGGGATAGTCAGAAGGTATTCAACCAGCTACTGGGGATTCCCATCCTGAGTTAGCAAAATCTTAGTAGGACTACAAATAACAAGGAGTGTTGAAGGGGTCTCATTCATAGGGTCCCCATACCTTGAAGCTCACTTGACAGCAGTTAACCAGAAATATTCCCAAGTATGTTTGTGTGTGTGCCCACAGAACTGCAACTTCAGACTAGGTGAGTCATGTACTGTTTTAGGTTTGTCTGTGAGAGTTCTGGATAACCTTATAAATAAATCAGATAAATTGTCAATGTCATGTTCTGCCACTTTAAAAGTAAGCTGGAAAGCCAGACTACAACTTCCAGAATACTCCAGCTAGCGTAGCTGGTAGTACTGCCAAGTTTTCAGCAATCTGAAGAGCCATCTGAAATAAATGGATGACGGGACAAAATCCACCCAATGTCATAAATCTGGAGTTACCAGTTCTAATATTCCCACACACATATCCCAAGAAGCACTAAACATTTATCCAACTATGTTTTGAGCCAAATGAATACTGTGCTTTCCCTCAACCTCTGAGAAAACATTACTGTAATTTTTAACCAATAAAGTGTTCTGCACAGAGTATACACTTAATGTCACTGCTAAATGTACTTACACTGTGTAGTTATGCCCCTCCATCTTGTTATAAAACAGGCTATAACACTTGGATGGCTACAACTGGGGAACTGGTAGTTCTGAAAAGTCATTACTTGTACCATGGTTTGTTGCTCTGGAAAAATAATCTGCCTCTCTGGGTCTTTTAAAGTGGACTTATTGTTTGTCTTTGCAACACAATTTATTTATGTAGCTAAAATAATCATATTATTTGTGCATTTCAAAATTTAATTCTTTGACACAATTATAATTATGACTATTTTTTTTAAAAAAGTTATGATCATCTTTACCAAACCCAAAATGATGTTGTTAACTTTCTTACAAAGCATCCAGTTTAATAACATGCCAAAGGCTATTCTATTCTTTTTTGCCTGTCAAAATTTCCATAGCCATATGTGCTGGCAAAAGCAGTTGCTACATAGTTTAAGAAAATAACATCAAGTATTTGAAAGTAACTTCTAAAGTGGCTTCCAGATGTGTTCTTGGGTCAATGTAAAATTATGCTTGTGATTCCAGCATCAACTGTGAATTTGCTGTTCTGATCTTCTTTTCACAATGTCTTGTAGTCTTCTTATCTGATTGCCTAACAGTAAGAATACTTTATATTTCATGACCGAGAGATGTGGGAAACTTTCCCAGTCAAACCTGGAACTGGAGCTGGAAAAATGAGTGAGGAAATATGAATTTGTGGTGACATCACTTTCAAATAACATTGGTGGAATTGAATACTGTTGCTGTTTTTTTGGTTATCTAAAAAATAAAGAAAAAATAAAAACAGAGTTTCTGCACATGTTTTAATACCCTAGAGTGCAGGCTTCTTGTCCTCCAATATCTAACATTTTCAAAACAGGAAGATATTCCTGGCTAGTCTCTTAACTATAATGGACCCCCACCGCATCAACAGTTACACCACTTTGGTAAGGTTGCAGGAGTTTTTGGAGAAAGTGAAGGCAAATAGGAGCCAAACAATTCTACCTTCTCTTCATCACTTGTTAGCATTTTATACTTCTTGCTAAGCTAACCCTCCAAGCCTATCCTTTCTTCTTTCTTGCTTTGTCCATACCTGAGAAGCTCTTTCCAATGCTCATCACTCAACAGATTTACCTCATTTTGAGTGTTAGCATTCCTGACCTGGGCTAATCATCAGTAACCCATTCTTGGTGACTTGCTCTGCCTTCTTTCCATTTCTTATACATATATTTTTCTTTTTAGCTTATTACTCAGCTTTTTATGAAGCTCAGTTGGTTTCTTTTAAAAAAGACTTCTCTCATTTTAATATCTTAATGCAGTGGTTCTTAACCTTTTATTTACAACAGACATCCTTTTCTTTCTTTTGTTGCCACCAAGACTTGTCTTCTGGCTGTATGCACGGTAGCAAGAAATGTCACATGCTTTCTCTCAGTCACTCAACATCATTCACTTGCATGTTCTCACCATGTGCAGAAGTAGCAAGCGCTGAGTGCAGTTGTTTTGCAATTAAACAGTGGTTTTGAATTGTTTGAGATATCATAATGAAACTGAAATTGTACAAATGATGTCTGTCAGCAGCAAGACTCCTGTTCTTTGAGATCAATGTATGATTTTCTTTCTTTTTTTCTTAACTGTAAATGCCTGAAACATTTTTTCAAACATTTTTTGCAGATCCCCTGTGGGCCCTCAGGGGTCCATGGACCTCAGGTTAAGAACTTCTGTCTAAAGAAATGGTCTGATTCTGCCCTTATTTCACAGGAATTTATCTAGACCCTCTTTTCCTATTAGTTTAGGCAACATGTCTTTGGTTTGATAAATATTTGTTCAACAAGGACAAATCTCTTTCTTTCGTTCTTTCATTCTTTCTTCTATCTATTGAATTTATACCTTGCCTTTCCTTCCTCCTTCTTTCCACAATATAGATAAGATTCTCAAGTATAAGGGAATACAATTGAATACCAAAATCAGAATCACCTATGCCATAGTATTTTCAGTTTCCATGTATGAAGGTGAAAGCTGGACAGTGAAGAAAGCTGAGAAGAGAATAAACTCATTTGCAATGGGGACAGTTCTACTGATACCATGGACAGCCAAAAAGTCAAATAAATACATATGAGAGCAAATCAAACCTGAACTCTCCCTAGAAGTCAAAATAAATAAATTGCTCTCGTACTTTAGATTAACCATGGGTGATATGATATGGAAAATATTATAATGCTTGGTAAATTAGGAGACAGTGGGAAAAGGGGAAGAGCATTACACAAATCATTGAGTATCCTGTTGGTGACATTTACAAATATAAGTCTGTCTTACATTTGAGTATATTTTGGGGGGGGCATTGAGAAAGTTGGTATTCCCTTTCTCTCTCTGCAATATCCAAAGCTTCTTCCAAAAGCTCATTGTTTAATTGTGATAGCACCCCCCCAACCATTTTTTTTCCTGGGGGAAAATGGAGGGCATTGGAGAAATGTCAGGCTATGTTTCCATAGCCAGAGGCAGAACAATGATCTCATCTGCTGAGATCTCCAGGCAGATCTTAGTGGTAGATGTCCTTGGTCTGCTTGTCCAGTACCCCTCTCTGCTCTCTATTAGCAACAGAATGTCAGGGAGGGAAAAGGCTATTGCAACAAATTGGTGAGTTCTGGAGGTGGTGACAGGGGAACCACAGTATAGTTTTATATGCAGAACTCCTATGATCTGCACAACAATGCGGATTCTCAGCTATTGATTGATCCAGTAAAGGAGGCCACAGCTGCAGTTTGTAAGATCTGAGCATGGCTGTTGATGACCAGGTCTTTTGGATGGTTCTCATTCATAAGGTCACCATAAGTCAAAGCTGACTTGATGGCAAGTAACAACAACAATTTCCAGCTGCTGATTAGATGTATAAAACTGTAAAAATGGACTTCAGGTGCATAGGCTGAAACATTTTCAGTGATCAAGCAAAAAACATAGGAAATAGAAGTCTAACAGAGGCATTGTCACCTTGTCAAACAGACCTTGTTCCCCTTTGTTTCAGATACTGCACAAGTTGAACTATTTATTATGAGAGACAGGCTTGATGTTCCTTCTCACTCAGCCATATCTTCAGCCTCCGGCATTGATCAAAACTGAGGCAGCTGTCCTTGGAACAGTATGACTGTACAGTTTAAAGCAGGCACTGCAAAAAGCAATTAAAAGAGTAAAATGAAATTCTATTCTCAACTCCGGCACTAAATGACCTTCGGATATTATCTTTTGCAAGCAGGTAAAGAGACCAGTAGGAATCTGTAGCTTTGCTAACTAGTGGCAACCACCTCTCCTCACTAGGCAACCACTTATGCTAGTCTCCAGATCCACTGTTCCCCAACTTCCCAAAAATTCAAGAGAAATAATGTAAGGGGAAAGAGGGTTCTTGTAAAGTGTCAAATGTGAGAGACAAGAACTCACTGAGTACTCCAGTATGTACAGAAAATGGGACCCCAAAGATTGACCAGATTTCCGCTTACTACGTGGTTTCAAAAAAACAAGATAAGAAGGTTTTATAACATTTGTTCATCTTTCAACAACTTGAGTGTAAAATTTCAAATTGATGAACAAATCCTCTCTTTCTGGAGTCCTCAACAGATGTTGAGGTCTTCCAGGAAGAAGGGGTTAGTGGCAATGATGTATAATGGCAGGCTGGTAAGCCAAGTCAAAATTCATAGGTTTCTAGTGTGTACTGAGGGATGCATAGGTAGTTGTGAGCTGAACATGATCTCTAGGCCACAGAATGATGTGACAGTGTATTTGGTATGTTTGCTATGTTTTGGCTTCAACAAATCATGGGTCTCTAAGGCAGCATGATATGGTTGCATTATGTTGTGGGATTGGGTATATTTAATTAAAGCATTTGAACTCAGAAGATTTAATTCCATGTGTTTATATCCAGTCCTTAGTATTCTGTGCAGAATGATGTCCAAAGAGGAGTGGAGAGGTCAATCAAGATGGGTATATTTAAAGAATGAACCTAAGTGATGACCTACAGTATAAGTCAAGGATAAGGAACATGTGGCTTTCCAGATGTTACTGGACTGCAGTTCCTACCATCCCTCACCATTGGCTATGCTGATTGTGAAGTTGCCACTCAACATCTAGAAAGACATGTGTTCTGGCCTCTGGCATAGGTGAAAGGAACTGGAAGACTAGACCAACCAGAACAATTATCACAAGGAAACCCAAAGCAGTAGTCCTTGGTTATCTAGAGTGAATGACCACATGGTACCAAAATTGTATAAATATAGCATTCTGAGCAATGCAACATCCAAGGGTACATGCCAATGCTTCCATGACTTGACCAATCCCCTAGAACTTATCTAATGCTATTGGCTTCATAAATGACTATTCTTGTTACACTTTTTTGCCTAGAGACATGGGGCCTTTCTACACTATATCCAATAAGCATGCAGCACAATTATTTTCTGCTGTTATTTCACTTTCAACCTCCCCATGGAATCCTGGGGTTTGCAGTTTATGAAGAGGCTTTTACAATTCTCAGTCAGATAGCTCTTAGGCCTTAGTAAACCACAGAATTCCACAGGATGTTGAAAGTGGAATAACAGCACTATAACAGTGTAGTGTGGAAAGGCCCATAGTGATCGATCACAGTACACTACAACAGTGTCAGCTATCAGGGGCTTACAGAGTGTTAAAACCAGAACAGACTAAAAGCATCAGTAATGTACATTCTACATACAACTGAAATGGTAAAAATAATTTTTGGACACTCTGTATATGGAAGTTATTTAAAAAGCAATTAAACAACTATAGATTTAAAACCATTTAACAATTGATTTAAAAACCCAACAAAGAAGACGACATTGAAAGCCCTTTGCAGCCAATTGGAATAGGAAAGTTTTTTACTTGGTGACAGAAGGTGAACAAGGAAGGAGCTATCCTAGCCTCCTGGGGTGGGGAGTTCCAAAGTCTGCAGCCACCAAGAAGCCCTTTCCCTTGCGTCCACAAGACATGCTTTGGAAAGCAGTGGGACTGAGAGAGGGCCCTCCCCTACACTTATAGCTTGAGCTGATTCATATAATAAGATTTGGTCCTTCAGATATGCTGGACCCAAGCTGTGCCATCATCATCATCATCATCATCATCATCATCATCATCATCGTCATCCCACTTAGTGAGCCTCAAAGTAGCTCCCTTTAAAACAATACAATTTAAAAATATATAAATAGTGCATATTAACATAGAATTAAACTGTTAAAGAATTAAAATAATTGCTTAAAATTGCTATTCAATCTGACAACGTTATATGAATGTACAGCAGCAGAGATAGTTATTATGGCCATGGGGTGCTGGGGAAAATTAAAAGAAATAGAACAAAATATGCTTAGAAGGATCATATGACTTGGTAGTCAATTTCCTTTTCTAGCTCAGGATACTTGGAAGCTGGACCCGTCTAAATTTTGTTTCGCTACACGCAAGCAGTATATTTGGTACTGTTTAATATACATTTTACATTTTATTGTGCTCTACAGTACTATAGAAAAACACATTTATTTCTCCACAGAGCTTATGCCTGCATAGATATCATGGCCTAGATACTTTTCTAGGGATGGGTGACCTACTTTGGATAATAGTTGTGCTTGGGGGACCCCTTACAATATTATATTGCTGACAGTGTTTCAAATTATGTATTCATGGTTGAGAGTTCTATAAGCAGGATGAATTCCTTTGGGTCACCATTATTGTTTTTCCAATCGTACTTGGACCTAGGTCAGGTGTGGTCAGGTTAGTGATGAATGTGTTTGAAGAATGCAGTAAATGTTAGCATTTCCCAATGGGTTTATAGTATAACAGCTTGAACCTAGCTATTGAAGAACTGATTGACAAGCTGATCCAAAACATCTCACAGCTGGAAGGCGTGGTGCTTCTTCTTTAACCACGCCTCCAGTCACTTTGAGAGAAGGATCCAGTTCCCACATTTGAGGCCAAAAGAGATGTCAAATACAGGATCCATGGTTATGTTCTCCTCTAGCTTTTGTTTTGTTCATTGCCAGAACTTGCCTATTGCCAAAAGCTGTAACAGAATAGCACAGTCCTAGCTGCCTGTGAGAAACTGAGAAGAAAGGGCCTTTCTGCACTGCACTGTTATAGTGCTATTATTCCACTTTCAACATTCTGTGGAATTCTGGATTTTGTCGTTTACTGAGGCCAAAGAGTTCTCTGGCTGAGAATTCTAAATGCCCCTCTCTAAACTGCAAACCCCAGGATTCCATAGGATGCTGAAAGTGGAATAATAGCACTATTACAGTGTAGCACAGAAAGTCCCAAAAGGGCAGCCTGATTTGTCTTGGGTGACAGAGCCACTGCAAAGGAAGCCCTGTCAGAAAGCCCAGCAGGATATCTAGGCAAGGCAAAAAGTCAGTGTGAGATGGTTTAATCAGTGGTTCTTAGTCTTGCAGATGTTTTTGCCTTCAGCTCCCACCAGCCCTAGTTAGCATGACCAGGAATTCTAGAAGCTGAAGTTCAAAAAACTGAGTGTCACCTTTAAAAACCACTGGTATTGGGTGAAAATTCCCATTAGCCTCAGCTAGCATGAGAATAGTTGTGACTGTGGGTGATGGGAGCAATAGTCCAATGGATGTCAAGCTAGAGAATGCTGGTTTATGGTGACATGGGAGAAAAATGTGCTGGAAGAGTGTTTCTACCTTTATTAGAGGACTACATGGACTTTGCTATCTGTATGCATTCCTTCACATCTAGGAGGATTATTTGGTTTGTAAACACTGAACTCAAAAAAAGATCAAGGCGTCAGAAATAAAAATAAAAATGCCTCTCAACTGTATTAGAACTGGCTGTATAGCAGATCTTCAGTGGAATAAGATGCTGACCCTGGGTCCAAATGGACTGTCTTCTTTATTCCCTGTGCTCAGAGCTATGCACAAGAGGAAAAAAAATATAAAACTAAAACTGAGCCAGCCTTTCATGCCTGATGTGACTCACTTTACTTGTGGATTGAAAGACATTTAGCTAGCAATAAATAATAGTTTACAATAATAAAGTTTCACTTTCATATGCCTCTGTGCTTCCCCAGCCCAGCTAAGCACTGGCACAGGAAGCGCCAAGATTCCAAGAGTGAAAGTTTTTCCTGACCTCTCCAGAAATAGGCAGGGTGACAAGTCTCTTGGCATCTTTGTCCACTCTGCTGGTTTGGAACAGAACCCAAGCACTGGGATGGGGTTGCAACACGCATCCAAATGTCTTCGTTTTGCCTGTTGCTAACCATTATGAAAACAATTGCACACTAAAATATGTTTTATTTGAATATGAAAGAAATTCTTCAGCATCCAATCCATATTATGAATTTACTAATTGACCCTACCAAAATAAAAATTGATTGATCGCAGCAGCTGGATCCTGTTTCCCATTAGATTCCCAAGGTGTATTCAGTCACAGGAATGTAGCTATGCATTGCCCCTTCAAGTATAACCCACCCTCCACATTTCTTCTCCTTCTTTCTTTAGCCTTTCTCAACCTCTTGTCAGCCTTTTTGGACTTCAGCACCCATCTGACCATGCCAGTGTGCCCAGTTGTAGAGATTTCTGGGGGTTACAGTCCAAAACATCTGGAAAGCATCTGGCTGTGAAAATTAAGTCAAGGAAAAAAATCTTTGGGCAAGCCTTTATTAACAGTCTACCCAACTTTCTCCACAATACATTTTAAATAACCAGTTTTCCCCAATACTTCTCTGGAGCCTAAATCCAATAAGCATGCAGCACAGTTATTTTCTTCTTCCTATGCAGTAGTAATTTGTTATGACTTAGCCCAGTCTTCCACAATTTCCAGAATAACTAGTTCACACATAAAACTCTCCATAAGATGAAGTGAGCCAATATATAACTAGGGTGCCAGTGTTGTGTAGTGGTTAGAATGTTGGACTAAGATTTTGGACAGCCAGGTTCTAGTCCCCGGAGGGCCATAAAACTCTTTGGATTACCTTGAGCCAGTCACTTTTTTTCAGCCTGAGCTACATAATAAGACTGTTATGAAGATGAAGAAGGAAAACTAAAGAAGCCACCTTCCACATTTCATCAGGGAAAGGTAGGATCGTGAGCAACCCATGATCCAAGGTGCATGTGTCTGGGCTCTTCCAGAAATGATAACAGACTTTGATAGGTGATACAAATGCAAATAATAATTAAACACCATACTAAAACTGCCATGAGTCACAGTTTGGGGGGAAAGCAGGCTATAATGTAATGTAATGGATAGATGGATGGATAGATGGACTGATGAAGAAAGGTTGTTATGAGCCAGTTTGTAGGTGCAGATAACTTTCTTCCATCTCAAGAACTTGGAAGTATGGCTGTTGTTCCTGCATACTTACAGTTCTAATAACAATTCTGTTTGGTCATATGGTCATATGGGTCTTTTTGGGTACATTGGCTGGTACTGGCTTGTATTAATCTCTCTTTGACTTTGTTCTAGGTTGCTGCTAGTGTAAGGGAATGCATACAACTTTGTATCACAGCTGTGTTTATCACATGTCGATCATGCTGATCATTCTATGGATTATGCTCCACCTGGTTAGTGGAGAGCTGGACTTCTGGCCTTCCAAATGTTGGACTACAGCTTTCATTGATCCTAGCATTCGTAGCCCATCATGAGAGACTGTGGGAGATGCAGTCCGGCAAGATCTGGAGTGCCACAAATTGGCCACCTTTGTTTGCTAAATGATATAAAGAGAAACATTACAGAAACAGGTTTCTGGAAATTATCACTAGGGGAGGAAGAGGGTATATTCTGTAGAACAAACAGACACTCCAGAAAGATTTTGAGAATCAGTGTGGTATAAAGAAAGACACCGAGGTTCAAATCCTGCTCTGTTAGTTTGGGCCAGCATAATCCACCTTTCAGGGTTGTTCTGGGAGTAGTGCTGGTGGTGGTTTATATTCCTTAGAAGAAGACTGAGATGCAAATGTGATCCATATTTATTTCACTCCCTCCCTGCTTTGCTGCAGTTCCTGTACAGAAAGACAGCTCACAAAAAGAAGACTAAAAGCAATAAATATAAAACAAAATAAGCCATTAAACAGTAAATAATGGTAACTTAATTGCAGCACTTGAATTGTTCCATAGAAGGGGGAGACATTAATTAAAAGCATGCTGGAATAAGATAGCTGTGCTGGAGAGAGTTGTTTTTGGAACAAAACTATTTTATCCTCAAGTGTTGAGTCCTCTTCAGTTAGTGATTGATGAAGTGATTTGCCTTGAAATTCTTTTTAAGGTTTTGGACTAAGTACATTGCAAAGGTTACTAACAGTTTTACTCCAAAAGCATAGTTGTGGTAAGTTAACAGTAGGAATTTTGAAAAGTCCTTGTGGCACCATAAAAACTAATCTGCACACACGCACACATTTTGAGTGATATGCATTGGGCTTCATTTCCTTGGATCATATGCATTTAGGTGATGAAAGACTATCTGAGAAAAATTTTGGTGATGAAGACAAATCCCAAGCATGTTTACTCAGAAGTAAATCCAAGTGTGCTCAGCCAGGTTTACTCCCAGAAAAATGTGCAGAGGATTGTTAAACAGAACCATCAAGTTGGAAATGTCCTCAAAGGTCATCTAATTCTCCCCAGGAAACATATTCAGGGGTAGTTGTGTTGGCTCTGAAGCAAAATACAACAAAATCCAAAATCCACAACAGAGTGACCCCTTTATTGTCCAACCAAAATACATCATGAAAACTTTTGAAGTTTCATTGGCTTATTGAGCCAATTAAAATGCACAGAATACATCATGCAAGCTTTCAAAGCTTCACTGGCTTTATCAAGCAAAGATGTTAAAAGTCATAGATGAGAAGAAAAGTGACAGTGTTAGAGTTACAGGCCTATATTTTGTCTCAGATAATTTCTGATAGTTAAGATGGTCTAGAGGGCTTTCAATGCAGGCAAAGGCCACTCTTCTTGGCCATGTGGGGACCAGGAACAAAGGACGGTAAAATCTTTCTGGATTTGAAGATACTGAAATTTGCCACAACCAGGGAAACTTTAACAAGAGGCACTGGGACTTAACTCTTTGAAGTGTCTCCCTCCAACAGAGGCAAACCTGGCAAGTTTTACCGATATCTATACCTAAGCGTTTTTCCACATGTAATGGTATAGAAACTTCTTGAGAAATTCGATGTTCTGTGTATGGGGCAGTTAGCTCCACACAGGACAGAGTTTGCCTGCATCTCAGTGGAAGTTATTTTGCTGCTGCCAATGGACTTGAAAATTTATTGCCAATGATTTATTGCCCTTTGTTCCTAGTTCTCAAGGCCAAGAAGGGGAACAGCCTCTGCTGCACTGATATCCCTCTAGACCATCTCAACTGACAACAGAAGTAACATCTGAGACAAAGACCATTTCCACACTACACTGTTATAGTCCTGTTATTCCACTTTCAACACCACATGGAATCCTGGGGTTTGTAATTTAGGGAGGGGCATTTAGAATTGTCTGCCAGCGAGCTGTTTGGCCTCAGTAAACCACAAGGCCCAGAATTCCACAAGATGTTGAAATTAGCATAATAGCACTATAATAGTGTAGTGTGGAAATAGCCCATATGTAGGACGGTGACTTCAACATTGTCACTTTTCTTCTCACCTATGATTTTTAATATCTTTGCTTGATGAAGCCAGTGAAGCTTTGAAAGCTTACATGATGTATTTTGTGTGTTTTAATTAGCTCAATAAAAATATCCCTGGTGAGATAAAATTCCTCTCCCCCACCCACTTGAATCATAGAATCATAGAGTTGGAAGAGACCACAGGGACCATCTAGTCCAATCCCCTGCCATGCAAGAACACACATCAAAGCACTCCTGACAGATGGCCATCCAGCCTCTGCTTAAAACTTGCAAAGAAGGAGACTTCACCACACTCCAAGGCAGCATATTCCCTTGCTGAACAGCTCTGACCATCAGGAAGTTCTTCTTGAGGTTTAGGTGGAATCTCTTTTCCTGTAGCTTGAATCCATTGCTCAAACTTGAAAGCCGCTTTGAGCCCAGAAGCTGAAACCCAGTTGTTGATCCAATTAGAGGAGAGCCATTTACTCAATAGAACCAACATCAATCTTGATTTTACAAAGTTTACATTGATTCAATGGGTCTACTCTCATTCGGGCTTATCACTGGATTTAGGCCAAGAGTCTGCCACCTGCCGAATCTGTGGGTCTTACTGTTAAGCGTATAATGTCCAACTGTCCTGATTTGGTAGGGACAGTTCCAATTAATCTCTGTCGTTCTCCCCCTTTTCAACTGCTTTTCAAATATCCCAATTTCTTTCTCCTGCTCTCTCTTTCTACCTTGGTTCTCAAGTTAACTGAGCTGCTGCAAACTGAGTTCAAAGTGCAACAGTAGTTTGCAATCAACTAACTTAGCAGAGGGGAGTTGAGAGGAGAGGACAAAATTGTGCTGTTCCCAGTAGGCTTAGGCGAAAGGAAACTCCTTCGGCCTGTCCAATCTTGTGTGTTCTTCTTCTTTTATAACTTTTTCAATCTTGACCACATTCTGATGTTGTTTGACCACACACATCCTGGTTTGCATATACAAAATGCTGGAGGGTATGTTGAATAGCTTGTGCCATCAAGAAGTTTTCCCTAAACTGTAGTTAAAGTCTGCTATCTTGTAATATGATTCTGTTGATTAAGTGGCTACCTGATGGAGCAACAGAGAACAAAAATATTGCTCCATCATCTGTGAGGCAGTCCTGCAAATATGTGAAGACTGCAATCATATTTGAGTCTGAATCCTTTCTTTTTCAGGTTAAATGTACCCAGATCCTTCAACCTTTCTTCAGAGGACTTGATTCCACACCTTTTGCCTTCTCTATTGCCTGCTTCTAAAATTCCACTTTTTGTTTTTTAAACAGCCTTCTGAGATAAGGGTGAGACCTTTTTCTGTAGTAGAGCCAGTGTCTCTCCTGTATCAATTTAGATGGCAAATGAGTGTTCCCTTGATGACGTGCTCTAAGTAAGAGAAAGTTCTTGTATGTAGAAAAACAGTGTGTTAGGGGTTCAGCTATAACCTGTGCCTCTGACATCTAATTTTCTATGGACAGTAATTTTTCATCTTAGTTTATTCACTATGAAGCATCAAAATTTGCAGTCAGAAAAAGAGCAGTCCAGACATAGATTTCCTTTGCATCTGCAGCACTTTTAAATGGGTGAGCACAATTACTCTTGTGGAATGCTGAATGTTATAGGTTTTAAAAACATGCTCTCAATGCTATTGACCACAAGGTGGCAATGACCCATTTTAGCAGCCCACTGGGGAAAAAGAGGGAGCTGCTTATGAAACCATCTCTACTCCTGGCTTTGCAAACAGGCCAGGAGATTTAAGTAGTGCTAAACTGACAGGAGCTGGAATAGAGACACATAGCTGCTCTTTTAGTATGCATGCCAAGTGGGTATTCCTCACAAAGACTCTTTGTAGGGATGATGATACTAGACTAATTGCCTTCTTGTGGATTTGTATTTCATACTCCCTCCACTCATAGTACCTTTGGTGGCAAGTAGACAGAGCCTGGAAAGTTTCTTTTAAGAAATGTGTATATGATGGCCACTGTCCTACATCATTCTTGTGTGGTGTAAATCTACACTCACTCTAGATGCATGGTGATTGTGCTATACTTCTGATGAATATCAATGTTGTGGAACAGATTGTGTTATCTGGTAACATGTATGCTTACTGTCCCATTTTTTTCCTGAAATAATCTACTTTTTAATTTTTTTATTAAATATAAAAGAAAAAGAACAAAACAAAACACCATGTGATTACCATAAAAGTGAAAAAGAAAACTTTACAACAAAAAAGCTTACATTATTATTTCTTTCCAGATCCTTTATCATTATATACTTATTCCACATATTCTATATCATCTTGCTTATACATTTTTGTTGCATTCTTAACTCTTATCTTTTCAACTATATTTAACCTATTGCTGTTACTAAATAAGATCCTATTACTGAATATGCTAGTACTAACCCTAACCTTAAATGAAACCTTAAATGTAAGTCCTAACACTAAGTGTAAACCCATCCCCTGAGCCAATTATCTTTCAGCTTACTCTACTTCCCAAAATCATAATTCTTCTTGTGGAGATGTGACACTTCCCTCTTTTATTAGAACCTTTTCCACAAATATCTTCAATATTTCTTCAAAATCATTCCCTTTCATTATTCCTTTTTTGACTTTAATTCAACATGTTAGCTTATCATTAATCACTATTTTCCATACTTCTTTATACTGATCCTTTATTTGAAAATCCTCTTGAATTTTTCATTTTCTTGATATAATTCACTTTGTTGCAGTTAATAAATTTGTAATTAACTCCTTCATTGGCTGGGTACAATTAACTTTATCAAATATAGATAATAACGCTATACTCGGACATATTTGTAAATCAATTCCTGTTGTCTCTTTTATCTCTTTAAATACCAATTGCCAAAATTTCTGTACACCTTCACAATTCCACCAAATATGAATATATGTGCCAATCTCTTGGCAGCCTCTCCAACATAACCTTGAGTAATTCTTATCTATATGGTTTAACCTTACTGGTGTTAGGTACCATCTCCAGACCAATTTATAATAGTTCACTTTTATCCTTATGGATAAATTTTTTAAATGATGCTGATTCCAAATCTTTCCCCATTCTTGAATATCTATTTTTTGTGCTAGTTGTTCCATATTTTTCCAAGATATTCATGCTCATTGTCATATATTGACAATATTTTATATACTTCACTTGTGGTACCCTTCAATATTTCATTTTCCTGCCTACCATCTCTTTACTTAATCATTTGTTCAAATCTGGTGTATTATTATTTTTCCAATTCCTTGTCCACTGTTCTAACCAAACATAATGAAACCATGACATCTTAGTACCCTACAATCTCTCTTTTATTTTATCTTTATTCATCATTAAATTCACCCAATCTTTTAACTTATATATCCTCTGCTTCTTTAATTCCTTCTCTAATTCATCTCTCAAATTCTTTGGACATTTTCCATCATCACTACTGGGGTTAACGGTGAAATAGCCAGCATTAATTTTTCTTTATTTTTCTTCCAAATTTCTAACATATTCTTCAAAAAGGGGTTTTCTATTTTCTCTAACAAAAGTTCCAAAAAAAGAAAAAGAAAGATATTCTCTAATCCCCTTTCAATTTCTGTTGTTTCCATCTCTAACCATTCTAAATCCCCTTTTCCCAAGACTCAATTGATTTGCATTATCATACCATTTTAAATTTGAGGGGCCCAATTCACCTTCTTTTGGTGGTTTGTACCAAAATTTCTTATTGATCTTCACTTTCTTATTCACACTACAAAAGTTATCCACTAGTATTTGCCAATTTTTCAATTCTATTTTTGATATTTTTTATTGGTGGCATCCTAAGTAAAAAACTAATCTTAGGTAATATTTTCATTTTTACTAATGCAATTCTTCCAAACCATGATAACTTAATATTTTTATATTCCTCTAATTTCTGTTTCAATTCTTGTCTTAATTTGTTACAATTTCTTTCCTCTAATCTTTGTAGATTTTTTTGTGAAATTTATTCCTAAATATTTGATTGTTTCCTTTAATTTAATATTTATTTTTCTTTCCTTTAGAAAATCTTGCTCTTCCATCTTAGTGTAGTTAAACAACATTAATTCCCATTTAGCCTAATTTATTTGTAACCTTGTCATTTCCCCAAATTCTTTAAAATGTTCATTTACTGTATCCATTTTCTTTATCAGATTGTTAATTGTTAATAAGGTATCATGAGCAAACAAACTTACTTTATTCTTTTCCTTAATCTCAATTCCTTCCAAATTTTCATCATTTCTGATAACATTTGCCAAAATTTCAATAACAATTACAAATAAAATTGGAGCTAGAGGACAACCTTGTCTTGTACCTCTAGAATTTCTTCTGTTAATCCATTGTTCACCATTACTACTATTATATTATATGAATATAACTGGCTCTCCAAATTTTTCACCCAATCCCAATATTTTTAATGTTATTTTTAATGCTGGCCATTCCACACAGTCAAAAGCCTTGTATATATCCAGTGCCATTATTCCTGCTTTTTGTTTGTTCCTCTCAATTATATTTATTTTATTCAATACTCTACCAATTAAATTTGACATCTGTCTTTCCTGCACAAAACCACATTGATCCTTTTGCAAATATTTATAGATAAACTTATTCATCCTTTTTGCCATTCTTGCTGCCAGTATTTTAGCATTTTGATTTATTAATGATATAGGTCTGTATGATCCTGGATCTGTCAAAGCTTTATCTGGTTTCGGAATCAATATTATTAAAGACTGTTCCCATGATGGTGGGATCCTATCTCCATTTATTATTTTATTATAATAATACTTTCAATTTAAGTATTAAGTTCTTTTTAAATGTTTTATAATATTCTGGTCCCAACCCATCCATTCCTGGTGATTTCTCTCCTTTTATATTACCTATAACAACTTCTGCTTCTTTTTCTGAAACCAGTTGTTCCATCAATCCTTTATCCTCCTCCATTATTTTTATTTTCCAATTTTTTTCAATATATTTCTCAATATTATCCACTGACTTTTTCCTTGCTAAATATAATTCTTAACAATACTCTTCAAATATTTTTATTTTATCTTTCATTATCCTACATAACTTACCTGTTTTATCTTTAACTACCCAATCACATTTCTTACCTTTTTAGACTGTGCAGATCTGACTAACATTTTAGAATTCTTGTTACTATATTTAAAGAAATTCCTCCTCAAATATATCACATTCCTCTGAACCTCATCAATTTCTATTTGCTCCAATTCATTTCTTTTTGCTTGTAATTTTATATAAATTTGTTTACTCCTATCTGTTATATATTCACTCTCTAATTTTTTAATCTCCATTTCTAATTTTAATTTTTTCTCTCCTTGTTGTTTTTTTAAAATTATGTGATCCCTTGATACAAATCCCTCTTGCCACCGCTTTCATAGTGTCCCATAATACCTCTTGAGAAACTTCCCTATTATTAATATCCCAAATCTCTTGCCATTCCTTCTCCATCTTATTCACTATATCCTTGTATTTAAGTATTCTGGTGTTTAACCTCCATCTTTTCACTTCCCTGTAATCCTTCTTAAGTACAATTTCCGTATTTAGCAAAGCATGACCCATGACTTTTTTCACTCCTGTTTCTGTATTTAATAACCTCGGCACTATATTCTTTGAAACAAAAATAAAATCTATTCTAGAATAATTTTTATGTACCCATGAGTAATAAGCATACTTCTTTTCATCCCCATCTATCAGCCTCCAAACATCTTTTAACTAATTTCTATTCATTACCTTATTCAAGGCTGTAATATTGTTCAATCTATCCCTTATTGTCGGGTCAGATTTATCTTTCCACTTGTCTATAACCATATTGAAATCTCCTGCTATAATTATCAGGTCTCCCTGTATATCCTCCAACTCCTTAAATATTTTTTCATAAAATTCTTTTTGTTTTTCATTTGGAGCATATACATTAGCCAATACATACATTTCTCCCTCCGTTTCCCCTTGTATAACTACAAATCTACCTTATTCATCTTTTTAAACTCTTCATACATTGAAATTACATCTTCTAGATATTATAGTTGCTACTCTTCTTGCCTTGGAGTTACCAAATGCTTTTTCATAAGTAACAGCCCAATTCCATTTGAGTTCGTTTGTCCGTTTTTGTATTTGATTGTTTCTTGTAAAAAAATTATACCCACTTTATCTTTTTTCAACAATGACTCTATTCTCTTCCTTTTTATCACAGACCCCAAACCTTTAACATTTAATGTTGTTATTGTCGATTTATTAGCCGTATTACATATTTCCAAAGTCCTTCCACTGATCTTTTTAATTGGCTCTTTTGTGTAGTGCACCCATTTCCTCCCTTTCCTTTCCCCCTCCTCCTCCCCTCTACCCTCCCCACCGCTTTACACTTCCCCATACCCACGTATACAATTCCCCCCCTTCCTTCCGCAAGATATCAATTCCCAAACCTCGCTCATGGCTTTAACAAGCCCTCCAGGGGGCAGGGACAAGAGATAGCCATGTTCCCCAGCACAGAAGCAGGTTCCTCCTCCCACTTGTTTATTGTACATATCCTTTCTAATATCGCTTCCCCCACATTATTGTAATTATGATTATTTTTCTTTCCACATACATATATACATATATATTTCTTGTCAATATTATTGTTCTTTTCATCCTCTCTATATATCCTTGGATCTTCCAGCTGCGCCAATCTCCATAGGTCCTCCAGCTGCAGTTGCGTTGTCATTTTCTTCTTGTTGCATCAATTTTAGAGCTTTCAGAAGCTCTATTCCCTGCTCAAGGGAATATATCCTGTGTTGTTTGCCTGCCCTCTGAAATTTCAAAAAGATAGGGTACCCCAAATGTATTTTATTCCAGCTCTCTGCAAAACTGCAGTACAGAGTTTCATTCCTCTTCTCCAATCAATTGTTTCCTGGCAAAGATCATGGAAGACTTCAATTGTAGTATCATCATATTTCAATGGTCCTGAAAGTTTTCTAATTGCTTTCATCAAAATATCCTTTTTATTAAAACTTGTCACTCTCATGATTACATTTCTGGGGATCAGACCTCTTTTTATTGTTCTTGTTCTTTGAATATGTTCCACTTGCTGTTCATCCCAGGTAATCTGAGGAACAATGCTTTGTAATCATTTTAGGACTTCCTCTTTCAAACTTATCATAGTTGCATTTGGAATCTCAGGAAATCCACAAATATGAATGTTAGTCCTTCAGTTCCTATCCTGTAGATCAATAATTCACCATTCCTGCTGGTCCAGTCTCGCTGTATGTTCCAATATTGCCTTTTTTTGCAAGTTTTGCTTTTCTTGCAGGATATTAACTTTATTATTCAGTTTTTAAATTTCTTTTGTTATACCCTGCATGGATTCATTCATCTCCTTCATTATTTTAGTGGTTATTGTAGCTGTAAGGACTTCATTATTCTGACTTAAAGCCTGTAAGAATCATTTTTTCATATCTCCATTTTCTGCTCCATTCTCTTTCTCTTCCAGCTGTATGCCTGGAATTTTAGCTCTCACTGCCATTTCTGATGCTTTGATGGGGCTAGATTTGCTTTTATTTTTCTTTTCTTCTTTTCTATTGTTGGGCATTAAAACATCAGCTGATGTTGCTCTGATTAATCGTTGATGACTCTTATCTGCTGGGTGTTTCCAAGCCACTATAACAGGCTGTTTAGATTTTATTTTGTGAATCTTTTGTGCTTTGGACATCAGCCAACTTGCTGAGCTGCAAATTGGTGTCCTCTTTCCATTCTGAAGGGATTCTTTAGCTTTTTATTTATTGGCTTGTAGGAGATTCGGTTCCAGCCTCTTACGCCATCTTTGTGGCTCCCCCTTACTGTCCCATTGTGCAGTGGAGGAATGCACAATGGATCTCTGTGCCATCCCATTGAATAAAGTGATGACACAAACAAAGAGTTATAGATTACTCCTCTCCAAAAATACAACATGGCTGATAATATCTTGATTACTCCTCACTAGAGTAGACCCATTGAATCAGTTGCTGAATACTGAGTTGACATGTAGGTATTTCAATGTGTCGACTCCTCTTGGGGCTAACTATAGAATGTAGGCCCATTTAAAATGGTTGCACCTTGTGGAGCACGACTAAATACGTCTGTCATCCAATGATCAAAAAAGTACAGCTGCATGCATAGGAGATTTTCTGACAAGATTTCAGCCAATGACATGCCAAAGACACCTATAACCAAAAAGTGGGAAGGTGATGCTCTGGGTCCTATTTATGGATGGCTTCAGCATGCCACTATAGTAATTCTCCTTAAAAATAACTTAAAAATAACTCTCCTTAAAAATAACTTTCCAACTTTTTGCATGGGTCTCAGTTGACAGGAACCTCCTGTCTCCAATAAGAGCCCTACAAAATGATAAAGGAATAGAACAGTCCCATTGACTTGATTGGTGGAGGAGGTCAAATGTGAGTTCTGCATCTCACAGCAGATAGCAGAAATTGGCAGGACCTGAATTCAATGAAACATAGGAGCTAGCTTAAATCAAACCATTGGTCCATCTAACTAAAAGTAAACAAAATTTGGCTACCAACTGGTATCTAAAAGTAAACAAAATTTGGCTACCAGTACTGTAGAACACTAAAATCGAGACTCAAAATATGCCAATGAACACCACTAAGACTCTGGAGGTCTCTCTAAAAGAAACAATACAATAGATGGCTAATGTACTTAATGCCCTCTTATGCATATCCCCTGACTAACCACTCAACCCTGGGGGATATTCCATTTAACAATAGGCCACCACACAGGCCAACTTAACATATGCAAATTGGTTCCTCCCACCCAGGGACAACATAAGTATATATACTCTGTCTCACTTCCACGCCATCTGTATCTCCTCTGAAGATACAGAAGCGGGTGAAATGTCAGGAGAAAATACTAATAGAATATGGCCTCAAAGCCCAGAAAACTCACAACAACCTAAAGTAATAATTGTTTGTTTTTCAAAAACAGCTTTTCTTCAACTGGTTGTCCTTTTCTTTCCTTGTTTTTTGGAGCTACTCTGGTTAACTGTCTGTTTTTAAAACCTATAGCCTGCAAGATTCTGCATAGAGACTTGGTGCTTTGGAGAGCTTTTCCCCAGACTGGTAAGCCCAATGCCCAACTCTCATCATAGTATCACACACATATTTTCCATCTGATGAAGGGTCCTTACAAAGAGAGGACCAAGACAGGAGAGGCAGCAGCAGCACTACCATTTCTCATCACAGTTGTAGTATTGCAAAAGTGACATCAAAGTCCAATGAGTTGTGATCACTGCTAACCTTATAAACAAGAAACAGAGCAAAGGTGCTTTGAAGAAAATGTGCCAAGTGAAAATTGTTGCTCAATAGTGAGTCTACAAAAATAATTGTCTACACTGATCATCCTAGTATGAGTGGAGAATATTTGGTACTCCAGATGCTTTAGACCAGCGCCCAGAGATCTCAACCAACATGAGCAGCGATAAGAAATTATGGGTGGTGGTTACGCTCCAAAATATCTGGATGGCCAACAGTTCTCCACCCCTCCCTTGTGTCCCATGATCCACCCAGTGAGGGAGTTCCTCATGCCATCATTGCAAGATGAGATACTCTCCCTTGTTCAGACTATGGACTGTCAATCCTACCCAATTTTTGATGCTTCTTTGCTGCTTGAAATGGCAATGATGGTCACTGTGTATGGCTTATTGCTGTGATATAGTGTTGTACCTACTACTGGAATGTGAGAGACAATGTTCCTGGGTGACCAGCCAATGGACATCTCTTTCCATTGTCTGTCCACTATTTGCAGACAAGATGTCAGTGGCTGCACTTGGGGGACAGCAGCATTTGTATCTCTTGTTTTTGGGCCCTTGCACACTAACTTATATCCCTAGTTGAACACATGTTTACCTGCTACTCACTGAACATGTTAGAAATAATAGTCTGAATTCTTAGCCCCAACTAATAGACCTGCGGAATCAACTGTTAAATGATGAGTTAACACTAGGTAAATCCCAATGATACACTGGGTTTCCTCTGATGGGGACTAATAGTAAGAGTCAGGACAATATTGGAAATAAGGTGGAGGTATAAACATACTGGAGGCAGAAACAATTGTTGGTAGTTTTTTTGTTTTTTGTTTTGTTTTTGTAGGTATATCAGCTTGGCTCCATTGCATATTTCATTTTATTTAGAAACTTGAACAATAGACTCCTTAGAAGAGGACTGTGCTGTCTGGGTTTTGATTGTTCAACAAATGTATTATATTGTGGTGATAATTTGATTAGGTCCAGTTGTTCTTGCTGAGAACTGGCTCATTGCTTCAATAGAACAACTGTTACTCTATCTATCTATCTATCTATCTATCTATCTATCTATCTATCTATCTCAAAACCTTTAAATGAAGAGAGATTTTTCCACAAACTGTTTTGATTAATGTAATACCTGGTTTCATAGAAAGTGTGGACGATAATGGTGGACATTCTAAGCTGGCCGTAATGAAACAAGTGCCACAGAAAGAAGCTTGGGGAGCATTTTGGTTTCTTGAATGCAGATCGTTATAGTTTGGTACTTTGGAGAGTTGGAGTTTTGGAACTAATATTCCTGAAGATAACTATTACATAATATCTGCTTTTCTCTCTGCCTCTCTCTGTCAGAGTCTGGAAAGGTTTCCTTTTGGACTACGGTTCCCAGAATCCCCATACCAGCTTGAACACTGGGACTTTAAAAAACGTATTTACATCTTAATGGTTGGAACAAGCTCAGATAAGAAAACAGTTCTCCAGTCTTCCAGACTGTCAAGTAAAAAACAAACATGAGGCTTTGGCTAGTGTCTTTGACTTCACCAATATCCTTTCTCTTTCTAAAACTCTGAAGAAATTTTGCATCTTATTTTAAAATTGGTTTCTACTTCTTTGGAACTGTAGGCATTGAGCACAGCTGAAGATCAATCTATATGTATATATGCTACTTTAAAATGTTAAAGTATCAGCATGAGAAGAGCAGCTAGCCAGAGAGATGATCAAGGGCAAGAACCTGCTGTCTGCTGGCTAGTGATAGTTGGTGGCTTCCGTGTCACTGGGTTGGTTAACCCAATTCAAAGGACCTTTCTGCACTACCCTGTTATAGTGCTATTGTTCCACTTCCATCATCATCATCATCATCATCATCATCATCTTTATTTCTATCCTGCCTCTCCCCATGGATCGAGGCGAACAACAATAATATATTAATTACATTAAAAAACATTAAAAAACATACCCAATCCTTCCCACTCACCAACCCACCTAAAACCAACCCCCTAAAACACACAACAATTAACAATTAACAACAATCAACGGACTATTTAAAGAACAGCAAGACAGTTGGCGGGAGGCGGTGGAAGTACTAGCCTGGGAAGGCCTGTTGGAACAGATCAGTCTTGACTGCTTTTTTAAAGCAGTCAAGACTGGTAATGTGCCGGGTCTCCTCTGGCAGGCCATTCCATAACTTGGGAGCGATAGAAGAGAAGTTGCTCTGGGTAACCGCAGCCAACCTAGTTCTGACGGGTTGCAGTAAGTTCTTCCCAGAGGACCTTCGTGTGTGGGGCGGATTATATGGGAGAAGGCGATCCCGCAGGTAGTCTGGCCCCAAGCCATAAAGGGCTTTAAAGATAAGAACCAACACCTTGTACTGTGCCTGGAAACTAATAGGCAGCCAATGTAAAGACTTCAGAATTGGTGTTATGTGGTCAGTTTTACGCCTACCAGTGACCAACCTGGCTGCCATATTCTGAACTAATTGAAGTTTCCGGACTAAGCACATGGGTAGCCCTATTTAGGGAGGGACATTTAGAATTCTCAGCCAGGGAGCTCTTTGGCCTCAGTAAACTCCAAACCCCAGAATTCCACAGGATGTTGAAAATGGAATAATAGCACTGTAACAGTGTAGGGCGGAAAGGCCCAAAGTGTAATCTATACTTTAAAGAAGCTATCCACAGTGTTGAACCCTGTCTCTTGACCCTTTCTCCTTGTATCCCTGAGATGGAAGCCCCCAGGAATCCTTCTTTAGTCAAACTGGGGTACCTGTTTCCTAAAGGGAGACCAAAATAAACCTCCCAGCTGTAAGCAACCCTCAGTGAACAGCAACCCAGCAAATGGTGGCCCATATGTGAACAGAATTTTCTGGTCTTTTTGTTGCAGTTCAGAGGACATGAAGATGACGAGAGGTCTTTTGCTCTTCCCTCCCCTTCCTAGCCATGCTTTACAGAAGTGACAGGCGAGTGAAGTGTTAAAAACCCAGGCCTTTCCTCTGATCAAATGCCAAACCTTCAGTTCTTTGAATACCTCAGAGCTGAATGCTCTGTTCTGAATTCCATCTGTTAGTTAAAATTATCAAAATCTATATTACCTAGAAATCAGTGCAAAGGTTGGGAAGAGGAGCAGAGATAAGATAAGGTTCTCCTGTGTGGCGGTCTTTTCACCTCAGCAGAGCTTTGCTTATATAATGACCGTGCAGAGCAGTAGGTGACCACCTGCCACCGCTGTTATGTAGTGAGTGTGACATTTTGCTGAATGCATTCTCCTTTCACGTGGCAGCCTAATGTACTCAGTTTGTTGAGAATCCCAGTTCTACTTGTGGAAAAGATAACAGTCCTGGAGGCCAGAATACAATCAAAGAGCACTTAAATGGAAAAGTGTGGCTATTCCTTTGCATGAAGACTGGCTGTTGAAGATGCTGGATTTGGCAGAAATGACTAAATTAACTATTTTAATTAAAGAAGGATCATTGGTCAAATTTAAACATTATTGTGAAAAATAACCAAATCCCTTAAAGTCAAATCCAAAAATGTGGAGGGCTGATTGTATAGTTATTACTAGTAAGTAGTGTGATAATGATAGGTACACTAGAAGAAGTATACTTTGTAGGTTATCTTAGAACCAAAAGTTGGTGAGTTAGTAGTCATTTATATGTATTTTTGGCCCCTTCTTAGTTTAGTTGTAGTTTAGTTTAGTTTTGTTTGGATAGTTTGAAATAGGTTAGAAAATATTAGGTTAAATGTTAGAGTCTGACTGTTTACTGTAGGTCTTTGCAATGGCCTGTATTTTGTTTTATGTAATAGCTAGCATATATACCTGGTGTTGCCCAGGATTTTATTTTCTCATAGACAATACTTGTCAGAAAGATTTGAGATCCTGTGTCTCTAATTCCCCAAACTGTCTTATCCAGTAACTATAACTTTTCCCCATATTCCCTGATCCAGTCTGTATTCAGAGTTATTAACATGCAGAGGTTGGGTTCCTGAAGGAATACACTGCCCTCCTCCTTGCTGCTAGGCCTCATCTCCATAATAACCAGCCTAGTCAAGACAGACACAGTTGACTGAGGTCCAAGAGTTCTTTGGCTGAGAATTCTAAAGGCCCCTCCCGAAACTGCAAACCCCAGGATTCCAGAGGATGTTGAAAGTGGAATCATCATGCTATAACAGGCTAGTGCGGAAATGGCCCATAAAACAGAACACCACAGCAATACATGGAATGAAATCCCATATACTCAGTACACGTCAATGAAAACAATTTTAAGAAGAAAAATACTTAATAGGCAACAGCAGCAGCTAACAACAAGAAGAACAACACATACTTCCATATCCCTGCTACCAGCAAGCCCTGTGTGAAAGTGGATGTTGGCAGTTGCTACTTTTCTTATTCTGGAAGCACAGCATAGTGTGTCAATCTGAACTTGCCAAAATTCCCTTTTCTGTCCAACTGGTAAAGGAATAAAAGTCCTATCCTGTATAGTACATGATTAGGCCTTTTTCTCAGTTACACCAGCACCTGATCTTTCACTCCAAGACCTCTAATTCATGGTCTAAAAAATGCAACAGAATGTTCTGTTTGTTTCCTTTTTGCATGATATTATTTATGCAAGGGGAAATTTTAAGAAAGGCTTCTCACTTACATTCTACAATCTGTTCTACTACCTCATTCCAATCCTAGTTCAAGTCCACTCTTGTGTTGGCACTGACTTTTGGGTTGATGAGATTTGTTTGCAAGGCAGGAAAAGGTACATGCACAGAGTGGGGAGGGGTTTGATGGTACATTTAAGATGCACTGATTTATTTTAGCATGAGTTTCATGGATTTCAACCTGTTTCTTCAAATACATGAATGGAACACAGTCTACATTAAATACATTGCATAGTTGTATGGATTGGATTCTAATGCAAATTGTGACACTTGCCATAAAGCTTCAAAGGACTGTGCAGGTCTGTCAAGCAACTGGCCTGTTAATATTGAAGTGTCAAAGTAATACGTTCTGCTTATCCAAAATTTAGTTCCTTTGAAGTGAGAGACTCTAAGGACTCTTCTTTTGCTACATATGCAACTTTGATGATAACCCGTATGTATTAGCATTAGTGTTCAAAGAAACCTTTCTTTCTGTTTTTATCTTTGCTAATGGATTGGAATTTGTGATTATATCCCAATTCTGTTGTTTCTCTTTCCAATCATCCTTTGCTTTTTTGTTTGTTTGTTCTAGAATAGCTCCCTCAAGGTCTGTGATTGTTTCTCTGTGGAGATTTAAATATTCTGCCACTGCTTTTTAGGCCTTGCCATTTCTAATGGCAGACATATGTCTGTTCTTATGTAGAGAGTGTTACGTTTGTCCAACAGAGAGTTTAGAGAGGCATTTCTGAAAGAGAATAGCATATATCACAGATCAAGTAAATGCTCCTCTGATGTTGCAGGTGACATTATGAGCACCTGCAATACTGTTGCCAGAGTAGATGTTGGACAGAATTGGTATCTGGGTTTATAGCAGAGAATTGTCCCTATATTCCAATTGCTGCTGTGTGTTCTGTTTGCAAGTGAGTAGTTGTTATTGTTGGAGGACTGTCTATAAGTAAATGGAATTTCAGAAGTATAGATTATCAAATGTATTTCCCTATTCTATATAACCATATTTTTTTTAAAAAAAACCCATATTGTATGGTTATGATATCTTGCCAAATCTTTGGACATCCTCTCTTGCTCTCTTATTATGTACTATCTAGCATGAGGAAGAGTTTTGGAGCATTCAAAGGATGACACACTTTTATGGTATCTTAATTGGTGCTAATAAAGATATCATCTGGTTGTGAATATTGTTCTTGTTTTTTATATCCTTCTTTGCTACCATCACTCTAGACAGCTGCTCGTTTGTTTATTTTTTAAACCATGCTGTTAATTTCAAGGAAGAATCTTCGTCTGACAAGTATCTCCTTATTATATATCCATTAAAAACTATGTAGACCTGCCCAGGTGAGGCGCAGTAATGTTACTAATGGAAGCCATTTGCGTTGTAATGATCAGGAGTGATAGCTAACAAATCCTGAGTTCCCATCTTACTTTAGGCACTAGGAATCCTTAAAGAAGCAAGAGTCAGCCTCATCTCTACCTATCCTGATCTGCAAGATGGGTACAATATTCCTGGCTTATTTCCTAGGGTTACTGTAAAGGATTATTAAGATGGTGTATGTGCAAAAGCTAATTGAAAACTCAACAGAGACAAAAAGAAAATGGTGCTGCTGTTAAGTCCCACTTAGACCCAGTAGTAGTTCATGGGACCTCCTTACTTAACATTGATGTAGAAAAAGAAAGAAACTGTGTGCACAAGTTCAGCACATGTTGAGGACATGCTCAGATCATTCCCTTTTAAATGCTGTTCTTACGGCAGGAGTTTGAAGGCCTTGAGCTGCATTTCTCACAGCTTCCAGGGTTGGATGGAACCAGTGAGGCCTGACTCAAATTAAGCCTTGGAATGAATGCTTGGTAAAATATCAAACAGAGCCACTGTAACTTGCAAGGGGAATTGGCAAACTTTTTTTTTTTGGAGGAGTTTCCACAAGGGGTGGAGGGGAGGGACCAAGAGCGCTAATATTTAATCATGATTGTGGACATTTGTCAAAATGTTACATCATCCACTTGCTGATTCCAGATGCTTAAAAAAGCCTTTGCCCTCAGAGCTGACTTGTGTCCAAGAGTTAAAATAAGATTAACAGTGTGGTGAGTTCTTGGGGGACATGCCCTGCAAGGCAAGCACTAAATAAGGTTCCCTCTGCCCTACATAGTGACTCTGAGTTGGCTAGCATCCTGGGCAAAGGTTACAGAGCATTACTGCACTCCATGGCAGACTAGATGCCAGACCATAAGTCAAAGATCAGCCAGTCAGCAGCTGGGAGGATGGACATCGTGTGAAGCCAGAAGCAAAAAGCTACAATATGTATTCTAGCAGAATTGCCTGGTTTCTAACAAATCTGTGGTGGGGCAATAATCTAGATTTTGAAGTAATGAGTTGAGGCCAGCTCAAAGGTCAGAATAATGTGCAAGTTTTTAAGATTTATAGATTCTTCATTAGGTGATTGTGTTAAAAATACACATACACACATGCATGCACAGATTCACAGTGGCTAAATTCAGGAGTGGGGAGCTCGTGGTGTTGAAGTTACAAAGCTTGCATATTTAGCCTTAAAATGAAATAGGAGAGTATGCTTTCCAGATTAAGGCAAATAGTAGGTCAACTCTGTTCTGCTTTGGTCAGACCACACCTGGAATATTGTGTCCAGCTCTGGGCACCACAGTTCAAGAAGGATATTAAGAAGCTGGACCATGTCTAGACATGGGCAACTAAGATGATCAAAGTTCTACAAACCAAGCTTTCTGAGGAGCGATTTAGGGAGTTGAGTACGCTTAGCTTGGAGAAGAGAAGACTGAAAGTAAACAGAATAGCTAACTGTACACATCTCAAGAATATCATATAGCAGATGGAGCCAGCTTATGTTCTGCTGCTCCAGAAACTAGAACGTGAAACAATGGGTACAAATTACAAGAGAAAAGATTTCACTTAAACATTAAGAAGAGCTTCTTTATGTAAGATCAGTTCAACAGTGGAATAGAAAGATGGTTGACTGTCTTTAGAAGTCTTTAAATGAAAGTTGGACTTTTCAGGAGTGGCTTATTCCTGCATACTAGGGAGTTGGGCTTCTCTTCCAGCTCTAAGATTCTATGACAAACGTTTATATCAGACACTTAAATTAGGCTCTACCATGTGATAAACGCCCTCAGGTCTGGACTAAGGTTGCCAGGTAAGCAGGATCCCATTCCCTGACATTTCAGCCCAAAATCTGAGGTTGAGGTAGCATTTCTTGGCATATCCCACAGGTGAAGCAGGGAATTATTGAGAGTTGCTTCTGAGCCAGTTGGAGACTGGGAATGAGAGGAATCCAGGTGAAAGCTAAATAACCAGGTAATATGGTAGCCCAGGGCTGGGAGAACCCCCATTTTAAGCAGATATGAGGTTGTCAAAATACATCCAGCAATTGCACCAGTTGACACAATTCCTGCTCTGTAACTTCACCTACAATATATATGACATGTGGGAAGTTTTTCTAGGCCCTACATGCTTTAGGGCTTGTATAAGTCTCTCCACCAGCCTTTGGGGGTTTTTATTCTTAGGGCTAACATCACTGTTGCCAGGCCTTGTGCATTCAGAAAGTTGTGAATTGTGATGATGGTACTTTTCTCTCTGCCTTTCCCCAAACACCAGTATGAAGCTACGGTATGTATTTTAGAGTGCATGTGGCTACCATCGGTCTCCCCTGCCTCCTCCCCCATCCTTTGGTTTTTGGTATGCCAACACTGTACATTCACAAAGCACAAAACAGCTTTGGGCTGAGCCACAAGGCCCTTGCACCAGCTGGGAAGGGGGGAAGATTGGTGTCCAAATTTTAAAGCCACACCACACACAGGAATCAAACTCTCTTCTCCTCTGATGTTCCTTGCTCTGAGATCTGAGTCTGAGGACCTGGGACAGCACAGCAGTTTCTTGAGGTTTCAGCCAATGAGAGCTGGCAAACCTAGACTCTGCCGTTGGAACAAAGAAATAGTGGTTGATCCTCTATTTCTGAAATATAAAAAGAGCTGTTCCTTGGAACTCTGTTTGTCTTCAGGCAAAACACATGGGTTCTGTGGAAAGGGGAAACAGAAGTAGAATGAAACTAGATAGCTTTTATATTAACAAAGCTGGACATAATTTTAGATGGTGTAATAAGTTCTTTGAAAAATCAATAGAAGCCAAATTAGTAGCTTCACCTCATAACTGAGGGGACAAACAGGAAATATAATCTAGCTTCTGGTGATATAAAATCCTCTTCTCCCAGCATAGGACAAATGCCTAAAATCATTTAGGGGTATTTTCTGACCTGACCTGTATATTACAGCATACGCAAGTGTCCCGTGTCCAAAGGATTGTTCCAAATAAACACTAGAGCCAGAAAAACAAAAAGTGGAAGGAAAGTGAAATAAATCAGACAAAATAAAATAAAACAAGACTAACAGTTCTTGCAGTCTGGGGTATTTCCTGACCCCAATGAATTCCAACATCCCAGCAATGGAAGAAATTTTAATTTCCCCTGAATGGGGCCAACATGCTAAGAACAGGGGTCTATTACTTCTGCTCTGCTGTATCGTAATTTGCCAAAAAATGGCATGGAAGAGTTTAGGGTGTTTTTCCCCCAATTGCTGAGACAAAAAGGATACCTAAATGGGTAAAAATAAATCGATTTGTTGGAACATGTTTGTTCCAGCCACATTTTGTTTGCAATCTTCAAGTGAGAACACCACAGACTATCAATATTTTACATCTAGTTTTTGCGGATTGGTCAACAAAATGTGCACTGCAGGACTAAAATGCCCCATTCCAGTGCATGATGGTTAATGTACTACTGAGTTTTTTAGCTGATGATTTTGTTGCGACAGGCTAACTTGGCTACCTCGCTGCTGCCAAACTTTTATGCATAAGTATCTGAGAGTAAACTCCACTGATCTACCGTGACATTATTTTTTCTTGGTGGTGGAATTGCATGCTTCTATGAAGAAAGAGGCTACACTAATAGCAGCTTTGTTACTGGTTATTACATAGGTTGAGGGTTGCCAGATCTCAGGGCTGGTCCAGAATTTCTAGTTTTCCTGGTTCATCTCTAGGCAGAAGATGAGGATTCAGTTTCCTAGTTTTGGTAGGCTCAACTCTGGCTGAAAGGCTTGTGTGCAGATCTCCAGCTCAGCAAGCAAAGCAGCAGCAGCTTCCTACAATTTACACGGCTTAATTCATTTGCTGCTTCAGCTTAAAACAATTCTTTGGGCAGGGGTGGTAGTGGTGGTCTCTGTATTTACTGAATTAACTTCCTCCTTCCTTCCCAGTCATTACAGCATTAGGGGTCACTCTCTACTCTGCATTGCATTCACCAGATTGCTAGAACCAAGAAGACTAGGTTAAATGTTCCTTATCTTGCCTTCCAAAGTAAGTGAGAAGGACTAATATCCCCTCATTTCACCTTGACCTGGTGATAGATAACTTTAGCTAATATTCCTGTCTTTACAGTGAACTCTCACAAAAGTGAAAAAACTGTGAATAACTCTACCTGTGCTTCCCCTCACTCCTTCCTGTGCTTCCCACTCCCACTCCCTCCTCACCTCCACTTCCTTTGCCTTTTGCCCAGGTATGCCTTCTTTCCTTTTCCACACCTGGGCAAAAGGCAAGGAAATGGGAATTGCTTTTTGTCTGGGTGTGGAGAAGGAAATCTGGTGCACCTAGGTAAAAGGAAAAGGAACGAGGAGGGGAAGGCATCTCCATGTGCAGTGTTCCACCTCCCATTCCCTTGCCATTTGCCTGGGTGTGGAGAATTAAGGCACAGCATACCAAAGAAAAAGGCAAGGGAATGGGAGGATGGGAACAAGGGAGCATGTGTGTGCCTTGTGAATAATCAAATTTGTGGAAGTGTTATCACGGTTATGATATGTCTGGTGAGAGCACTAGATATCCTTTTGATATCAAATAATTTGGCCTTTGCTTGACCTTTCTCTGCTACCCTACTCCACATGTTTGCAGAGGTCCCCTGGACAAGCACGTAAGGGCGTGGCCGTTAATGGTTGTACATTCCAAAACCCCATTCAGGTAGGCAATTTAAGCCTCTCCGTTGCTTTAGGGAAAAACCTCCCTGCAAACTGGCTCTGCTCGGCGTGCACACACAATACCATGCAGCCAAGAGCCAAGCCATTTCTTTATATCAGGCTATTAACAAACTAGCCACGCTATTGTCTTAAGTGCTAAACCCATCATGCAATATCTGACCTTTTCCAACTCCTTTGTCCAACTCCAAATTTCCTTTGTTTTCACCAAGAATAACATAGCCTGTAGGTAAAATCCATGCTATAAAAGGTCCCCTTTTCCAAGTCCTCCTCGGATTCCTTGGACTACTTTGGACTTCCATCCCACCTTGCTGCAGGTTTGTCTAAGGAGCTCCCCTCAGCCAGCCATGCTGAGCTTTCTTCCCCAGAACCCCATCTTTCTCTCCAGGACTACAAGACCAGGTGTCGTATTACCCATTCCCAAGCTCTCTATTTCTGTTTCCAAGTTAGCTAGTGTGTATGTTGTTTTATTTGCTGTTTATCTTTCAATAAAACTGTTATTTTTGCTACTTTTAAAACTTGTTGCGCTACGCTCTCTGACCTGAAGCCATAGACATAGAGTTAAAGATCCTTGCCAAAGTTACCCTGCCTCTCGTTTAACTGAGAGAGTGCTCGAGTTAAAGTCCCCCAACTTGCATTTTTATTTGGTTATTTGGGCGCCCCTCCCGGGACCCCGAACATACAGGGTAACAAAAGTCAAACTCACAAACATGGCAGCTTTTTATCCTGGAGAAAAGTGACTAGTGGGGTGCCACAGGATTCTGCCTTGGGCCCAGTTCTATTCAACATCTTCATTGATGACTTGGATGAAGGAGTGGAGAGCATGCTGATCAAATCAGGTGACACCAAATTGGGAGGGGTTGCTAATACCCAGAGGACAGGATCAAATTTCAAAATGACCTTGACAGATTGGAGAGCTGAGCCAAAGCTAGCAAAATGAATTTCAACAGAGAGAAATGTAAATTCCTACACTTAGGCAGAAAAATTGGAATGCACAAATGTAGGATGGGGGACACGTGGCTGGATAGCAGTACATGTGAAAGGGATCTAGGAATCTTGGTAGATCAAAAGCTGAACATGAGTCAGCAGTGTGATGCGGCAGCCAAGAAAGCCAACACAATCCTTGGTTGCATCTATAGGAGTATGGTGTCTAGATCAAGGGAGGTAATGGTACCACTCTATTCTGCATTGGTTAGGCCTCATTTGGAATAGTGTGTCCAGTTCTGGGCACCTCAGTTCAAGAAGGATATTGACAAGCTGGAATGTATCCAGAGGAGGGCGACCAAAATGGTGAAAGGTCTGGAAGCCATGCCCTATGAGAAACGGCTTAGGGAGCTGGGTGTGTTTAGTCTGCAGAAGAGAAGGTTAAGAAGGGAGATGACAGCCATGTTTAAATATTTGAATGGATGTCATGTCGAGGAGGGAGCAGGCTTGTTTTCTGCTGCTCCGTAGACTAGGACAAGGAGCAATGGATTCAAGTTGCAGGAAAGGAGATTCCACTTGAACCTCAGGCTCATCAGAGCTGTCTGGCAGTGGAATATGCTGCCTTGGAGTGTGGTAGAGTCTCCTTCTTTGGAGGTTTTTAAGCAGAGGTTGGATGGCCACCTGTTGGGAATGCTCTGTGTGTGTTCCTGCATAGCAGGGAGGTGGACTGGATTGCCCCTGTGGTCTCTTCCAACTCTATGATTCTATGATTCTATGAGGGAGGACTGTATTTCTAAACAAGAAAATATGTTCCCCATCCCTCCCCTCTCAATCTCTGTTTTTAAATCATAAACTGTGAGCAACTGTGATTGGTACTTAATCCGTAATGTTTGATGATATAGCCAGGCACCATCTCTAGATCCCAAGTTTTTGACCTGGGAACCTCAGGCCCTGGAACAATCCTGAATTGGCAACCCTCCAGAGGCCATTTCCACGTAACAACACTCTTCTGTGTTGTTGCGCTGGAAATCTGGGTCTGGATGGGAGCCCATCAGCAACACTCCCTTCTGCACCTGCTTGCTCCCTGAGGAAGGAAGTGGGATAGCCCTGCCCCTTCCTTCTGCAGCACAGCCGTGTACTTCCATTGCTGCACTGTGGCAGGAAGCATTGCAATCACACTGCTGCGGCTTCCACACAATGGTAAGTATGGGACTGCTGCATAATGGGAGGTGTAAAATTGATTTTTTTCCATTTTTCAAATACCACGTGAGTGCAAAGCTTTGTGACGGGATGATGATGACATTGTGTAGCATGACCTGTGACAGCTGCCATCCACTGGAGAAGCAGCTCAGTGACGTCATGTGGAAATGGCCATAAGTTCAGCTTTAAGAATACACTGAACTTTAAACAGGAATCCTCACATGAAAGGGGGAAGGGTACACTTGTCAAGGGCTGTGGATCCAGAGGGTCTTAGACATCCAAAGGGGCCTAGAAGTCAAGAGACTCAAGCTCTCACCTCCCCATTGCTATGAGGAAAAAAATGGAGGATCACTGGTAGAGTCTTCCTGAGAGGAGATCAGCTCTTGTGAGGTTTGCTGGAGCCCATTATAAAGACTGTGGACCGCCTGGCCCCTCCCGAAACTGCAAACCACAGGATTTCATAGGATGTTGAAAGTGGAATCATGGTGGGGGGGGTAAGAAGTAGATTTAAATATGAAATTAAAATTAGCGTCGTGGAATGTACGAGGTTTAAATTCAATATATAAACGAAAATGTATATTTCATCAACTAGAAAAACTTGACTTAGATATTATTGCCCTGCAAGAAATACATATAAAAGAAGAAGATTTAAGATATATCAGGAATCCTAAATTGGGTAATTTATATGCGTCAGTTATAGGGAAGAAAAAGAAGGGGGTAGCCATCTATGTTAGCAAGAAATGGGAAGCAAAGAAAGTCTTAGAGGACGATAAAGGCCAAGTGATAGGATTAGAGGTAAAAATTAAAGATACTAAATTTGTAGTGATTTCAGTCTACGGGCCCCTCGACAATAAAAATAGATTTTATTCTAAACTGTTAAACAGCATATTAGACATTGAATTAAAAGACCATAAGTTGATTTTAATGGGAGATTGGAATGGGGTACTGAACCCATTGAAAGATAGGTTAAACCAAAGAAAGAATGATAAAAAAAGTTTGGACAGGCAAGGGAAACTCCCGAGATCTTTCTTTGAAATGATGGAACATCTTCAGATCGCTGATGTATGGAGACATGTCTATGTAGACAAGAATGAATATACATATTTTTCGGATTACCATAAATCCTGGTCTAGGATTGATATGTTTCTCCTTTCAGCTGATATGATTAAAAGTGTGGGTGAAATAGAAGTTGTTCCTAGAACACTCTCTGACCACAATCTGCTATTACTATCGATGTACCTAGGTAAAGAGAAAAAGACCTGGAGGCTCAATGATAGTCTGTTGAAAAATCAACAAGTTGTAGAAAAGGCTAAGAAAGAATTAAAAAATTTTTTTGAAAACAATCTAGATAAAGGCCAATCAGTACAGACTGTCTGGGAGACGAGCAAGGCGGTCATGAGAGGTTTCTTTATTGGTCAGCAGACTTGGCTAGTGAAAAACAGAAAGCTAAAAGAATCTAAAATAATGGAGATGTTAAATGATAGAGAAAATAAATTGAAGACTAACCCACAAGACTCTGGAATTTTAAAAGAACTACAAATGTTGAGAAAGCAGCTGTCACTGTTAATAACAGATGAAATTGAGAGGAAACTGAGATATACAAAACAAAAACATTTCGAGCATGCCAATAAAATAGGGAGATGGCTAGCCTACAGGTTAAGGAAGGAAAAAGAAAAAAGATGTATTACAGCCATACAAGACAACCAAAAAATCCAATATCAACAAACTAAAATTAAAAATGTATTTGTTAATTACTTTGAAGAACTCTTTCAAGAGAAGGAGTCTAGGCAAGAAAAAATAGAAAACATAAGAAATTACTTGGAGCGGATAGATATAAAAAAAATCCCTTTGGAACAAAAAGAAGATTTAGACAAACCAATTACGTTACAGGAAGTAAGAGATGCAATTAAAGAGTTGAAAATCGATAAAGCCCCTGGGCCGGATGGTTTTTCGACCTTATATTATAAGACTTTCGGTGACGAATTAAGTGTGATATTGGTGAGACTACTAAACGCGATAAATTATGGTACAATCCCCAACTCATGGAAGGAGTCCATCATCGCTTTAATTCCGAAAGAAGGGAAGGATTTATTGGACAAAAAAAATTATCGGCCAATCTCCCTATTGAATATTGATTACAAGATATATGCAAAGATATTAGCAGAGCGTTTAAAAAAAATATTAATAGAATGGGTTCATGAAGACCAAAACGGTTTTCTTCCGGGAAGACATCTTAAAAATAATATAAGAATTTTACTAGATATAATCGAATATTACCACAAAAACAATCAGAAAAATTTAGGCCTATTATTTTTGGATGCCGAAAAGGCATTCGATAATGTAGATTGGACGTTTATGTTAGAAATTTTATATAGGATTGGTCTAGGAACAAGATTTAGAGAGTGAATTAGAGCAATTTATACCGAACAAAAAGCTCGTCTGATTATAAATGGAGAAACTTCAAAGCAATTTGGAATACATAAAGGAACTCGTCAGGGCTGTCCGCTCTCTCCTTTATTATTTATAATATGTTTGGAGGTCCTGAATAATAATATAAGAAGTGAAAGGAGGATAAGAGGTGTCAGAGTAAAAACACACGAGTATAAACTGCAGGCGTTTGCAGATGACCTAGTAATAATAATGGAGGAACCTAATAACAGCATTGGAATAGTTATGGAAATTATATATCAATATGGAGAGGCGGCAGGTCTTAAGATTAATAAAGATAAATCTTTATTGATGACTAAAAACATGACGAGTAGACAGGAAAAGGATCTAGCTGAATCAACAGGTCTGGGAGTAACGAAAAAAATAAGATATTTAGGGATAATAATATCAAAAAATAACTCAGAATTATACGAAAATAATTACAATAAGATTTGGGGAGAGATTAAAAAAGAATTAGAAAGATGGAAACGATTGCAGTTATCTATGCTCGGGAAGATCAGTGCAATTAAAATGAAAATCCTCCCCAAACTTCTCTTTTTATTTCAAAATCTCCCTATAATAATCAACGAGAAACCCTTCAAAAATTGGCAATAGGAGCTGAGTAAGTTTATCTGGAATGGCAGGAAACCACGGATAAAGGTCAAATATTTAAAAGACGTGAAGGAGAAGGGGGGCCTGAATCTACCTGATTTAAAAATCTATTACGAAGCCTCTGCAATTTGTTGGGCTCGTGAATGGATAAAGTTAGATAATGAAAGATTATTGAGCCTTGAGGGCTTTAACAATTATTTCGGCTGGCACGCATACCTATGGTATGATAAGCATAAAGTTAATAAAGAATACATGGATCATTATATTAGAAAGGCGGTTCTTCAAATTTGGTTGAGGGTTAGAAATAAGATCTATCTGAAGGTACCATACTGGGTTTCACCACACGAGGCCTTTTATAGACTGGAAAAAATCAAGATGAAAGAGTGGTTGTCATATGGGGATATAATCAAAAAACAAACAAGAAGGAACACGATTGAACTGAAGAGTAGAGAAGAATTGATGCAAGAAGGATACAATTCTCATTGGTTTTTATATGGTCAAATATGCGCCAAACTTAGGATAGATATAAAAACGAGAGGAATCTCTTTAGAAGATACCGACTTAGATAAGGTGTTGAAAACAAATGAGAAAGGCCAATTAAGTAAAATTTACAGAATTCTGTTGAATTTAGAGATGGAAAAAGAAGTAGTTAAAGATAATATGTTACGATGGGCACAAGATTTGGGTAAACCCTTATCGTTAGACTATTGGGAGGAAGCGTGGAAATTCAACTTGAAATTCACTAAAAGCAATAATCTGAAAGAGAACTATATAAAAATCTTTTATAGATGGTGTTTAACCCCAGTAAAAATCGCAAAAATGAAAAAAAGCAAATTACCAGCTAAATGTTGGAAGTGTTCAAAGGTAGGCTCCTTCTTCCACTGTTGGTGGAAATGTAAGGAAGCCCAGAAATATTGGGGGCAAGTTCATGAAAAGATGGTTAGTTGTTTGAAGACTAACTTTCCAATTTCAGCTGAAATATTTCTTTTAAATATGTTCAACGATATAGATGAGAAGGTGAGAAAGAAATACTGGAGAGTCATCTGTTACATGGTCTATGCAGCGAGAATCGTGTTTGCAAAAATGTGGAAAGACTCAACCATACCAACAGTAGAAGATTGGATCAACAAATTATATGATTTGGCCGAAATGGATAAACTCACGTTAAAATTAGCAAACCATAGTAAAGAGAAATTTAGTGAAGATTGGGATATAGCAAACCCTTTATGGGAAGAACAATGGGGAAAACTTGCATTAATCAGTTTATATGAATGATTAGAATAGATGGGTTTATAAATTTGGTGTTGATCGGTTTCGAGTAAATAATAGGACTGGATAAGGATTTACTGCTAAAAAGTGTAGTCATTATGAAAAACATTAAGGTTTAGCAGGATGATTTAAATATGGAAGTAATTATGCTCGGCTGGTTAATGAGAGGAAGTCAAAGAATGAAAGGGTTAATATATGGGAATGGATGTTGTTAATAAATTGTTTGACTTAGAAAGATATGATAAGTAAATCAGATGACATTTGAGGACTTTTAAATATTTTTGTAATCCTATTATAAGGCTTTGTGTGTGGTTCAGAGTGTGTATTTGTGTTTACGGATTTACTTACATGTTAGCTTATATTTCTTTGGTAAGAAAAGTTAACAATGATGTTGTATTGTATTGTGTGTATGTTTGTACTTGTGTGTTTTTTTTTTCTCTTTTGTATGTTTTTTTAATGTGAATTTAATAAATCTTATTTTTAATAATAAAAAATTTAAAAAAAAGAAAAAAAAGAAAGTGGAATCATGGTGCTATAACACTCTAGTGCAGAAGCGACCTGTGAGAAGAAGCTCAATCAACAGTGAATTTTTGGGCATCCTGGCCCAGCCTCAATAAGGCCTTTCTCTTGAACAAAGAATGCGTGCTCGTGTAGTTGAACTAGGACTGTAAGACTTGAGAAAGGAAGACTTGTACCCTTCTATATGACATAAACTACCCAATGAGAAACTAGAAGTATCAATTCCCTGCTGCATAGCCAGGAAGGAGAGATGTATGCTAGGAAGGACAAAGCAAGTAAGAAAGTGGGAGCAAGCATTACTTCTTTTAGTAGGATTTGCAGGCATTTGAGCTGATATCTAATGCACTCACATTTCCAGACTAGCTCTCATATAACTTTAAACAATGTCATCTGTGCTCCAGAGCACAGACTCATCCAGTAATATTTGTTTTACATTCTGTTCAGTCCTAAAATTTAAGAGCCTTGGCAACTGGAAGAAACTTTTAAATGCCTACTTCTCAAGTATCTGAAAGATTTTTCTGAGAATTTTCTGAGAGATATTTCACTCAGAAAAAACAACAACCCTTCAAATCAACTTTGAGAAAACAACGTAAATACTATATTATTAAATGTGATTTACAAGAAACAACTGCAACTAATTTTCATTGAAGAGTGCGTAGCCCATTTTTGTCCATTGTCAATTACTATGGCAGAAGTTGAAAGACATTTCAGCAAGCTAGCATTCATCAAAAACTCCATGCCATCCGCAATGGAGCAAGAAATGTCAAGTCGCATAGGCTATTGAATTTGCAAGAAACATTTATTGGGTGACTGATATTTTTGCAACAAAAAGGGCCAGAAAAACAATCTGGAAATTGGCCTAATGTTTGCAACCACATTAGTCTACCAGAATAAAGGAAAAACAAAGTATTGATAGGCTAATCACTTTATCAGTGACCCAAACGTGACAAAATAGCAAATATTTAGGGCTTTCCATCTGAGTGCTACTATTAAACAATAGTAGCAAACATGGGCATTTTGAAAAACAGAGTATTTAACAGTAATTTCAGCATTACTTTTGTCATAGCTCAGGAGATTGCATTATGGGATAATGGATTGTGGTATTGCTTTGGCAAGGGACTCATGTGCAAATTTCTACCAGGTCCTCAAAACTATGTTTGGGGCTCTGACTTTAAATAAAAGATCTTTAGCTGATTGAATTCAACCCTGAGATTTTAATTAGAACTATAAACAATATTGCAACAAAACAAAAAGAACAAAAACAAAAAAGGAGTTGTCACTTTTATAGCTAGAATGAAATAGGAAAGTCATCAAAGGAAAAGGAAAGAAGTATCCAAACTTTATTTGATTCCCCCCCCCTTTGTCCTCATGTCTTGTCTCTTCTTCTGTTGTTAGAAACAAAATCTTGTTATTGTTCCATTAACTTGTGAGAACAAGAAGGATCTGGTCAGTAGTCTAATACTCCAACAGATGGATGCTGGCATTCAGTATTGCAGATATGGATTTGTAACCTTAGAGTTGCGGATCTGTAACTGCTCTATTTTCAAAAAGACTATCCTGCCTAGCCTTCCCCTTAAGAGCCAGCAGCCAGATCAGGCAAAAGAAGTGGCTTCAGCTTCCAACTGGGGCACAAGGAGGATGACATTTCTATCCGCTTCCTGCCACTGAGTCAGGCAGCAAAAATCAGAAGCTGGTGAGGGGCCTGGAAGCCATGCCCTATGAGGAGAGACTTAGAGACCTGGGTATGTTAGTCTGCAGAAGAGAAGGTTAAGAGGGGACATGATAGCCATATTTAAATATTTGAAGGGATGCCATGTAGAGGAGGAAGTGGGGTTGTTTTCTGCTGCTCCAGAGACCAGGACAAGGAGCAATGGATTGAAGCTGCAGGAAAGGAGATTCCAGCTGAACTTCAGGAAGAACTTCCTGATGGCCAGGGCTGCCCGGCAGTGGAATATGCTGCCTCGGAGTGTAGTGGAGTCTCCTTCTTTGGAGGTTTTTAAGCAGAGGCTGGATGGCCATCTGTCAGGAGTACTTTGAGGGTGTTCCTACATGGCAGGGGGTTGGACTGGATGGCTCCTGTGGTCCCTTCCAACTCTACATTTCTATGATTCTATGAGATGTTACATAGTTATGTGCATGTAACTAAGTAGCCAGTGTAGAATGTCAGCAGGCATAATTTTTCTTGCACTGAAAAAGAAAAGCATTGTGCTCCCTCATGTTCCCCTGCCACCATGTAAAGGAGTCCATGACAAGACAGCTGAGTCCTAACAATGGTATTGCTCACAGGAAGTTTGTTTACTTAACATTTAGTTTGAGTGGGATGCTTGGGTCACTTGAAGAAAAAAGCTCTTCTTCACTTGGACTATTTTTTTTAAAGAAATCCCTGCATAGGAGTTCAAGGTCATGTATTTCAGGCACTTGACTTTTATATTGTAGTAGCAAATACAACAAATGGTCTTATTTGGTGTGAACATCTCCATCAATCTTCTCTGTTCACAGAATATCTTACCAGATAGTAGGCAGATTCTTTTATTCCCAATGTATGGATAGGGACAGAAAGTAAGGCCCTTTCCACGTGATGCACCCAACTCACCATGGGGATGAGAGAAGGACGGGGCTGGGACAATGCTTATGTATGACATTGTCCTAGACCTGTCCTTCTCCTGTCCCTAGGCAAAGCGCTCATGCTGCAAATTGTTGGTGGGTTTTCCTTGTCAGTGACTAGTGATTCACTGCCTTCTCACCATGTGCCCGCACTTACCTTTGCTGTGGAACCCCTTGAAGCATAATGGCTGCACTTTCTTCCCCAGAGCAGCCTAGGACAGTACCCAGCTGTACTATGGAAGGAACAGCTGTGACCATTGTGCTTCCTGTTTCCTGCAGACAGCTGGTGCAGAGAGGAATGATCCATTATGCTCCTCTCCTGGGAGAGCTACTCCTGCTGTCGTCACTGGATACCACTAGGACAGAGGTAAGCTGCGGAAAGGGCCTAAAATAGAATGAAATTGTTTATTTGTCCAGTACGTTTATGACTATGTTGGAATTTGTCAGGCCCAAATGAATTTCTCAGTCACTAGACTGATCCTGTATGAACAAGAAATATCCTCAGTAAAGAGGCCCTGAGTGACATTGTTCCTTTTCCATACAACATAATCTTCAGATTAAGGCTGTAATCCCAAAGTATGTGTTCTTGGGTATTGGACCTGCTGATATTAGTTGTCCTTCCCTGTGAGTCAACCTATTTAGGAACAGAATGCCAGTCAGTTATGGAACCAAGGATTATGGAGAGAAGATACTTATTGGCTCTTCCCAAAACTGCAGTGTGAGTGACCTTCAGGTGTTAATTTTCCTTTTTGTTGCTCAGTTGCTTCATCTGTACAGCAGAGGTTTATGACAGGATATTGCTTCACAACAGAGCTGAAAGTCTGAATTCATTAGTCCTTGACAAATGATTGTGATCCTGGGACTCGGGTTGCTAAGGGACGGAAATATTATTCTGGTCTCAAGTGGCAATTTATAGGTTCATCAGGCATTCAGACAGTAGGCAAACAAAAGAACTCTGACAGATTGACAGGCAACCATCTCTGGCATAGAGCAGAGTTTAGAGTTTAAGGACCCCCAGGGCACCCTCTGAAGAAGCAAAGAGGATAACTGCTCATATCCCTGGCTAATATTTTTCCTTGTCTCTATAAAACACCTTTCAGCATCCAAGACTGTGCACACTACTGTTTAGAGAGACTGTTGGCCATTACTAATTCATTTTGTAAAGTGTTTTCAGACAGCATGAAAAAAAAAAAGGCCAATTTAACAACGTAGCTATATTCTGCATTGTGTGATAAAGCAACCAAAATGAGAGCCAAGAGAGCTGAAATTATACCTCCGGCTGTGCTTGCTCCATTACAATGACATTTGGCCATCCAGAATGAAGCAGCAACATTTTATATAGATATTACATTAATGTCTGAGAGGCGTTGGGTTGCAGAAAATACTCAGAAGAAAAAGAAAGCGGTATGTGTGTGGAGGGAAGGAATCTCTTGAGAGGTTCAAAGCTACACGAGAATGTGTGATACAGGAAAAAAAACTAAAAGAGAAAAGTGGCAGTATGAGCAAAATGAAGAATATCACAAAAGCTACAAGTAAGTAACACCTTACGTTTTGCCAAATGCTAACACTGACAAGTATCTGGATTTTTGCAGGGCAGTGTGTGTATGTGTGTGCGTGCGCATGTGTGCGTGCACACTGAGGGAGAAGCAGTTCTTTTTCCTCCAAAATTTTGTGGAAAAAGGAACTGAGATTGTACTGGGCTGACTGATTGTCTTCAGAAACATAGGCAAATCCATAAATTGCAATTCAAAAGCACAATCTTGTACTTCACTTGCTCCTCAAGTTTTCTTGCCTTGTTCTAGATGACTAGATAGGGTTCAGCCCTAGAGTGGGGCCATAGTGGATGCCTGAATTCCTGTTCTCAGCAGGCCAAGCCCTGAACATTTGGTATGCTGCAAAAAGGCCTTATCTAACAAATGCTAGGGGTCTGCCTGTTGGGATCATGGTTGACATGGTGCTGCTTTTGCTCTTCCTCCTGGCATGCTACTCAATCACCTGTGGAGCCAAGGAAGAATGAATGCCAGCTGCACTTGCAACAAATAGGTTCTGGTCTGTGGCTATTTCAATGTGCATCAAAGGCGTTTTCCACACCAGGCAATTGGAACGGAGCAGTGCGTCCTCTCACGGAGGTCATCTGCACCTTGGAGCAGACTAGGAGCAGACTAATTACCAGAGATCTGCACCTCAGTCCACTCCAAAATGACCCCAAGTGGTCCTCCAGCGTGTTTTTGAAAGACCGGTAAAAACAGGTCTTTATTTTCCTGGAACGCGTCATTGCGTTCCTGCTCCCTTGTGCAGATTTGCAGGCTCGCACCAATGCAAGCAATGCAATGCAATGGATTCTGTGGAGGGCAGGCTTTAGGCATGGCAAGCTTCAGTGGTTGGTCGGGACCCACAACCAACCAAAAGTCGCCATTTTGGAATCTGGAAGCCGCCATTTTGGAAGCCAGAGCAGTGTGGATCTATAGACCTCGCACTGCTCTGATTCACCCTGGACCAAGGAGGAGGCCTGCGGAAGGGCTTCAGGGACAGTCCGCGTTGCTTCGGACCCCAGAAGAAGCAGTAGGTAACGGCATGGAGCGATTCCCTCGCTTTGTGCGGAAAAGGCCAAAGTCTCCTGGGCTGATCTCTTCTGAGCACAGCTGCAGTGGGTGAAATGCATCAAAATGGCCTCAGCAAAGGCAGCAAAATGGCCTCAAAATGGTTTGCAGCCCTTCCTCCTAGACTCTTTGAGAGATTATGAGAGGACAACATGAAGTAGGCCTACAAAAGGCTGGCCTCAGTCTTGCAAGGGGAGGGCCTCTCATGAGATTTCTGGGGCTCCATGAGAATTGAAATCCTGCAAGGCCTTGAAACTTTCACAAGAGGATGTGCTGTTATGAGATTTGCGGTGGTGTTTATATTCACAAACCCAACCAATTGTATCTGTTAGCTTTGTGAAGTGACCTACTATATGCAGTTGTTTTCTGCATTGCTCTCTCAGTTATGGGAGCTTGAATGATAACCTACTGTGGTAGAGGGACAACTGTTCAAAAATGGCTGCACCAGCAACATTACCAGAAATCACCAGTGATGTATTTAAGTCTTTTACTCCAAGGTCATTTCCACACGGGGTTTTTAATATGGGGCAGAGCATCCTCCAGGGAGGATGTCTGCACCTGGGAGTGGACTGGGTTGGACCTACTTAACGTAGATCCGCACCCCAGCCTGCTCCAGAACGGCCCCAAGTGGTCATCCAGCATGCTTTTGAAAGATCGCTAAAAACAGGTCTTTCAAAAGCATGGAGCACGCCACTGCGAGCCTGCTCCCTTATGCAGATTCACAGGCTCGTATTGGTGTGAGCCTGTGATCTGCTGGGGGCGGGCTTTAGGCTGGCAAGCTTCAGCTGTTGGTCGAGACCCTCGACCAACAGGAAGCCGCCATTTTCGTCCCTGGAGCAGTGTGGAGCGGCAGCCACGCACTGCTCTGGAGAAGCGGGGACCGGACTGGGGATCCCAAAAGTCTAGGGAGTAGCATCACGGGGTGATTCCCTCGCCCTGTGCGGAAATGGCCCAAGTCTCAAGTCAAGTTTCAAGTCTCTGCTTTCAAGTCTCAAGTCAAGTCTCAAGTCTTTGGAGACAGTTTTAAGTCAAGTCTCAAGTCTGAGAGTCAAATTTATACTCCAACCTGTATTCCAGAATTTCTGAATAGAGTAGAACAAAGTCAGTTTTAACAATTTAAGCAGAGTTGACTCTCCACATTTGTGATTTTGTCATCTATAGCTTTGGATGTGGGGAATAGGAGCCTTATTACTTCCCATTTCTGAAGCTGGAGGATTTTTTAGAAGTAGGGAATAGGATCCTTCTTACTCCCCATTACTGACGTTTCAAAAGCTTTGGAAGGAAGCATCCTTCTTCCTCAAGTCTGTTGCCTAACACATTTGTTGTTCCCTTCTGAGAAATGCATCCTATGCTCTGGGGACAAGTCTTGCCTTCTGCTCTTAGGAAAAGTTTTAGAAGGCTCCTCCAATATGCAGTAGGGGCAGGCTGCTGAGCAGACCTCAAGCTCATTGCCTAAGCCATTTAGTATTCCCCTCTGAGAAAGGCACCCACACTTTGGGCTTCAGACAGATTGTCTGGATGAATGTGCTATTTCACTGAACCAAGGGCAGCAGGTCCATCACTAAAAATATACAAGTCTCGAGTCGAGTCGAGTCAATGCATCATTTATTGCCAAGTCGAGTCCAAGTCAAGTCACTGAAGCAACTTAAGTCTGACTTGAGTCTGAGTCAGTAGGCTCGAGTCTGCATCACTGGAAATCACCAAACTAATGATCAGAGTCAGAAGAGGGGATAGAGAAAAGGGAGGAGTTTTGTAAATGACTCAATGTCCATGCCACCATGACATTGCAGTGGGTGTGAAAGAAAAAGCAGTATCTCTACTGTAGAATACATGTGAACAAAAAAGCAACTGTAGCCAAGGTAAACCTAAATTTTCACATCTATTGCACTTAACAGTAAAGTGCTAGTGATGCTGAGGATAAGCAGGAATGGTTACTGCTTTGTTCAAATGGCTCCATGTTTCATATGAATTGAATGTAAGAAGGTGAGAGCAGCCATGCACAGTCAGCACTATTAGGGTACAGTGTCCCCTCAACTTTTGCAAGGATTTGGGGTGCAGAACTCTCACAAAAGTAAAAAAAAAAAGAGAGAGAGAGAGAGCAAATAACTACTCCTCACCTGAGTAAGCACTCCTCATCCCATTCCCTTGCTTTTTGCCTGGGCAGGTATGCCTTCCTCTCTGCACCTGGGTGAAAGGCAGACAAATGGAGGGGGAAACCCCTCCTCCCTTTGTTTTCTTGTTGCTTGGGCGAAAGGCAAGCAAATGGAGGAGAAAAGGCTTGCATGCGTGAACCTTTTCCCCTTCCATTTACTTGCCTTTTGCTGGGAAGGAAGGCATGTCTGGGAAAAAGGCCAGGGAATGGGAGGAGGAGAATGGGGGAAGGAAGTGGGCAGCTTGTGAAATAATCAAATTGGCAAAAGTCAAACTTGCAAATGTGGAGGGAGGGCTGTAAGATTCACCCTATCTGAAACTGCCCAATGTCATTTCTTGGTTTTGTCATTTGTTGGCATCTGTTACTGCAGGTTAGGCCACCTTGGAGATAGCATAAAGATATCATTTTGATATCAATGATTTGGCTCAATTCCACCACCCCTCTCCACATGTTTCTGAGACCCCCGGACAAGCACAGAACTAGGCTTGGCCATCAAATGCTGCAATATCCCAAGACAATACAGGCAGGCCAGAAATAGCCAGATCACCGCTTTAGGAGACCTCTCTGCAAACACCCTCACTATGTATGCACGCTGTTTACAAGGGACTCCCTGCCCCGAGCAGGCAACTTGGCAAGCTGAATACTCAAATGTCAAGCACTGAGCATTTGCATACTGTCTACGTCTTTGTCAGTTCGGACTTATTTCAATCATGCTAAATTCTGACCTTTCCAAAGCTTTGTCTCACGCCCGAAACTCATTGTTTTCCCCAAGTACGGAATAGCCTGCAGTTACATTTCTCCCTATAAAAACCCCTGATTCCAAGACCTTCCTCGGATCGCTCCGGACTTCCATCCAGCCTTGCTGCTGCTTTGTTTGGCGAGTTATCCCCTCAGTCCCACATACTGAGACTCCTTACCAATGAACTCAATCTTCAGACCTCTCCGGACTTCAGGACAGGTGCTGTATCACCCAATTCAACTATTCCTCTCAAAATCCCTCTATACCACTCCAACCTTTATTTTCCTTAGTTACTTGTGTGAGTGTGTTGCATACACTGTCTGTATTTAATAAAAATCTCAATTATTCTTAAACTTGGTGTGTTCCTTGGCTTGGCCTGACCCCATAGACATTGGGTAAAAGATTCCGCTGCATTGCCCTGCCTCTCGCATTGCTAACTTGTGCTCTAGCTAATTTCCCCAAACATAGTTAATTGAGAGCGCATATAGGTGTCCCTCCCGGGACCCCCAGAAAACAAGGTAACACATCCATTGATAAAACTGATACTGAATTTGAAATCAGGGTTGGTTTTCCTTTCAGGTGGAGTTCCTGACTGAGATGTTAGAGGAATGGCCAAGCTCCCCTCGCCCCACTCCCTCACTGTTCCAGAATGCTGAACTCTCTAGTACAGCCCAGATTCCAGAGTCCTGGCTCTGAATAATTCTCAGAGTCAGGCATTATGAGCAGGGTACCTTTGGAAATGAACTGCCTGTGGGGATTGCAGGTGCTGGCTCAGTATCTCCAGCACCACCTTGCCCACAATGCTTGGAACGGAGGTCTCCTCAAAGTAAGTCATTTGGGATCCAGCTAGCTCTATAAAGAGCAGTACTTTGTGCTGTGTATACTAGCATTGCTTTCTACAGAAAGAGGGCAGCAGTGTGATGAGAAGGCAGGCAAGGTGAGTGGAGAAAGAGGGCGAGTGAGCAGATAAGATGGGAAGGGGCCAGAGGATCAAGGGGAGATGGAAGGAGGTGAGGCAGGGGAGCTGGAAGGAAAAAAGGGATGGGGGTGAATTGAGGGGCAGTTATGACAGTGAGGGGTAGGTGTCAGCAGAAGAGCTTGGCTTACCACTGATTAAAAAAAGACTGTTTTGCAGCTCCCAAATATTAAATTCGAAGTAAATCACAATTACTTTTCCTTTACAACTTCTTTTCTAAAACCTTTGTGTAATAACATATGTGACTTTCTCTCAAACTGTCTAATGGAAGTTTGCTTCTCCAGTAATAATATTCAACTTGAATGACTGCATTCATCTTAAAAAGCAAACAAGATGACATTTTTGTAAAGAAGTCAGTTTCACATTAACACAAATAAATTTTATTGCCCCTTAGGGGATGCCATTCTTTGCCAGTTTTGTTCTTAAGGGAAATAATAACCAACCTTAGTAGTTTTCTTCCTTCTGCAGACTATTCTGTTTGGTACTTATTCTGTGCAAAATTCATGTGTTGTTTTTCTGTGCAGAAACAGCATTTTTGCACAGAAAATGCTATACTTGAGAACTTATTCTGACCAAAAAAAAAAAAAGGCAGATTTTTTTCCATAGAAAAGACCATTTTCTGCACAGGAAACAGGATTTTCTGTACAGAAATTGCTGTTCTCTGTGCAATAAAATCTGCAAATTCTGTGTAGAATACATCTCAAACTGCAAAGATCTTTATTGGTGCAGGATTTTCCTCCCCAGGGTTTCTTAACATTCAGAGAATATATTTTTGATATGGCAGGGGAGGATATTTTCAAATATCCTTTCCATCCCTATTATACCTACTGTAAGCAAAAGAACATCCAGGCTTGAAAGTAACCAGTGGCAACTCCTTCTGAAAGAATATAGGCTGAATGAATGAATGAATGAATGAATGAATGAATGAATAAACAGTAATGAACACGTTGTTCATGACTGTAGTCTCTTCCAAATCTGTTGTGGTTTAGCGGTTGGCGCATGCCTTTCATCTTACAAGTTTTACATTCCTTGTATATTTCTACTTTATTCTAAAGGGCGTGGGACCCTTCTTATTTTTTAAAAAGTCAGAACATACATTTCAGGGCAGGCTTGACATTTTTTGGCAGACAAACGTGCAGGGGAAATTTGCACAGCAATTTCCTGTGCTATACCTGTTCTCCTGATCAAATGAAGGATTTGATTCCCCAAGGGTTGTTGTTGAGCCGATAGCTTTTTACTGGTACAAAATTCATTGTGAGCCACTCCCAATCCCAACTACTTTCTCCAATGCACTTCTAAGACTGTGCTGTGAGAAGGATTACGAATTAGTGGAAAATAAATCTTGCAGGAACTGGTCTCTGTCTCTCCTCTTATTATTTCATGCTTCCTAGATGGTTGAGGGTGTGGCTTTGAAGAGATAATCACACCATCCAGCTCAGATTCAAGTTCTGGTAGTCTTCACAACATGCTTTACCTAGCAATAACCTCTCTTTTCCAGCATTACATAAGTAGCACCTGAATAAAGCATATTATTTCAGATCAATCACCCCCCCCCGCCATTGGTCTCCCAGTTGAAAGCAATATTAGCTTTGAGAAAACTATTATATGGTGGCAGAACTCTTCATCTGACTGCCTCATGTATTTCTCATTATAAATACATGAGGTAGTCAGAAGAATATATTATCATATCAATGAAACAGTTTTTAGGACAGGAGGGTCTGGAGGCCAGCTTTTACCATGGGATCTTCAGAGGCACCAAAAAAATGCCAGAAAACAGAATTTAAAAAAACAAACAAAACAAGAAGGTGCATTAGTCAGCGTCAGGTTTTGAGAATATTTTTTGATGTTATATTTTGTGTGGGGGGGAGTATACTATGCATTTTAATAGGCAATTATTGCTTCAGGAGGCTTCCAGGAGAGGGAATAATTTTGCAAAAGAGGGAAGACATATACATGGCTCTTCAAATGTTATTGGACTACAGATTCTTTTTTCCTCAACCAGCATAGCTAATGGGAGATGGTAATGGGCACTGTAATCCCACAACATCTGGAGAGGCACAGGTTTCCTAGTTCCTGAACTAGAACTTTTTTTTTAGGCGGGGGAGGCTAATCTCATTACAACAGTGGCCAGAATTCATTAAGGTAGTTTTGAATATGTAACCACCTTATGCTATATCTTTGTAGTGTCTTCTGGCGTGACTCCCGCCAATCCGTACTTAAAATGGAGGTCTGCTCCTATTTACTCTTGTAAGCAATCTCTGGTGCTACAGTCAGAAGCAGGTTTCCTATTGCAATTCCCCCTTGCATTGGAGATGGCTTTCACAAGAAGTGGGTGGGAACACCAATCAGCTGCTTCACGTTTAAAAGGGGCCAGATCCCTGTCAATCACAGTGGCTGCTGCTACCTGGTAAGTACAGATGGGAAGGGGGTTTCATGGTCCCTATGTACCCCTTAAGTTAGGGACTACATAGGGATCATGAATATGAACCAGTCATGTGTAACTCTAGGGCCCTTTCCACAATGCACCTTTTTGTAGAGCTGGGGTGCGGGGATTGCACGAGCAGCCTCTAGAGAGAGGCTCTAGCATCCCGGTTCCTTCAGTTCCGCAGCTGCCACCTGCTTGCGTGAGAGCCCCACCTCTTCCTTCCTCAGTGCAGCCTAGGAGTTTCCCAGGCTGCGCTGGGGCAGGAAGCGTGAGCGTCACAGCTCCGGAGCTCCGCACACAAGGCAATGCACACAGGGCCCCAGAGCAATGCGCGATTGCACACCATTTTCGGCTCACAGCTGAAAATGAAAAAGTGCACAGTCAGCACCTGACAGCCCCTGGAGCGTTGTGTGATTGTCATGTGGACCACTCCTCACATTCACATGACGATTGAGGGGCCCTTTCGCATGGCAAATGACAAGCGAAAAGGGCCCTTGTTATGCATTCATAACTGCCTTAGTGAATTCTAGCCAGTTTCTTTTGCCAGAGTCATCTTGAGAAATTTGAACTGTGGCCTCTTTGCTCTGGACTTTGACTTCATAAATAATTGCTGGAATCCTTTACGACTATTGAATACTATTTAGCACCTATAGTACCATAATGACATTGCTATGTAGTGAATGCTCATCTGATCTCCTCCCTCCCCCCAAAAGCCCACTTACTGGTAAGCAGCCTCTGAGATGGACAGCGATGTGCTCCTCTGTTAATAGAGAAGCAGCCTCCCATTCTGACCCCCTCCCCTGAGCTATCTCTAGTGTGACAGGCAGAAAAAGGACCCCTGCCACTTTCCCCCCTCATGCCAGAGATAGCTTGCATGAAGAAGGTGGGTGGGAACATCAGGCAGCTGCTTCCCATTCAACAGGAGAATGGAGCCCTGTTGATCCCAGGAGCTGCTTACCAAAAAGTGGGATTCAAGGGACTTACATAGTCCCTATTTAGACCCTAAACTAGGGGCTGCATAGGGATTGTGAATACATAGCAGCTGCAAATGTGTAGCTATAGGTTATGTATTTGCAGTTGCCCAACAGGAATCTGGCCAGTACTTTGTGCTTGGTGTATCAGTCTGCATGAAACTGAATAGGAGGATTAGGACAGCAAACAGGAAAAGTGCCTAAGAGGGAAGGTACAGGTGAAGAAAACATCTGCTAGAAACGACTCAGTGCAATATTACAGAGATATAGCAGGAAGGTCATAGAGACTTAGGAGTTGAAGGAAAAATTGTTGAACTCAAGTTCTTTGAATTCTATAATTCCTGCCTGATCCTTCTAGTGGAGGTAGACACTGCTTGAAGCACTTTGCTCCCAGTTTTTCAAAATGCCTAGCACTGCTTCAGGTTCATGACCCACACTCTGCATGCTCTATATAACGCAATTGTTGTATATTGTAACTCTAAGCTGAAAATAGGTTGCTTCGTGGTTGCATTTGCAATCCTTTCTGGGAACTTTGGCGTCATTCATTTTTGGCTCACTCCCACACCCCCATTGTGGGGAAGAGGATTTTATTTATTTAAATTATAATTGGTCTTTTTTGCCAAAAGAAGACACTCAAGGCAGAGCATAATAACAAAATACAGATCAAAAACAAAAATTTGATTCAAAACATAACACAAACATGATTAAAAGCACAGCAATTAATGACTCAGGGCTGAATCCTTCTACTGTTAGTCCCAACTAGAATAAACACATTGAATTAGTGATATTTTCCTATGTGTTGACTCACCATTCAACAGTTCATTAGGTCTCCTCTAGTTGGAGTTAACCAATAGGATTCCAGGAACAGCAAACAAAATTATGGACAATCAGTTAGATACCTTCTATAGTAGACCAGCTTAGAATCTGATGACCTTTCTGAATGAAAATTCTTTGACTGCAGGCAGAAGAACAATAGAAAAGGCACCAACTTAATCTCCCTTGTCAAGAAATACAAGAATCTGAAGGTGGGTCTTCGTAGTAGCATGCTGAGCTGAATGGGAGGCCATCTCTATTAAGTAACTGCTTAACTGCTTCACCATCTTTGTACCCCCTTGAGCAGTAATTAAGATATACATGCCACCATAGAAGTACTAAAAACCAAGATATTATGCGTGAACCTTGTTGGCCAAGTTGGGGGAGTTATAGTAATTTCATTGTAGGGTGCAGGTGAATTTATGACTCATTGTGGAGTGTTGACCAAGATATCAGCTCTGCTTAAACCTTATGCAGACATTCAGTAATCTCCGTTAAGTAACGAGGTAAGGAGAGGATGCCTCCCTCTGTCATGCTTCCATCATTGCTTTACTTATGTAAAGAATGATAATCAGAATTGGAGAGCCTCCACTATATGCGAAAGCTATATGCGTGCAACTGAAACAATCCTGGTTCTCAGCTGCATAGAGCGCCTCCATAAATAGAAAAAGTTTTCACTTCAGACTGAGTCTCTCCATATTTGAAGAGCAAGGATCGTGGAGAGATGGGGTTAGTACACTGCTTCCACAGGTATTTAGCTGAGGTGTTTTTATTGAATGCCTTACTAAGACTAGAATCCAACATGCTTTGAAAAATATTGGATATTGTAGGACAATGAGGATAATGTACGCTTATCTGTATAACTGTATGATGCTATAACTGCATAGCACTGGACTAGAATTCTGTAGGCCAGAATTTGAATCCCCACTTGGTCATGGAAACCCACTAGATGATCTTGGGCAAATCATACTCTCTCAGCCTCAGAGGAAGGCAATGATGGCAAACCTACCCTGAGCAAATCTTGCCAAGAAAATCCCCTTATTGGTTCACCTTAGGGTTGCCATAATTTGGGAATGACTTGAAGGTATACGACAAGAAGAAAATATGATCTGCATCTTTCTGGATCCTCTTACATTCTGTCCCACTCTCACAACTGTATAAATATATATGCTTTATAACCTGAGGCTATAATATCACTCTGTACTATATCTGAACAAGTGAGTTTACATCTACAAAAGCTTGTGCAAAAATAAAAACCAGTTGGTCTTAAAGGTTCTGCCACATTTTTTTTTTGTCACTCTCATTTCTTCCTTTTTATGCTGCAAGAGACTAATGTGGGTATTTCTTTGAAAACTACCACAAACCTGGGATGTCATCTAGAGAGATAAAAATGAAGATTCCAGTAAGGTTTTGGACCTGGTCCAGATTCTAGTACAGTTTTGGATTCAGGTACTTCAGAATGCAAATGTATAAACTGATGTGGATCAAACTTAGCATTTATACTTAGGCTGGCATCCTAAACATTTTAATGCAAGCTTGGTTGCAAGCTTCAGGTTATAAGCAACATCATGAACATCAACCTGCTCAATGCCAGGTAAATTTCCTAGTGACATATAAAGCAAGATATTAATCTGGGTACTGTGGACTAGGATTAACACAAAGGTTGATGCAGTTAAATTAAGTATGCTCAAATATGGAAGTACTCCTGCTTGATATGTGTGTGTGTGTATAGACACACACACATACATATATACACACGCATGCACGCATCCACGCATACATAGATACATACTGTACTCCTAATGCAATGTGGACACAGCTCCCTCTTTCTAAGTGGATCATTCCCCAGATTACCTTGCCTATTCCATGTTCCCTCTTTGTGACAACCTCTTTTTCTCTCTCTTCAACTTCCAAACCAATTCATTATCAAGAAGGACAAGAGAATAATAGACAGCAAAGTCAGAATCAAGTTACCTTTTTTGGTTTATACTTCCCCAAGTCCTCCATCTAGCATGTCCACTGCATGGTTGGGATGGGCAAGAAAAAGTTCCACCCATGGAACACTGGCTTTATCCCAATATATCCGGTATCCACAGCTCCTACTCACTGCATTGTTACTGTAAGTAAAGCATCAAACAGAGGCATATGCAAAAGCATGCAAGATCTGTGGGTCTAATGCTGATATCTTAAAGGTAGAACCATTGGGTGCTCATGTATGCAATCCTGCAGAGGAATGCAATATGCTGTATTTTGCCAGTGTTTTGAAAAGAATGCACATTTATACACAGATTTTTTTCCAATGGACTTTAATGTACTTTTAAATGTACCTTTAAAGTACTTTAGCATGCATTTTCCCTATTGACTATAAATGTATGCATGTTTACTTTTCAACTGTATGCATTTTAACAGGTACATATGGTTCTCAGTATATTTTGCTCCTTCGAAACACATCACAAGTCTTGCAACTGTGCACATTCCTGCGGCAAAGTGGAGGTTTCTTCACAGAAAGTCTCTTGAGGTGTGAAATGAATACTTTTGTCAAGTATTTCAACCCAAACAAAATCCTTTTCTATCTCTGCTTCCCATCACAACCAACTTCCTTGTATTGAACTTTGAAAGAGGAGGGAATCTACCAGATGGTCTGGTACAAGCCTCTTCATTGCACAGCTTTTTTCTTTTCTCTACTCCTTAGGCTTCTGAACTGACAAACATTTACGTTGGACTCTCTGCAGGGATAGGATGTCCAATCTTGAGAAAGGTCATTGTGCTATGCCTGTGCAGCCCACATGACTGCAGTGAGAATTTCAGTTCTCTTTTCACTCCTTTCTTTTTATTGTCTTGTAACCCTCTTCTGAATAGAGGAATGGAATCTACATTTGAGCTACTCTGAACTATCTGGCTGAGGACCTGGAAGAAGGAATTCCAAAACCACTATTGTGCCTTTGGAAGTAAAACAGTGTGAGTACAATGATCAAAATAAATCCACAATTCAGGGATACATAGGCAGAACTGTGGCAACAAGGTGAATCCATCATAAGATTAATGCAAAATGTGCTGTCGCTCTGCATCCCAGGAAATGTCCAGGTGCAAATGTTCTGAAGTAAAACAGAACAACAGAACGATCAATTTATGCTACTGGTCATGCAGCATTTTTACATAGGAACAGATTTTCACAATTGACTTCCTTTTCTGGCTGTGGATTTCTTGACATCCGTAACCACACAGAAAGGCAATTGAAATACTGTTTTGGCTCGGAAAGCCACAGAGTTGGCAATGAACTGAGCATGGTCTGGTAATAGGTTCTGAAACAGAGGCTTCATATATCATCATCTCCTAGGGGTATTGCTAGATATTTGTCCAGCAGCTCCTAGCTAGACAGACTTGTTCTAATAACTTATATGAGACGTGGGATATTATCCATGTTCTTCACAGCTTTTCAGAAATAAGTCTGTGTATCAGTAGCTTTTCTTGAATAACTCAGTCATGGTTTACACGTGCTATAGAACAAAGGAGTGGAATTTTGAGGTGGTACAGTGGGCTTTACCACTTTAGGGCTGCTGGCAGGGAGTCACAGTTTTGAATACAGTTATACCTTGGTTGAGAGCCAGAGTGGTATAGTGGTTTGAGCATTGGACTATGATCCTGGAGAACAGGGTTTGATTCCCTGTTTGGCCGTGGAAATCCACTGGGTGATCTTAGGTGCATGACACACTCTCAGCCCCAGAAAACCCCATCATAGGTTCGCTTTGGGGTTGCCATAAGTTGAGAATGACTTGAAGGCACACAACAACAACAACAATACTTTAGTTAATAAGGTAATTTTTTTTCTGGGCATTATGGCTGTAATATTGTATCAACTACTGAATTACATATACTTAACTAAGTAAGCTCTCCTAGCCCACCCCCGCCCTCCAACATGATGGAAACATCTTTCACTTGTGCTCCAGAATGGATATATTTCTCCCCATGCAACTAATACCTGTAAAGGAGGTTGTGGAGTGGGGAGGAGTTGCAATCATGACAACAGAGTCAAAATCATGGCTTAAATAGTGATTGTGAATGCAAGAACAGTTACAGATTAGTAACTCTAAGTACCTGTTCCATGATTACAATTGCCAGGTCTCTGAATACTACCACAATTCTAACTCCCCCCAACCTAATTTACTAGGCATCAGCTTCATGGGCAGAAGGAGGGCTATTTTATCAGAGACCGGAGAGTGGGTGAATGACATTTCCATCAGGTTTTTTTTGGGGGAGGGGGGTCCATCCAGGAGAGGTTCCTTAGCTAAATATTGTTAAATAACTGATACAGGATTTCAGCCAATTTCTTTAATGGAAAACTTGGTACTAGAGACAGAAACAACATGGAAAGAGTAGGAATATGTGCAGCTAGAAAAAAAAGGTCTCCTGCAATTAATGGAAGCATTAACTATTAATTAAATTATAATATAATGATTAATAATAATAATTTGACTCAAACAATTATTATTATTATTGTTATTATTAATAATCATTATATTATAATTTATCATCATCATCATCATCATCATCATCATCAGTGTACACAGTGTTTTCATCATCAACAACAAAAAATTCCCCTTTTTTTTTTGTTTTGCAGTAGTCAGACTTCACCTTGTGTTTTGTGTAATTACGGGCACTGCATTTTTGAAGCTGGGCCATCTCTCCTGCTGAGGCAATCAGTTCAGGTGGTGGGTGTGCCTAAACAGCAGATTAGCCACTCTCTGTCCTGCCTTGGAAGAACTCTTGCCTGTCTGTTATTGCTGATGTACCCTGTGCTCCAGAGTGGGGAAGTACCTGGCTTGGAGCCATTTCCTGCCCCTCCCAAGAAGTGATAATCAAAGTCCCCCTTCCACAGCCAGGGGCTGGCTCTGTGAGTGGACTGATACCTGAATGCTTGGCTCTGTGGGTCTTCAGACCTAGGCCCTGTGGGTGGGGCAAGTGTAACTAGCAAAATGGCCTGTTGTTGGGGTGTAGGTGATTTTGTTAAACACCACTCCCACAGAATCTGGTTCTGAAGAGTTAAAGCCGGCCACTCACAGAGCTGGCTGCTAGAAATAGCACAGGATCTTCTTACCTTTGAGTGGGGGCGGGGGGGCAGTGGTTCTGCTGCAGGGCTGAATTTCTCTGTTGTATAACGGCATCCATTTCTTTCTTCTTTGGTGAGTGGTAGCAGCCTGGAGAGTCAGCTGGTGCTGGATGAGCAAGCATGCAGCCATAGCTCCTCCTCCATCATCAGACATGGTGTGTGTGTGAAGTCTGTTGGTGATGCATTGGAGACACTGAAAGAGTTTGGACCACCCTATTATGAAGTATACAGACAAGTGGAACAAAGAAAATGGTGGGATGAAACACTTCCTCTCCCTGCTTGGACCATGGGCAGCTGGTGGCGCATGGTTACATTCTGAACCAAATAAATCCTGTGAGGAAGGCTTGAAGAACTTGGTGTATTTTGCCTGGAGAAGAGAAGACTGGAGGAGAATGGGAAGGGACATAACACTCCTTAAACAGAAGGACTGTAACACAGAATACAGCAACACTTTTTTCTGAAGCCTCCTTAAAGAAGATTTGACAATGGAAGCCATTTGCTGGAGTGGATGGGCTCTCCCTTTTGAGGTCTTTAGGAAGAGGCTGGATATCCACCATAGATACACTAGCTCTTGGTTTCCTGCATCAAAGAAGATATGAGACCCCTCAAATTCTATGATTCTTCTCCACTAGGCATGATAGGCCCTATCAGACATCTACATCCCTACCATCATTTGAGATTGTGTGTTGCATATCCATTAGGGTGAGCACTTTGGGGCATTGTGTATTGTAGGTTGGTAGCATACCAGTGATGATGATGATTGTCGTAGATCCTCCCATACACCAAGCTGCCACATGTGGAATCTTTTACCAACACCTGAGGTTTTAAATTCAGCAAGGCATGTGCTCTACTATGGCTTTTACACAGTAGACCAAATGCAGGCTGCCAGCCACATATGGCAGTAGATCCCAGGGCACAATAAACCAGCTTCTATAGGCTGCAAAAAAACAAACAAACAAAAAATAAGGGGCCTTCCAATACCATGGCAAGCCTCAATGTATGACCAAGGATGTGTTTTTGACTCAGTAGATCACACGCTGAAAATAGTTTGGAAACTACAATTAGTACAGAATACAGCTGCAAAGTTACTAACAAGGCCTGGGAGTACAGGACACATCTCATGCATCTGGAAGCAGCTGTGCAGCTTTCCAGTCTGTTTCTGGGCTCCCTTCAAGGTGCCTCAATTGGGGATGGGCAAATCTATGGAGTTCAGTTTTGCTGAATTTCTCATTTCCTAGACTGAAAACTTGATTTGGCTTGCAAAGATAGCAAAATGCATTAAATACAAGTCCACAACTCAGGTTTAAATAGAAGTCTGCAACTCAAAAATAAAAATAGCTCAGGATTTACATTATTAATGGAAGTATTATAAAGTGATTAATAAACAGAGAATAAAAACAACTTTTCTTTAACCCCCCAAAATATCTATCTATCTATCTATCTATCTATCTATCTATCTATCTATCTATCTATCTATCTATCTATCTTCTATCTATCTCATCTATCTACCTACCTTTCTATCTACTATTTGTCTAATCTCCCTGCCCTTCAAATATTTCTGGCCTTACCTTCCTGCTAACTTGCATCTTTCCACATTTTATTTTCTTTTAAAAGCTCCATTTGTACTCTCATCTCCTGCCCCCACCATCCTCAGATTGCGTATGCTAGGACAGATGTGGAAGGGGAAAAATAAGGTAAAGAAGCACAAACACACACAGATATCTCAAAGGACTCAAAGAGTCCTCTCAATGACCATGAAATGGCTGACAGACCTCATCCCTTAACCAACACAGCAGGAAAGACAGGTCAGGTTCCAGCTGGAACTACCACAGCAGGCTTTTTAGATAGTGATGACAGTTTGCTGGCCCTAGTATATTCACTCTTCTCCCATGCCCAGGAAAATCCATTTTTAAATTAGGTTCAACTTTGGTTTCCACAACTCACTTGGCCATCTCATTGTCTACATACTTGTCCAAAACAAAGCCTGGAAGAAGATCCACAGGCCTTCTTCACTTGTTATCATTATTAATGTTCTCAGTTCTAGCCATGAACTTTGGTCATTATCCTAGGCACTGAGTAACCACAAAACTAACAGGATGCGGTCCCTGTCCAAAGAATTTACAGTCTCTCTAAGGCCCTGCATTTAAAATTGTCTAAGCTGAATGCAAACTGACAAACCCGAAAGATTAAAGATGCAATAAAAATACTTAAGAAAATTAAATAGTCATGAGATAAAATGGTGGGTGGGTCTGCTAATGAGTCAGCAATAGTGTCATTTTCTTAAAATGCCAGCTTTGGGTTGGGAAACAAAAAATATACTTCCCACTACAGAAATGAGTAAAACAGGTATCAGTAAAAAATTCTGAGCACTGTTCTGTTCCATGACTAATACTAAATTATACGTAAATATATTTCAAGATCTAATGGGCTGGATTGATCCATTTAGGAAATTTCTGAGACAACATTCTTGAGGAGAAGGGAATTGTGGGCTGAATAAGGTTCAGTTTGTTCAGCCTTGGAACAGACACTGGCTATACTATGGAATAATTTTTTGGTGAACCTCTTCTGCCTCAGCCATGTGTCCAAATACTTCTGGTATTAAGGCAGACTCTCCACCTGCATCAAGAAGGCTAAATATAAAATGGTCAGAGCTGTCCGGCAGTGGAATATGCTGCCTCGGAGCATGGTGGAGTCTCCTTCTTTGGAGGTTTTTAAGCAGAGGCTGGATGGCCATCTGTTAGGAGTGCTTTGATGTGGGTTCCTACATGGCAGGAGGTTGGACTGTGGTCTCTTCCAGCTCTATGATTCTATGAAAAGTTAGAAAAGAGCTGCATGTGAGACAAAATTTTATACTTCCAGAGTGGAAGGGTATAACCCGTCCTCCTCAGTAGCAGGTGGCTGTCCCTGCCTGTGCCTCACTGCCAGCAAGGGGGAGGAGGAGGAGAAAGCAGAGGAATGTCCGATACAAACAACTACTAGGGAAACCACAGAGCCGAGCCAGGACACAGTCCAATCCAAAGGTCCAGAAAGCAGAGGTCTGTCCAGAGGGGTCAAGGGAGCTGGAACACATAGGTCAAGAGGGCTTGCAAAATAATTTGTTACAAGTAAAGGGCAAGCCAGGCTGACAGACTTAATAGCCACTGGGAACAGGTGTTACTTGTCATTGCTTCCTTAATCTAGCCAACGCAGCTTCCCTCTGAGCTGCCTGTTTCAGCCCCCTCCTTGATTGGCGGCTGAAGAGCACAGGTGACTGTAATTCCTCCAAATCACTGCTGTCCCCTGTCCCTCCGGAGCTGGCTGGGGCAACCTCTGCTTCTGCTTGTCTTTCAACTGATGGGGATGTTTGCAAGTTGGTTTGGTCGATCACTGGCTTTGTTCCTGACACAATCAGTTGCTCCTCAACCTCAGAGCCATCATCTATCACAGTGGCTGTCATATTTGGGAAGGGACTTCAAAAAAATAGAAGATCTTACTGATGAAGATGATGACTTGATTTCTATCAGGAAAGCATCCTTTAGGTCAGGTTACACCCTGGGTTTAGCTATGGGAAGTGCAAAATGAAGGTGTTGCCACCCAAATACTAATTCCTTACCCGTGAAATGTTTTCATTATCTACATTTCTAGCAACATAGTAAATTAAAACATCAGTTGAACATTTAGAAATAGAGTTTGGACATCCAAAGAAAAAAGACAGGCAAAGTTAACAAGGGAATGTGAACACAGGCAAATATAAGAATCTTAGATTTGAACTGTTCGCAGTGTCTTGTTCACTGCTAGAAATTTGGCGACTGAGAAAAAAATTATTGGGGAGGTAAGAATTCTCATTTGGTAGGGCAATGCCCTTATAATCCCCTTGCTGCTACATCTCTGGATTACTTCAACGTGTGGAGGGCCAAGGCAACCAGCAAAATAAAAGTGGTATTAATAAAAGTGGTATTACAAGTACCATGCTAATGATTAGGCCCTGCATGATATGTCGATATTATGCTGGGGGATGTAAAGACTGCTTGTAAATTTTCTTCCCCTCAGTGAGAAAGGATGTCTTGACACACCAAGGAATCCCTGTCAAGAAAATTATGAGCCGCCATAAGATATTTTCATCCATGATGAATGTTTTTACCCCACCAAGGCCTTTGTGCAATTCCTACAGGAAGCCTTTGCTCAAAACCCGTCTCTTCTCACCTTTGTCAATCAAAGCAACCTCACATAGGAAGCATAGGACAGGATTATTTTATTCATATCTCACTTTTCTTCCAGCATGGGACTGAAGGCATCTTATACCGGAGAGAAACAAAAAGATGTTTTCAAAAAGTACATTCAATAATAGTCCGCAACAAAACCAAAATTTGTGCAAAATTAATTTGTGCAAAAAAAGCTTCATTAGTGTGAAAAAAATTATCCAAAACAATAAATCTTCCAAAGGTGTATAAAAACTTTGTCCTGCTCAGTGGGTAAGAAAAAAAAGCAAAAAACCCCACAAAACCACATTTTTCATTCCTGTATATAAGAATGAAATAAGCAAATATTTACAACTCTATGCTGTTGCCAATAGTTACTATTTTATCTGGCATATTTGAAAGCAGAACTTGGATCATTGCTTTTGAACAGTAATAGCTGGCATCCTGTCAGTGATTTACAATGGGGTAAGTCCAAATTCCACTATTGTAATTTTTTTCCTTTTTTTGACTGTTGTATGGGTTGGATTTCTCTTTTGACCGCACAGTGACCAAAAAAACAGCCCCAAACCCACCTTGTAAGCACCATAGTCCCCCCTCCAAACATCCATTTCCAGTTTGTCAGAGGGTGTGTGTGGGGGGAGTCAGTGGCAACACATCCAGTTATTTTCTTTCAGTTGGGTATGCTGCAAGGATGTCACCTGCAGGTACATCCCAAGGAACTTTGGAGGCCCTAGCAAATGTTTTTTGCAGTGGCCCAGATAAAGGAAAATAGCTATATTTATCAGCACTGATCCTGCCCCGCCAACAACCTGGAAATGTTCTTTATGGGTGGGAGCTGTGGGGGTGATAAGGTGGGTTTGAGTAGTAGTAGCACTGGTAAATGTAGGCATGGAGATGTAGTTGCACAAGACACATACATCTCCCAATGCAGAATCTCAGCCAACTTTGTACATGATCCATTGCAAAGGACTCCCCAAGTAATTTCTCAAAGATACAGTCTTTTTAGTGCTTATATGTACTTGTTACTTTCCATGAATTTTTTAGTTCTTCTGTGTGTGCATGTGTAAGAAAATGGCCTTAAATTTGTGGTGGGGAAATGCCCTCAAAATGCCTCAAGAAAGCTGTTTTAGCACAAAGAAACTGATGATATAAATAAATAAATTTTACTCATTACATGGGAGAAAGTAATATCATTACCACTCTCCCATAAGGCATTACAAACAATTGCTATTTCTGCACTAGGCTATTATAGGGCTATTATTCCACTTTCAACATCCTATGGAATCCTGAGGTTTGCAGTTTAGGAAGAGGCCTTGTCTTTATCTGTGACATGTTACATTACTAGGCTCTAGTAGAAAGAGATCTTAAAACTACCACAAACTCCTTTATATCCACTTAAGATTTGTTAGTTAATTTCTTATGGTAAGAGAAACTACAAAGGGGGTGGGGAGAGGAGGATGAATCCCTTTCTTGGATTCTGGAAAACTTACAAAAGTTAGAAAAGATACAGATAAAAATTTTCATCATTAAATCATACACAAATAATACCTATTAATAGAATCAAAAGCAATTTAAACTATACCTGTTATAGAAATACAGAAAGTACAACAAATACAGATAATTATTAAAGGCCTTTTCTTTATAAGCAGTCAGCTCCCAAGGGCTGTCAAAATAAAAACTCTTCATCTGCTACATGAAGGATACCTTGGAGGAGGCTAACCTAATTTCTATAGAAAAGGAGCACCAGAGGTTGGGAGCAACCATTGAGAAGGCCCTCTCCTCCTTTCCCACCAGAAGTACTTGCAAATGTGGCCAAAGAGGTGGGCCTTACCACAGGGTTACAAAGCTTGGGCAGACTCGTATGGAAGCATGTGGACATTCAGATAACTTTGATCCAAGATGTATGGGTCTTGTGCTCATTTTCTCTTGGTGGATGTGTTTTGCTGCTACTTATTTTGCTCCTGATGTCCTGTAACATATGCACACACCTGTGCTGTCTGTCTATCTATCTATCTATCTATCTATCTATCTATCTATCTATCTATCTATCTAATCTATCTAATCTATCTATCTATCTAATCTATCTATCTGTCTATCTATCCGTCCATCCCCATACAATGGAGACTAAAGAGTGTGAATGATTCTGGCATCAGCTTGGACTATGCTATAAGTAAGAAGCAATAGCAATAGCATGTTTATTTTTATACCACTTATCAGCTAAGTGCTCTCTAAGCGATTTACAATGTGTTAGCTAATTGCCCCCAACAAGCTAGGTACTCATTTTACTGACCTGCGGAAGGATGGAAGGCTGAGTTAACCTGGAGCTTGGCAGGATTGAACTCACAACCTTGTGGCTGCAGTACTGGCATTTAACCACTGTGCCACCAGGGCACATACAGAATGTCCAAGAGCTATCAGAGAAATACACGAAAAAGTTGGACATTGGCAGCAAGTTGCCTGGTCTTTTCCTCTTTTGGGATGGTGCTCCTCCTCAATATGCAAAAACTCACACATTCAAAGTGCATTACATGCTATCGTAGTAACATGTTTGTGGATGATACAAGAATGTTGGCTGGTATATCACATAGCTACATTGTCTCTACATCTATATCTCCTGGTGCTACTCTCAAAAACTCACTTTATAAGCAGCGTAGACTTCTCCAAACATGGGTATTTCCATAGTGTCAGAGAGCAAAGCAAATGAGTGGGGACATGTCCAATTATTTTCATGTATCTGGACATGCTTTGGCAGGCACCAGTAAGGTGCATCTGGCACCTTTCTTGTGTGTGTTTGATCACCAAGTCAAGCACATTTTAGGCCTTTGTCAGTGGAGGAATAAAATGCTATTTCCTCCCTTCTAATGAAGCTATGTATATGATAGCTTAGCGGACACTGATCTTTCAGTTGTATTTTTATGCCATTTTATTTTATTTTATTTACATGTATGCACCAACTCTGGGACCTTAATTCAGTAAATGCAAATTTTAAAAGATATATTACATATACCTTAAGGTGTCAGTGATTGGCTTTTTAGGTCTGAAGTAGAGAGGTTGAGCCATGTTATTTGAAAATGCCACTCAACAGTACTTTGAGGTTTTTGAAGCAAACTCTCTAAGCTTAGCTTACTTGTTAGTTATGAAATACAGTGACTCACTATGGCAGCTGTAATAGTGTTGGCACCACTGAATATTTGTGTTTGTTTATATGGTCCACCTGTTTTTACCAAAATGTTTCTTTTCCTGTTAGAGAATATCTGGAAATTAAAGGGGGAAAGAAGAAGAGAAAACAAAGATTGTGCCTGCTCTCCCCTGTTCCATCAGACTTCAGGAGCTGTCAATATTATCTTAAGGGAAATCCTAATAAATTGCACATTCCATTTTTATAAGGAAAAAAGATCAAGTTTACTACACCTTAATCCAGTGGTTTGCAAATACTGGTCCACCAAATGTTTTGGACTTCAGCTCTGAGAATTCTTGACTGTTGGCCAAGCTGGCTGGGGTTTCTGAGAGATAAACTTTGGGACCCACTGTCTTAATCTAACAAAATAGTCCATAGTAGCACCATTCTGGAGAGCCGGCATGATATAGTGATTTGAGCATTGGACTTACAACTCTGGAGACCAGGGATCAAATTGCCACTGAGCCGTGGAAACTCACTGGATGACTTTGGGCAAGTAACACAGTCTCAGCCTCTGAGGAAGGAAAAGGCAAACCACCTCTGAATAAATCTTGTCAAGAAACCCCTGTGATAGATTCTCCTTAGGGTCACATAAATGGGAAACAGCTTTGAGCAGCTCAACTACAAAGTGCTCTTTAACTACCTGACCCCGATTTTCTTTATGATATGCAGACAAAAAATATTTTTACACATCCTCCAACGACCATCCCATCTCCGCACCAATACAATGAAATAATAGTGTTTATTCTATGAGCCAGACCGAGTTACATAACATGTGTTTTGCATTATTTTATTATTTATTTATTCAAACATTTCTGTCCTATACCATACCAAAAGATTAGCTTCCGGGCACAGTACAAGGTATTGGTTATTACCTTTAAAGCCCTTTATGGCTTGAGGTCAGCCTACCTGCGGGATCGCCTTCTCCCATATAATCCGCCCCACACACTAAGGTCCTCTGGGAGGAATTTACTGCAGCCCGTCAGAACTACGTTGGCTGCAGTTACCCAGAGGACCTTTTCTTCTATTGCTCCCAAGCTATGGAATGGCCAAGCTATGGAGGAGACCCCACATATTGCCAGTCTTGATAGCTTTAAAAGAGCAGTCAAGACTGATCTCTTCCGACAGGCCTTCCCAGACTAGCATTTCCATCGCCTCCCATCTATTGCCTTGCTGCTTTGCTAACAGTAATTGATGGATTGTTAATTGTTGTGTATTTTAAGGGGTTGGTTTAGGTGGGTTGGTGGGTGGGGAGGATTGGGTATGTTTTTAATGTATTTTAATGTATAATGTATTTTATGTTGTTCGCCGCCTCAATCCATGTGGAGAGGCGGGATATCAAATAAATTTATCATCATCATCATCATCATCATCATCATCATCATCATCTCAGGGTATCATACAGGTAAAGTCAATGCTAAAAAGTTAAAGGAATACAGAACAATAAAAATAATTTACATAGACTAAACACATTGAATACATTAACAAGTTAAAACAGGGTTAAAGGATTAAAATGGTATTAAAACCCTGTGCCTATATTTTAGAGTCAATCAGTGAGGCCCCAAAGCTTTAATCAATAGTCAGGGGTGGCATTCTATATTGCAGTTATGCATTCCTAACCTAGAGTTAGAGATTCATAATTGCTTCGTATCCAGTAAAACTACATAAATACCCTCCAAGCCCACTTTAACAGTCAGCAGCCACACTGGGCAAAGAAAATCTCTTAAGCTGGCAATTAGAGTGCAAGGAGGAAGACCTTTCCAGCCCCCTCCCACCAGTGAGTGAAATTGGCTCCTGCCACAGCTCCTTGTGGCAGCCTTGCTTGCTGGTGAGAGGGGGATTGAAATGTCATCCTCCTCGTACCCCAATCTCTAGCTGAACAGATCTCTTACATCCAATGTAGCTGCTGCCTATTAAGATGGGCTTGAGGAGTCAGGTCAGGCGATCTTACTTGAGCTAAGCAGTTGATGTAGACTACTGGTGCTTTGGCACCAACGGGGCCTCCAATTATCCATTGTTATATTGTGAGCTGCGTGAGTCTCATATTGGGAGAAAGGCAGAATATAAATAATTAAAAATTAACAGTTTGATTATAGCCATGTTAATGAAGAAGTAAATTATCACAGGCAACTGCGTTATTTGTAACTCATGGCTACAACTGGCCCAGAACGTTTTGCTGCTTGACCCTTGACAAATTAAATAATAAATAACTTGCTACACTTTCATGATACCATGGTGCCAAATGCCAAGATCCACTAGTAGTGTCGATGGAGTATATATCTCTACCAACATGTGCACTTTCATGGTTGAAGGGCAATGGTGTCTTCCTCTTTCCTGACTGCAGAAGGGCAGCTGGCAGCTCCTGAGCACCATCCTGCTTCCTAGTGATTTGAATGGCCACAGGGTAATGCCCAGCTGCTCCTTGGCTGCCTTTGTGCCTTTGGAAAGAAGCAGTAGCTGTTCCTTGCCTGCCTTCAATCAGCATGGAAGCTGCTGCTTCTTGCCCAGAAGCACAAGAGCGCTAGACAGTCTCTGTGAGCACCGCTATACCTCGGGAAGGGGAGAAGCTGCATCTGGGATCCTCCAGCTGCCATTGTGCCAGATCCCTTCTTCCACAAGGTCTTTAAAAGTGCTTACACTAGCACAACTGGGCTTGATGCCAGCATATGCCACCTATGCCTAGAAGTAGCCATCTTACTCTACCTATTGGTAAAACCTGGTCATAATCAGAACAGACACAGCCAAACTATAAGGACCAATGATCTGACTACATATAAGGGAGATTCCTATGTGCCAGCTTCCATTTCCCACTGCATCCAAGAGGGGAATTGTGTTAGCTTTTACCACCTGCTAGTGAAGCAGTTCCCAGGGGCATAAATATAGAGAAAGAAATGTCTTGGTGCCATTTCAGCTAGGGAACGATTGACTGTATTGTTTGTATTTTGTTTGGCTCTTGCTTAGTGAAATATCTTTTCTAACATACATTTGAAAACATGTCACAATTAAAAGTATATATGCAAAGAAAACCAGTTCATTTGAGCAGTGGTTTTAGTCCTATTAGGAAAAAAAAGCAGAACTTATTTAATTTATTTAAAGCGTGGTTTGGGATTGCAGCTAGCGGGTGCTCCAACTCTACAAATAAATCATCACGCCAGCATCACCTTGGAAAGGCAGAGAAGCGAGCGGCCTCCTTCTGCCAGCTTCTTGCCAAGTTCTAGTTAACCCAGTTACAGTAAAGCCATTGTTGTATGTTTAATGGAGCAAGCCCACAAATCCACACAGCATTTAGGATTTGTAGCTAGCCGTCGTCACACACTGTAGCAGCAATGGCTCAGTGGCTTCCACGGTGTGGGAAGTGGGGGAGGAATACAGGAGGCATGTCAGATGCGAAGGCCAGTCAGAAATAAAGACAGACCTGCAAAGAGGTTATTGCTGTGCCAATACTGAATATTTCAGTCCAGGTACTGGCAGGTTGAACAGAGTCCATCTCCGCAGGGATTGCAAGGAGACTGCATAGCAATTATTCCTCAATTAACCGAGGGATTGTTTATATCATTGATATAATCCCCAGTGAGGACAGCTCTTTTTTCTTCTGATGCTCATCACTGGTAAAATGCTGTCTCAATTTTGTCTTCTGAGGAGAGGTTAGAGATATCACTGTTGTCATTGTATACACAGGACTGGCCCTACCATTAAGGAGAATGAAGCAACTTCAGGTGGCAGATGTAGGGGGTGGGAGTGAATAGCAATGGCAGCACCCCATATGTTTCTCCTGAGTCACTTGGGCATTTCTCTCTGTTGGATGACATGGCTGTATGCATACCACACATTCTGCCCCCCCCACTGCCTCCTGCCCTCAAGTAATCCAAAGTGTAGGTAATCCAGAGCAACAAAGCGGTTCTTGTTATTTATGCATTCCTGAGGAGAACGCTCTTCAACACATTCTTGAAGACTCACAGCTTGTCCTGGAAAAGAACGATCTCTTCATGCCGTTTTTGGGAGACAGATCTGTTTTTGCTTCGAATGACAAAATCACCACCATTTTTCCAGAACTGATCGTGAGTTTGGAAGAATGTCCAAAGGCAACAAATCCAGTTCATACCGTTCGGCAGAGTCAGACAGCCACCTCAAGAAGCACAAGCAGTGTGTGTAGTGTCATTTTATCTGTCTTTTACCCCTTACGTGAACATCTTGCCCTTAGATGTTGGAAGTAGATTCAGTTTATCCATCAAGTTTGTTTCTGTACATGGACAGTGGCCAGAGGGGGGCATCTTCTTTACCTCAAGTAGCCATATGTCTTGGGGCTCATTCACACTACATAATTATAGTGGTATGATTCCACTTCAATTGCCCTGCCATCATCTTATAGAATCCTGGGATTGGCAGTTTAGGGAGGGGCATTTAGAATTCTCTGCCAGAGAGGTCTAATGCCTCATCAAAATACAAACTCCAGAATTCCACAGGACGTAGGTATGGCAGTTAAAGTGGACTCATAGTGCTATAATTGTATAACATGAAAGAGCCCCTGGGATTGCTCTGTTTATGCACATTGTATACTGTTCTTCAAGATTCAATCCTCTGTCGTAGGTCTCTAATACTTAAATACCTGGACAGAGGACAATTACTTTTCTCTTGTATAGGCACTTGAATAAACAATATGCTCCTACCATACCTCCCTCCCCCTTTATAAAAAAGGTTAAATAAAACAGCTAAAGGCAGCTTCCATGCCAGGTGTAGTCATGCTGTGGGTTGGAGCCATTTTTCTTCTTCTGCTCACCAACAAGTTGTACGGTGTATGTTTCCAGAACTGGAAGTGACACTAATGTGCTAACATTTCCGTTTTTCAGTTCAGCCTGTTTATAGCCCTTTCCACATGACATTTGCCATGCGAAAAGGGCACCTGGAGTGTTGCGTGATTGTGAGAAGCAATATGCACAATGCACTCACAATTGCATGATGCTCCAGGGGTCGGCAGGGGCCGATCGCACACCTTTTCATTTTCAGCTGGAAGCCAAAAATGGTGCATGATTGCACATTGCTCCTGCACCCCACATGCACTTACCTGGCATGCGGAGCCTCCGGAGCCGCGCCGGCGGCACTTCCTGCAGGACTCTCACGTAAGCAGGGATGTGAGAGCCTCTCGCCGGAGGCTGCTTGCACGATCCCCGCACCCCAGTGCCAGAAAAAGGTAAGGTGCGGAAAGGGCCTATGTCATGTAACGGATAACCCACACTACACAGGACTCATTCTGAGGCAGACAGAAGTTTATTCTTTATGGATATCATGAGCAACACAGCACATTTCCACAGAAGATGCAAAAACTGGAGATTACATACAGCATACGACTTACATAGGGTGTCAATACGTGTTTAAGGCCCTTTCTGCAGGTTATTGGATTCTGGAGGCGTCCCATGGGGATCCCTGTAGAGCCTGTCTTGGGAGGGGAGTGCAAAAGAAGTGCTTTCTTTTGCACTGGCTGCCTGCAGGAATGGAGGCGGCATGATGGCTATGCCTCTTCCTTCCACAGTTCAGCCAGGCACTGTCCCAGGCTGTGCTGTGGCAGGAAGCATGGCCATTGTGCTTCCTAGTAAATGTGGGAAGCTGGCGGGAGGGCGGCACAATTGCCAGTCATTGATGGGAAAAACCTGCCAATGGTTTGCAGCACAATCGCGCTGCTTGGCATTGGGAGAACAATGGGACACGGATGACATCATGCAGAACCGTCATCTGGGTCCTGTATTTCTCCTGTCCCCAGTGCGGGACAGCTTCCTGCAGAAAAGGCCTAAGTGCAAAAAGCATTCATTGGTCAATGCCATAAATCCCTTCATGTGTCTATCCTCCATTTTCTTTCCCAGGTCTGCACTTGCCATCCCCTCGTACACCCTTGGCCAAGGTGACCCCCCTCCCCTACTTCACTCTGGTTATCTTCAAACAGCTCTGTTCTCAAAACATCTTTACTTTCAGTTTTCCCTAGTCTTCCCTAACATGAAATACCCCATACTGACAGGCAGCCTTTGAATTACAATAAAGCAGCAATTAGCAGTACTTAAGCTTGGATACAAAGTAACTCCTTTGTTCAATGGTAAATACAAAGGTAACCATAAAGTAGCATTTAATAAAGAATACATATTCAACAAGTTCGTATAAGCAAGTTACTATTTCAGTGGTGGAGAGCTTAGTTTAGCCAAGTGACCTAACAATTTATGGCTATTTGGGAGGCTTGTGAAAGGGAAGAAAACTGCGTTTGGGGGCAGTTTTGAGGCCATTTGTGGGCGAAGTTTCACTTAGAAAAAATGTGATGCGGGTCCTCGAACATGAGATGGTCTACATGTTGCTGGTTGTTTTGGAATTGAAGCTATTCCCCCGTAAGCATAATTGGTTGTGCTGCGAAATTAAACTATTAATCACCCATAGGAAATGGCTATGGTTTAGTATATCAACACACCTGGTCTCAGAATCCACTGGAAGCACAGGCTGCTGCCAAATAAATGAATGCACTGTGCAACAAGATGAATCCAATGCTTAGTGACTGTGTGACTGAGGTAGCATCCCTTGCTAAGAGTGAATTGGTGTTAGAAATATTTCTTATACCCTCCAGCAGGGACGGTCCTGAATGTAATCCTCTGTCATCCCACTCTTCCAGCTGCTTTTCCAGTTTTCCCAGTTTCTCTCTTTTCCTCCAGTTTCCTCCCATATCCTCAGCTTAATTCAGTTGCCACAAACTGAGTTCAAAGTGCAGAAGTATTTTGCACCTAGCAGGGAGAAGAGGTTTGGGGTGGAATCTTGCCCTTCCCAGTAGGCTCAGATAAACTGATGGAGCTTCACTTAGCCTGTGTGTTCATCCTCATTAATATGTTTTGCCACTTTGACCATTTTGCCATTCTGATGTTCTTTGGCCACATTTTTCCTGTTCTTCATCTATGAAGAGTATAACTCTGTGAATTAAATGCATCTCCTTATTTGTTTATGTACATAGGGAGAAAGAGACTAAAAAGAGTTATTGGCACTGAAGTGAGCTGGATTAATCTCTTAGACCTTGACAAAGACATTTTTTGATTGTTATATATTTGATGTACAGAGTTCAAAGCTCCATAGTGAAATATGGTGACTCTGTGGGTGTTGTGAGGCAGTCACTAAAAGATATAAAACTGAGCAACACCTCTGGCATTCTGTGTGATAGTCTGCTTAAAGTAATTACAGGTGATGGAACACTTTGAATCACAAGGGTACCACCCTGGATAGCTGTCTAGTGTTCTTTAGGACAATTTTTAGCAGCAATATACTTTGTATTCCAGCTTCATGATGATGGAAGGAGGCTGAGAGTGAGGTTCTCAAGAACATATGACAACAGAAGGGTGAAAGGAGTAACATCTTTCTGGTATGCCCACATTTAGCTTTGTAATACCCATTGGACCACACTACTCCGTGCTGTAAGTTCACTATGCTGACCCACAACCCTTTCCCTCTCCTTTCACTGACCTGGTATAGACCCTGGGTGCTCATTCTTCCACCATTCCTCAGTGCCCTTCCACAGACACAGAGACACATTTTCATATTCATGCTTTTTCCACTTTTGTGGGTGTCCTGTACCTCTAACCCTAGCAAGTGTGGATGGCCAAATGTATAGTGCTCTTCCTCAGAAAACAATGAGGTCACATGTCAGATTGTTTCAGAGAAGAAACTAAACCAAAATGAATGCCTAACAGAAAAGCAGGTTTATTGCAAAGATAGTCAAGAAGAGGAGCAGTACTGATTGACTGAATGCAATGCTATCTTCTAGCTGGAATAAGAACATAACAGTGTAACTCCTTATCGTAACAATTACTTGCTAAAAAATTATTTGCAAAGCGTAATGAAGCCATGCCCATTCAGATAAAACTGTATCATCAGTGAAAACAAGAACCCTGTTTAGGTATTCAGGCATCTGCTAACAGCAACATGAAAGGCAAGAACAATGCAGTGATCTAGAGAACTGCCTTGGAACATATGTGCAGTGAACTTAGTGGGGAGGTCTGTGTGCATACAGCTGCTGATAGCATGTGGTTCTGGCTCACATGGAAAACAACATGCATAGATTTCTGCTTCCCTTCTAGAGATATCTGTGCTATAAGTGTGGGCACAAGTGAAGGGGGAAAGGCACATCACAGGCATGACATTCAAGGTTATGACTTTGCTGTGCAGCTCTCATACATTAGTATTTTTGGATTCCTTAATGCTCAAATAAGCCTATATAAAATCTTCTCAATGGCAGTCTTGCACCCAGTAGTTGTTTCTTGTTCTACTTGACTTCAGGAAACCAGAGCAAAGGTGGGAACTATGCACCCAATGGACTGCATATTGAGGTTTCCACTGTGGCTCCCAGCCCAAGCATCAGAGCTCCCCATTGCTGAAGGGAGGGCTTCCAAATGGAAAATTGCACACTCAGGAGCCTCCAAGAGATGCATTTTTCCATTTTAAGGCTATTTTGGTCACTTCTGGTTTTGAAAACTGGGGTTGGTGCAGCTTGCAGAGATTCACGGGTGGTAGAAAATGAGGTAAGTCACCCCAAAGCTAAAGGATAGCACCCTGTTTATTTGAGGTTGCTTCCAAGAGTGTCTTGTTTTTTTGATACTTGCCTTCCAGCAAATATGGATAATTTTTCAAAACCTTTCTCTTTAGAGTCCAGAATTGTGACCTTCTAAAAGACAGAAGAAAAAAAAATAGCAATGAGCCCAGTCTATGTGTGGGTAGGAAGGGGGAAATATGTATTTTTTGAGTAGAGATAGAGGTCTTGGTGCCAGTATCTCTATTTTGAGTTCTTCCACCAACTTGGAACACATCTTTGACTGGTCTGTGTACTTCACTTTCCCATTTTGGCAAGTGAAATAATAAAGTTTACCAGAAGGGTTATGTGTGGCCTAATATTTTGTAGAGAAGAGTGAGGCAGGGCAGGGCCGCCCACCTTGAGAAATAGTCTGCCTTTGGATCCTAGTAAACAGGGTCTGATCAAAGATTCTGTAGCAGAGTTTATGAAAATCAGCACAGGTCCCAGGATTATGACTGGTCCTCAGCTCAGGCCTATCAGATTAGGGACCCTTAAGATAGGAATCCTGATATGGGACTTTTGGAGACCGTACTTTCACAGCCTGCACTGATCTATTGCACACCAGAGACCAATTTATGTCAGTGCTGGCCCTAACTACTAGACAAAGTGAGGGTGACACTTCAGGCAGCAAAATTTGGGTGTCATGGAAGAGTAGCAAATTTTCATTTACTTTTTCATTAGTGGTAGAATTCAAAGACCATAGCCATGTTAGTCTGGATCAGTATGCAAAGTGATTTTGTAGCAACTTGTTACAAGATCCCTTTGTCAGTGAACATTTTTAGGAAGGGGGAGACGTGTGTCCAAGATTTTCAGCCTCCTGTACTAAAATAACTTGCTGTTTTCAGGTGTTGCACACCTTGACTTGGGTCTGTTTAGGGGCACCATTTGCTGCACCACTTGTGGCAGCAAAATTCCTTGGGCAGGAGCTATAGCCAGTACCTTACAGGCAATGAGGCTGAAGGCAATCCTTATTGACTATACTGTGCCTTTTCAGCCTTTCTACTCTTCCAGGATGGGGCAAATCACAGAAACTGTTGTAGCAAGTTTTGCCTTGATTTGCAGACCCATGGGCAAGGTCAGTACAGGACAAGGTCTTGAAATGAAATGTGTTAATGAGGTATGAAATATGAAGAGGGGGCGAAAGCAGGGTGGAAAAGCTATTTCAGTGAAGACAAGGTCAGGGCAGGTTGGAGCCATGGACCTCGTCCTGTCCACATGAAGAACTGGTTGAGGATGCTGTCCAGAGGAAGTGAGCTGCCAAAGCCTGCAACATTTAATCACTCACAGAATGTTTTGCCAGGATGTCTGAATGCACATCCAGCCATGCTATCTGTGGCTTGACCTTGCTCAGTTTTCCATGGCCTGATGAAGAGGAGGATTGTCCAAGACTTGCTCATTTCAAATGTGTGGTTAGGCCAGTAAAAGGGATCACACCTTGAGTGCCTTGTTTTAAAATTATTATTTTTGCAGAATGTTTGGGAAATGATGTAATGGGGAAGGCTGAAATAAAAGGAGAGATTTTTCCCTCCTTTGGATTTCAGAAAGGATATTAGTGCAATGTCAGTCCAGGGTCAGAAGCTGCTAGAAACCAATACAGATTATGAAGGAAGACTGTAACACTTTCTTTAAAAAAAAATACATACATAATTTTAAATTGTATTGTACTTTTTTTTAAAAAGCTTTCATCTGTCCCAGCAGCGGGCAGAGTCTGACCATTCATACTACAGAGTTATAGTGTTGTGATTCTACTTTAACTGCTATGGTTCCATCCACTGGAATAATAAGATTGGAAATCTGGAGAAGAGTATTTAGAATTCTTAGCCACAGAGCTCTTCTAGTGCCTCCAGACCCCAAGGATTCCATAGGGTGCAGTCATGGCAGTTAAAGTGGACTCAGTATACTCTCCAATTGTCTGAATTAATCCTCTGTTGTCCCACTCTTCCAGCTGCTTTTAAAGTATCCTAGTTACTCTCTTGTCTTTCAACTTTCCCCCTTTGTCCTCAGCTTATTTCAATGGCTGGAGACCAAATTCAAAGTGAAAGAATAGTTTGTAAACAATTGAGTCGGCAGGTGAGAAAGGAGGAGAAGGGTAGGATCTTGCCTTTCTCTTTAGACTCAAACAAAGGCAAACTGCTGCAGCCTCTCCTAGCTGCTGTGAATGTGAGGAGTGGTCCACACGATGCACTCACAATCACACGACGCTCCAGGGTCTGGCAGGTGCCACTCATGCACTTTTTCATTTTCAGCTTGGAGCAGAAAATGGTGCATGATTGTACATCTGGGGCCCCACGTGCACTTGCCGTGCATGTGGAGCTCTGGAACTGTGGTGCTCGCGCTTCCTGCCCCAGGGCAGCCTGGGAAACTTCCAGGCTGCACTGTGGAAAGAAGAGGCGGGTCTCTCACTTGAGTAGGTGGCAGCTGCGGAGCTGAAGGAACCGGGACATGAGAGCTTCTCGCTAGAGGCTGCTCATGTGATCCCCGCACCCCAGCTCCGTGAAAAGGTGCGTTGCAGAAAGGGCCCATGCTCTTGATGTTGCTTGGCCATACATGTCCCACTTTTCACGTATAAAATGCTGAAGGGTATGTCATAGTGCTATCATTTTGTACCAGGAAAAGGCCCCTGGCAGCAACATGCAGCCCCTAGGCCATTTTGTGGGCTCTAGGCCTCCATATTCTCTCAGATCACCTGTCAAACTTTAGGGTTTTCTGGCAAAAAGATGGGCAGCTAGACAAATGAACAGATGAACTGCTTCTCCTGGAGGCCTCAAGAAACCATTATTCATCTTTAAATAGGTGTCAGTCCCCCCCCCATGCCTGCAACATTTAAGAAAAAAGTGGGCAAAGTGAGGGCCTGGGACTGCATTTGGCCTTCAAGGACGTCTTTATGGGCCTCTGTGGCTTCAGAATCCCCAGACTGACCTTTTCATGGCCCCAGATAAAGGCCGAATTGTTGCTTCTGGAAGCTGCCAGCTGCAAATCAAATCACTCTCAACAATCTCTTTGGTTCCTATATTTTGCTCATGCCAGATTCAAGATGAATGAGTAGGACCAAATGTTGATGAATGACATTTCTTTCTATAGAGCATAAGGGTAGTTTTTAACAATATATTGCAATATATCTTTACATTTTAACAGAAGTGTTCAAGGAAGCCAGTTATCATTGTCATCATCACCACCTCTGCCACCGCCACCATCTTGTTTTCACAGTCAACCAGGTGATAGTGATGGGAGTTTGGAACTACCAACAATTCAGATTTGAAAAAAGAATCTAGGAATCAGTGAAGTATCATCAGATAATGTGGCACATTCCAAGCAATTTTGCCTTTTGCAATTGTGCTTTTGTTTAGTGTTAATATGTGGAATTTTTTTGGTGAGGGCATTTGATTCCATATCTCCCTTATTATTTGTCATTGCAATGATACCATGTTTGGTAATATTAAAGAAATCAAGAACATGAAATAACAAAGCAAGTTGGAAAGTATGGAAAGTCACCATCTAAAATCGAATCCTTAATCAGTACATTAAAAATATTTAGTGAAGATGTCTCAGTGGAATTCAGGATTGATAAATGTGTTACAATATCAATAAATAGGGGTAAAATGGTTGAATCAGAAGGAATAAAGCTTCCTGACAAAATTATCATCAATGATGATGGCAACTACAAGTATTTGGAAGTATTACAAGTGAAGGATATCCAGATACCCAGAAAGTGAAAAAAATAGTACTGCCTATACATAATATGCAAATCCTAAAAACAAAACTTAACAATAGAAACATGATTCAAGCCATAAATATAATTCAGGCCACGCCAAATATTTGATACAGTGCTGCAATTGTTGACTGGACTCAAGAAGAACTAGATACACCAGCTAGAAAAACTAGGAAAACTATGGCCATTTCCTCACGACAACGCTCTTCCGCATTATCCAGAAGGGAGTGAGTCAGGAATACTCCCCTCCGCACCCACTTGCTCTTTGTTGAAGGAAGTGTGATGACTCTGCCTCTTCCTTCTGCAGCGCAGGGGGGCACTTGCCATTGCTGCACTGGGGCAGGAAACATTGCAATTGCGCTTCCATGGCTTCTGCACAATTGTAAGTACGGGAGTGCTGTGGGATTGGAAGTGCAAAACAGATTTGTTCCATTTTGCAAATGCTGAGCAAATGTGATGCTTCATGACAGAATGGCAGCGGGACAGTGACGACGTCGTGTGAAAGCACATCCTGCCAATCTCTGCCATCCTGTGGCAGTAGCGGGACAGTGGCATCATGCAGAAAGGGCCTATGACAGCAAATCATACTTTGCATCCTTGCAGTGATATTAAGTAACTTTATATAGCAAGTAATACTGGTGGTCAAGGGATACTACAAGTGAAGTAAACAGCTGAATTAGAGAAAAGATCCTTGAGTGAAAGAGAAAATATTGATAGATCTAGATTGTCTTGGAGCTTTGCAAATCACTCCATGGTCATTACAATGAGCTCTCCTGCCCTGCAATTTGCATCCTCATCATGCACATATTTGTGTTTGCATGAAGTGTTGCAATCCTATACTTAAAATGGTGGTGACATACACATGAATGCGTTGGCACACGTGCATGCATGTCACTGCCATTGAATGTAGTGGGATGCAAGCATTTGAGAATCCCATTATTTGCAAGGGTTCCTGGAGAAGATCTTCCGTGTGTATGAAGTTCACACCATACATTCAAATGACAAAAGGGAGAACTGAAAAGAAGAAATGATCATAGAATAGAACATCAGAAGAAGAAAAAGAAGAAAAGAAACAGAAGGACTTAGATTTGTGGTTCAAGAACAAGCACTTCACACAAATGGCATCCAGGCAAATATTGAGGAACTCCCACCCCCATAAAAATAGCAAAAGTTACTTGTGTAAAGAAAAAAAGATAAGGCTACTGAATTCAGTTTCTGCAGCAAGATCATGCAGATTGAATATAAAAAAATTAAGTGGCTGCAATGATACATTGGAATCTATGTAAAAAATATGATTTACCATCTGAAAAGAACTGATGAAAGAGTTGTTGAAAATGATGATGTAAAAATCCTATGGGTTTTTAAGATTCAAACTTTCAAACTATTTATTATTATGATTATTATTATTATTATTATTATTATTATTATTATTATTATTATTATTATTACTACTACTACTACTACTACTATTACTACTACTAACTGTATTTCTGTCCAAACTTTTCCTCAAAATTGGGGAAAAGGCAGGTTACAATTTAAAACAAGTACAATAATAATAATATAATAATAATAAAATTTATTTTTATCCCGCCTCTCCCAGTGGATCGAGGCGGCATTACAGGAATATATAAATACATTAAAACATTAAAATGTATCCCATCCTCCCCACCCACCAACCCTTCTATCCCCTCCAGTCATCCCTCCACATTCGCTATGGTTAGGGGCACAGGACCCCTGTGAAAGTGGAAAAACCATGAATAATTCTAAGTCCTCTCAAATCATATTTAACACACACAGAAAAAAGTATGATCACCATATTCAACCCACCACAGATTCTTTTGAGGCACCAGGGTTCCTTCACAAGGCAGAAGTAGGTGGCTGATGGGGTTTACTGCCACCTCCACTGCTGCCTAACACCATTTTTAATAGGGACTTATAAGCTCAACATTAAAATATAATCAAACTATTCACAATATTAAAACAATTAAAATTATTTTTGAAGATGGCTTGTGAGATGGCATTACAGATTGATAGTGGCTAATGCTTCCTTCCTTCCTTTCTTCCTTCCTTCCTTCCTTTCTTTTTTTTGCATGTAGTGTTGCCTGAACTCTCCCTATAAACCAAGATGACTAAGCAGAGGCTGTCATACTTTAGACATATCGTGAGAAGAAATTACTCATTAGAAAAGACAATAATGCTTGGTAAGGTAGAAGGTGGTAGGAAAAGAGGAAGTCCACATTATAGATGGATAGACTCAAGCAAGCAAGCCACAGCCCTAGTCTGCAAGACCTGAGCAGGGCCAGTCACAAGGTCACTATAAGTCAGAGGTGACTTGACAACAACTAACAGGTCTTGTCCAAAAGCAAACTTACACATATCCCCATAAAGGGCATATATGAGAGCAATGATAGCCTGCTTCACATGCTGCAAGGAACAAAACTGAGTAAGCAAAAAAGTTGAACTGCCACTACGTGTAGCCTGAGGTGAAGGACCAGACGGTTTCTCCCATCCATGGAGAGAAGAAATATTTGGATGACTGCCACTTGAAGGTAGCAGGCTAGTTTATGGTAGAATAAGTTATCCACCACATCCACTCTGTCCTCTAGCAGGGACGAATGGCCTGGCTACTTGGGAGGAATGGCTGAAGCTTAGAAGTCTTGTCTTTTCTTCCTCTGCTTTCATCAAGTACTGTCTCAAGTATTTACCTAATCCTTCCTAATGGTAGTGTTGGCCCTACACCTATGTCCAAGGAAAGCACAATGACCTTGATCACACCATCATCCCCTATATGAGCATACAGTAGTGCTTAGAATGTTGGACTATGACTATAGAACCAATAGTGAGGTTGCTCCATCAGGTAAGAAGCTCATTGGTTGTTCTTCTCTTTCTTTCAAGCTAACCTATTCCTCATGGAAGATTCAATGGGGAGAATGACATACCCCACACTGATTTTATTGGAAGAAGAGCAGGATGAAAATAGTATATAGATAGTAGGGAAAAATGCAGCCTCCCAGCAGTCTATGGGTTGCTGAATCCCAGACATGTATTGAGAAACAGAAGACTGATTCTGACTGGTTGTCTGGAGGATGAAAAGAAGGGGAATGCATGGAGAGAAACCTGCACATGGGCCTCTTCAAATTCCTGCCACTGCTCACTCCACTGGGCCTCTGGATATGAATGGACAAAGGAACTAAATGTTGCCTCTCAGACAGGATAAGTAATGTTTAGGAAAAGAAAAGTTGCGTAGCTAAATCTGTCTTGAGAAATGAGCTGACCAGGAACCCTCTTTCTTCTGAACTGCCAGAAATTTCTGTGGTTATTCCGGGAAAGGTGAGAGAGATCTACAGTGGCCAGGACTCCACTCATGGGCACTTTCCATCTCTTCTTGCTTCATGAGTTTCTCATGTTGACCCTTGCAGCTGAAAACAGATGTAAGAACTGAACCTTGATGATAGTAGTCATGGCACAAATGAAGAGAACTTGGAGAAGTTGCCTTGTGGACTATAGTTCTGTTACTTTCCCAGCCATCTTCTAGGAACTGTAGCCCAAAATAGCAGCCTGTTCCAAGTTCTGTACATGAAGGCTTCTCTGCAGATCTTGTCTTTGAAATGATGCTACAGTTCTGGACTGGGGAAGCAACAGCCATGGCTAATTTGTATATGTTGATTTCATTTAAAGATGTGCAATTCTAATGGCTATGCTGTAGTGAAAAAAAAAGTGTTTTAAGTGGGTTATTTGAAACCAAAACAACCAGACATATTTGCAATTTTTATAGGCAACTCTGATCTTTCCCTAAATGAAAGCTTTGGTCTTAACAGGAAGCTTCAGTCTTACAGGAACAAAATCAACATGCGCAACATGTGCATATGGAACTGCAAGGATGAAAGAAAGTGTCCCAGTATAATAAAGGCAATTAGTGTAACTTAACTTGTACTTTCGGAATAAAGATTATTATTGTGTTCTTTTATTTTGTGCATTCACAGTTATGCTGGACTCAACTATATCATCACCCTACAGTTTCCTACTTCAATTAACCCACTTGATGCTGTTCTTTATTTTTTGTCATTTCATCCAATGGAGAATATATTATCTGGAGAAGTGTTCTTTTAAGCCTCTAATCCAGGGCTTTCCAAATGGAGTGCTGTGACACATTAGTGTGTCACCTGAAGGATGTAGGTGTGTTGCCTACAATCTTGGAAATGTATGTTATTATTTATAAATCATATAGTTTTAAAAATATATGAAATATTTTCCTGAGATATGTTGTGTCCCCATACATTTTGTTATTATAATTTATGTATGTGTCTGTATCTCTTATAGTTTAATCTCTGGTTTGCTAGTAAAACTGGATTACTGTGTCGCGAAATGATGCGTGATTGTAAAGTGTGTCACTGACATGAAAAGTCTGGAAAGCTCTGCTATAACTAATGGGTGTGAAATACCATTCTCAGCCTAACCAAGTGATGTAAATAAATATTTGTAAATTTTGTTCTCATAGGATAGAACAAATAACATCAGAGTTTTTCTTTGAACTTTGAGAAAGTTCTTAAAAATTGCCTGTTTTTCAGGACTATTTGCAGTTTGAGACTTCTGTGCAAAAAATGCTCATTTTTTTGTATGGAAAACAGAATTTGTAAAAAAGAACCATGTTTTCTGTGCAGAAAGCTTGCTTTCTGTACAGAAAATGTTATTATAGAAATGCTATTTTCTGTGCAAAAGGAAAAAAAGAAAAGAAGTGCATTCTTTGTGCAGAATAAGTCCCAAACCACATTGATTCTTGTTCATCCAGAGTTTTTCTCATCAGGGTTGGGAAACCCATTTTTTTTTCTGGCATTCAAATATTTTCAAATAAAGAAGCAATTTCTTTGTTTGACATTTACACAAATAGATTTGCTTCCAGTTCTGAGAAGTAAAAAAAAAGTAAGATAATAGGCTGTGCTTTGGAAACCAATGATTTCTCACTAACAGAAGAGTTGAGAGCCACAGTGAGAGAAAATACAAATAAGCCTGGATACTTAGAGGCAACAACAGCTATCATTCCTTCTTCACTCCTTCTTCTTTCATCTTACCTTATTTGCCTTTTCCCAGCTACCTCCCAACTGCCTGTGCCAAGCACATAGCTCTGTGGACTTCATGTGCACAAAGACAGAATGCCCCCTGAATTTTCAGAAATCAATTGCACTTTCACTTCTTATAGTTTATAGAACAGGACAATCTCCTATTGTTGAAACCATCCTGTCTCAAACCTTGCAGAAGTTGCCGTTTTTGGACTAGAACTCCCATGTCCAATGGCCAGGCTAGCTGAAGGCTTCTAGGAGTTGGAGTCTAGGAAAAAATCTGTTTCATGCTAAACTATTTATGAATTTGGAGTGATCACAGACCACAAGCAAGGACTGCTTCATGTAAATAAAAGGGGTGAAAAACTATCAGAGGCCGAATTCCTTCTGAAGGTAGACAAAGGACTGATGTACTGTTTCCCTTCCTGAGAGGACTGGTACATAATGAAATAACAGGTTGAATAAAATCATTATTTTAGTTTGTAAGTGCCATAGCTCACCCCATGGAATCTGCAGAGTCCAACACAGTCAGACAAAGAAAAGCCTTTGATTCCAAACAGTGGCAGAGCTTGGAGGGTGTGGAGGGGAGGGTGTGGAGGGGGGCATAGCCACTGTGTGTGGGGACGTGGCTGCAGCATGTGTGGTGTGGCCAGAGCATGTGGGGGTGTGGCCAGGGTGCATGGCTACTGGTTGGGACACCCCAAAAACATTACCACCCGGAGCGAACCGCCCCCTCCACTCCCTGTCCCTATGTGACTGGTTCCAGATGATGGCTCCTCCTGTCCATATCTGAGAAGCTAGTGGCCCATGCAACTGATGAGGAATTTTAACAGAGTGGACCCCCTGCTTAGCTGGAGTTGAGAGATACTGAGCAGACACCCCCTCATTTATGGAATGTCATCATGACAAGGAACAGTAGTGGAGGAGGCAACACCTCTTCAATAGTAAACACTGAGCAATCTAGTACTTCCTGTCTCAAGGTTAAGGTGGCTATAAATCCAACAGCAGCTGTGGGGTTTTTGTTGTTCTCAACTGTTCATTCTCCTTGGCTTTTCTGTGCTTCCTACTTGCAGATTTATTTGTATTTTTGTACTCTGGACTGGCTTATGGTGCAGGTCTCTTTGGCTTTCCCCTGTGGCACTGGTTATGGTGACTACTGGATTCTGCAACGGCTGAGATTTCACTACTGCAAGTCCTCTCAATTTTAGCAAACTTCCTTGACCACTTGTCTATGACCCATATTGGCTTGACACTTGTAGACACAGGACACAGAGCTCAACAGGGTTATTATGTGGAGGAATAACAGCAAGACTGAACCCAGCAGGTGGACAGAAACAAATCAACAATTGCTTAGCTTCATTCCAGATCTGACTCATTTCTTGGGAGATAAGTGAAACATGCTCTATTCTACAGAAATTTATTCTGAGCAAAGCACAAGGCTTGTGTTTATGATTTTTATGTGCCAAATCCCAAAGCAACTCAACTGCTACCTGAGCAGCTACCATGCCTTCTCTTGCGTTAAATTATGCCTCTCCACCTGCATTGGAACATCATTTATGTCAGAATTTATGTAACTGCTTTTTTTCCCTTGCTCTCATTGAGCTAAACCAGTGATCCCTTTGGAAAGATGGAAAAAAATATGTGTATGCTTGCATATGTGTGCATGGAAAATATAAGAGTATAGAAGACGCAAACATCTCATTTTCCATTTGGCACTTTCTACCTACTCTATTTCCTTGTAATTTCTATTCCATCTCCTGCTGGGTAACATGTGTAGTGCAGCCTCCAACGCTGTAATTTTACCATTAGGATTTGCATTCCATGCATTTTTTTATTCCTGTTTACTAGATGAATTTTCTCATAATATGTAGGCTTTACTGAGCAGGGAGAGCTGCGCAGAACTTACTGTTGGCCAGAACTCAATTCTGGACTCCTTTTTTTCAGTGCCAAAGCTGAACGCTGGAACAAAGAATGGAAATATAAAACTCACCTAGTCCAACCCAATCCTCTGTACAGTCTCTGCAATGCAACTTTTTTATCAAAATCTGCTGCCTTCTGTTTCCACCATTGGTTCTAGTCCTGCTCTCTGGAGCAAGACAGAACAATGTTCTCCGTGACAACTTGTCACATATCTGAAAATTGCTGCCATCTCTCCTTTTGACATATTCTTCCTCTGTTTCATCCTGAACATATGAAGCTTTAAAAACCCTTTCTTACTGAAACTGTAAACAAGATTTTTGTTCCCTTGAATAAGTGCAGAGTGCCATTCCTCTACTTTTTAATAACAAAAACTTGCTCTAACATGTCAGGAACTGGAGAAATGATTACCAGATGAATGTATACAGCTTTAGGTTGAGCCTAAATTAAACTCAACTTAAGGCACATATTTATTAATTAAGTAAATTTTAGTTTAATTTGTTATCCCATCTTTCTCTTTATACAAGAGGCAAGGTGGCTCATTTAAATCTTGGAAAAAAATTTGTTAAAAACCCCCATTATCCACTCTGGAACTGGATACTAAAAAAGTACTCTAAACATTTCCATGTCCATTTAGTATAAATTCTGGTTGCACTAAATGTGATGTTAATTTCATGGATTCAGTTGGTGTCATGTACTGGATAACCCATATTCCACAAAACTCACTCTGAGGTAGACAGAAGTTTATTTTTTATAGATAAGCATGAGCAATACAACACACTTCCACAGAAGTTGCCAGAACCAGAAAGTACATAGGACATGCATCTTTTACAGGTTACCAATTCAAGTTTGGGTTGCAAAGCGTTCATTGGTCCCAACCATAAATCCCTTCAAGTGTCTATTCCTCCCTCCTTTATTTTCCCAGGCTGGTGCTTGCCATAATCATATATGCTTTTGCCCAGGATGACCCTTTGTGCATATTTTTCTATCTTTACAGTGCTTTGTTCTCATATCATCCCACCGCTGCCAGTCTCAGGCCATTTCTGCATGGCATTGCAGTCCTATGACAGAGATACAATGGCAGCAGTCTGCAGGTTGTGCTTTTGCACAATGTCATTGCAGTCTTGCTGCCATCCTGTTCCCACCCCTCACGATAGCAAGATATTCTCTTAACAGAAAAAATTCATTAAGTGCCCATAATCGCATGATGCTCCCATCACTGCCAGCCATGCAGAAAGGGCAGAAGTGTGATCATGCACTTCCTTCTCCAGGGCAGCACAGGAAAGAGGCGAGCTGCACTGCAGAAAGAAGGTGCATGTCGCTTGCACTCTCTTCTACAGGGAGCTGGCCAGGTGCATTGGGGAGTGTTCATGTCACGCTCCCTTCCTGGCAAAGGCACTGCCAGTATTGTAATGGGAGGGCAATGGAAGGAGGTATGGTAAGGACATGGCTTTGTTTTGATCTCCTGCTTTACCCTATCAGAAAACACAATGTAACAGCCAGCAGCCTATGGATTACAATGAAGCAGCAATTAGCAGTACTTAAGACTGGATACAAAGCAGCCCTCTTAGTGCAATGGTTGAATACAAAGTAGCAGTTAGTAAAGAATACACATTCAACAGGTTAATATTTTCATGGCAGGGAGCCTAGAAAACTTAGAGACCTGACAGTTGCTTTTTTCTTTTTAAATGCAGCTCTATAAGAGTCTGAGCAAACATTAGGACTTCAGAGGATGGGGAAAGGAAAGATTAACCCTTCCTCTACCATGGCCCTCATCCAAATGTCTCTGCAGAGGCTGATACTTGCATTCAAGAAGAATCTTCAACTGGAAGACTACAGAAGTTGTGTACAGATGGCTAACCTGTGGCATACATAGCACAAGTGATGGAAATACAGGCTGTGGTACTCCCTAGGATGTTGTGGCAGGGGCCCAAAATGAGGGAATTCCCTTAGCAAAAATTCTGCCCTTCCAACTAAATTTCCCTTCAGTCCCCAAAATTCAACTATGGTAGCAACTTAAGATGTCAGTTGACCATTTTAGGCATCCAAAGAAAAAGGAGAAAGTAAAGTTTCCAAGGGAAACAAACACACGAAGTACAAGAGTTCTAGGTGTTTATTGCTATTAGGGTCTCACTCATGCAATGCTAGAAATTTGGAGACCAAAACAGCATTCTGGAGGGACAGAATTCTTATTGGTGTACAACGCCCTCTTTGCCCCCTCCCATTACTACATCCTTGGAAACTGCGTAAACAATCAGGCTTCCTTTTTTATTTGCCCATGAGGTGCTGTGCTGTTCACATACCAGATCAGTTGCAAAACTGCACCAAGATACAGGGGATAATACATATCTTTTACCACCCACACTTGCTGATGCTCCTATGATAATTCTCTCTCTCTCTCTCTCTCTCTTCTCTCTCTCTCTTTTCCCCTTAATGGGAAAAAACCCTCATCTTCCTTCGCACAAAACCCAATGGCTGGGGGATAATTGAATTAGTCAAGGTATCCCACGTGCAAATCTCTGCTTAAATGACTAGATAATCTTGGGTTATTTATTATCTCTTGTCTGACATAAAATATAACCTTGGGCATTAATAAAACCTGTATCTATATATCCTTCTATTTATACCTTATGTCTACTTTTTATATAATTCTGTAATACTGTAATAATCTTAATATTAATTTCTATTTTCTTTAATATAATATTATGTCTATACTTATACAGAAATTATATAGAAATTATTAATGTAATCCACTTAAAGTTTCTGATTACAACTCATTACGGCTTCAAATTCTACAATGATCCCACTTATTGATATCATAGAATCATAGAATCATAGAAATGTAGAGTTGGAAGAGACCATACGGGCCATCCAGTCCAACCCCCTGCCATGCAGGAACACCCTCAAAGCACTCCTGACAGATGACCATCTAGCCTATGCTTAAAAACCTCCAAGGAAGGAGACTCCACTACACTCCGAGGCAGCATATTCCACTGCCGGACAGCCCTGACTGTCAGGAAGTTCTTCCTGAGGTTCAGGTGGAATCTCCTTTCCTGCAGCTTGAATCCATTGCTCCTTGTCCTGGTCTCTGGAGCAACAGAAAACAAGCCCCCTCCTTCCTCTACGTGGCATCCCTTCAAATATTTAATCATGGCTATCATGCCCCCTCTTAACCTTCTTTTCTGCAGACTAAACATACCCTATGAGGTTAGATAAGTCTCTCCTCATAGGGCATGGCTTCCAGGCCTCTCACCATTTTGGTCACCCTCCTCTGGACTTGCTCCAGCTTGACCATGTCCTTTTTGAATTGGGGTGCCCAGAACTGGACACAGTATTCCAAATGAGGCCTAACCAAAGCAGAGTAGAGTGGTACCAGTACCTCCCTCGATCTAGACACCATACTCCTATTGATGCAGCCGAGAATTGCATTGGCTTTCTTGGCTGCCGCATCACACTGCTGACTCATGTTCAGCTTGTGGTCTATGAAGACTCCTAGATCCCTTTCACACGTACTGCTATCCAGCCACGTGTCCCCCATTCTATATTTCTGTATTCCATTTTTTCTACCTAAGTGTAGGACCTTACACTTCTCTCTGTTGAATTTCATTTTGTTCACCTTGGCCCAGCTCTCCAATCTATCCAGGTCTTTTTGAATTTTGATCTTGTCCTCTGGCGTATTAGCAACCCCTCCCAATTTGGTATCATCTGCAAATTTGATGAGCATGCCCTCTATTCCTTCACCCAAGTCATTGATAAAAATGTTGAACAGCACTGGACCCAGGACAGAACCCTGTGGCACCCCGCCAGTCACTTCTCTCCAGGATGAAAAGCAGTCATTTGTGATCACCCTTTGGGTTTGGTCGGTCAACCAATTACAAATCCAACTAACAGTAGCCCTGTCCAGCCCACATTTTACTAGCTTCATTGCAAGAATGTCATGGGGAACTTTGTCAAAGGCCTTACTGAAATTGAGATATGCTACATCCACAGCATTCCCTTCATCTATCAAGCTAGTAACTCTATCATAAAAAGAGATAAGATTAGTCTGGCATGACCTATTTTTGAGAAATCCATGTTGGCTTCTCGTGATTACCACATTGCTTTCTAAATGTTTAGAAACTGACTGCTATATGATCTGCTCCAGGATCTGTCTGGGTACTGATGTCAGGCTGAGTGGGCAATAATTATTTGGGTCCTCTTTTTTTCCCTTCTTGAAGATGGGGATAACATTTGCTGTCTTCCAGTCTGCTGGAACTTCTCCTGTCCTCCAAGATTTCTCAAAGATTATAGCAAGTGGTTCTGAAATGACCTCTGCCAGCTCTTTTAATATCCTAGGATGCAATTCATCTGGCCCTGGAGACTTGAATTCACCCAGTGTGGCCAGGTATTCCTGTACCACCTCTCTACCTATTATGTGCCTCATTTTCTCTGCTTCCTCACCTGCTCCCCAGCCGCCAGGTTGAGTGCATGTATTCTTCTGAGAAAAAACTGAGGCAAAGAAGGTGATAAGTAGTTCTGCCTTTTCTCTTCCTCCTGTGAGTAATTCACCATCTTCTCTGCGCAGTGACCCTATCGTCTCCTTCTTTTTCCTTTTGCTGCGGACATATTTTAAAAAGCCCTTTTTATTGTTTTTAATGTCTCTGGCCAGCCTAAGTTTGTTCTGTGCTTTAGCCTTTCTGACTTCCTCCCTACATCTCCTGGCTACTTGCTTAAATTCTTCTTTGGTGGTTTCCCCCTTCTTCCATTTCCTATACATGTTTCTCTTAACACTCAGCTCAGCTGAGAGTTCTTTAGTCAACCATTCTGATTTCTTCAGATGCCTTCCATTTTCCCCCCTTATCGGCACAGTTTTAGACTGTGCCTTCAGTATCTCCCTTTTAAGGAACTCCCATGTCTCCTGAACTCCTTTCCCTTTCACTATTCCTGACCACGGAATTCCAGCCAGCAGCTCCTTAAGTTTACAGAAGTCTGCTTTTTTAAAATCTAAGATGAGTGTCTGGCTACACTTATCTTTTCCTTCCCACTGAATGCCAAATTCCAATAGGGCATGGTCACTCCCCCCTAAAGATCCAACCACTTCTACCTCATTCACAAGGTCATCCCTGTTGGTCAGGATCAGATCTAGAATATTTGATCCCCTTGTGGCCTCTCCCACCTTCTGGACCATGAAATTGTCTGCAAGACAAGCAAGAAACTTGCTGGACCTTGCTGTCTTGGCAGAGTTTGACTGCTAGCATATATCTGGGTAATTGAAATCTCCTATCATTACTGTATCTCTCCTCTTTGAATGTGCAGTCATTTGGTTGAGGAAGGTGTCATCCAAGTCCTCAGCCTGGGTTGGAGGTCTGTAGTAAACCCCCACCAGAATATCCCTATTGTTTCTTGCTGCCTTAATTCTTACCCAAATGCTCTCGACTTGGCTTTCTGGATTTAAGTCCTGGATCTCTTCACAGGTGAAAACATCCTTGACATACAAGGCTACTCCTCCTCCTTTCTTGTTTGGTCTATTTTTAACAAAATAGGCTATACCCCTCTATTCCTATATTCCAATCATGAGACTCATCCCACCAGGTCTCAGTGATGCCTATCAAATCATATTTATTTTGTTGTACTATCATATATATCTATATATATCTATATATCATATATCATATGTATCTATATATCATATGTATCTATATATCCTGTACATTATGGTTCTTCTAATGTTGCCATCTGTGATCTGTAAAAGACAACTAATCACATATTATAAAAATATCCAAACACATACATACCTTAAAACATCATATTCATCTTCTAAACATATTTTGACTTCTTTTGTAATAGCTGCTGGGTGATATTTCCTCTTCTCATGTCAATCCTGCTCATCTTTTTCTCACTCTGTTCTACTTCCTATATTACATTTCTTCGTTATGTAAATTATACCTCTTTCCTAAATCATTTTCGTTTATATTCATCTTATCTTTCTTCTAACTTCTTCCAATTAATAGTCTAATTTAGTAGCAATGTTTTTTTAAAAATGACAGCTTATATTACACAGCACATTTTGATTTCACTTGCTCACATTTAGTACTTTACACACATTTCTCTGCTTATTAACCAATGAAAAATTCTATTGCCACAATCTACAGATTTGTCAAGCCGAAGTATATAAATCATGGCAAACTTAGTGCATGTTACTTGAATAGGGAGATATGATCTTACATCCCATCTTTTCAATTTAACAGAATTACAACCTGTTCCTAAGGGCCAGCACACTCTGTCCCCAGAGCAGATTTGAATGAGTACAAGTAACCAAATACTGCTAACCACAAACCATATGTTGAGGAGATGAAAGAGAGGACATGGCTTTATCTTTAATGGAAAGTGGCATTTTGGCACATACAGCTTGTCATGTCATAGTTTTGCAGGGGTAACACAAAACAGAACTATCAAAGTTCCCTCTTTTGTGTAGAATATGAGAGGCTAACTTTTTAGGCTCCTGTTTTTCTTCTTCAAATCAGGTCAAAATCAGAGTCAAAGAAAAAAATCTTTTTATTTCAGTGCCTCAGGACCAGTTGTTTGGTCACCACAAGAGTTCTGAGCATACCAAGAGTTAGTAACACAATGGCCTGGCAAAGTTACTTTTTTGTCCTATACTTCCAGCCAACACAGCTTCAGGGAAGTCTCCAAAATTAGCTTTATCCAGACATTCATGTCAACCCACAAAGGATGGAAACTGTTTTATGAAGTCCAGCTCCCACAAACCTGGTAGTGTGGGAAACTATGGCTTAGTAGTTAATTGGGCATATGGTGAAACAGTTCCATTCACCTTGAATTACCAGGGAGGAAGATTAATTGTTTATAACAAAGCTAGTCTTCTAAAATGCTTCTGAAAGGAAACCAAAGCACTAAACATATAGGGGTTATATCATTCATTAGTCTGGGTTTTAGGGCATGGCAGCTAATGGAACAAATACTACCCAATAAATACCCAGTGTCCCAAGGAGGAATGTCTAATAGGATTTTTAAATGAGTAGCAGTCATTTTGGTGCCTATCATCTTTCATGGGAAAAATCCATCTACTGGCGTCTTCAGTTATTCTTCAATTAGTAGCAGATTCTTTGTACAGTTATTGCTATGGTCTCACTCCCACCCACCCTAAGTAATTTAACAAATTACATTCTGTTTCCCTGTGGCTGGAAATTTCCGAGATCACAGTGTTTGCACCCAGTGTACAATGTTTCTTGTCTGATGTACTTAGATAAACTCTCTTTTAATGTGCTGGCAAAACAGACCCTGAATTTCTGTGGGGATACTATGTTCTTTTTTGTTGGAAGTATTGACTTAAAGTAAGGTAAAGTCTGCAGTTCAGGGTCAATGGCTGAACAATGACAAGATGTTTTTTGTTTTTTTAAGAAATACAACTTTCCCCAGATAGAGTAAGCAAGTATTATTTATCATTCTGTAGCAGAGTATTATTTTTAAAAAAAAAAAAAAATAAGGCACTGGAGTGCTTAAGCTTTTCATCCTGAATTTCTCCCTGTTAATGTTAGAGCCAACAACCCAAGCTCTATGCAAAAGAATAAATGGACATAAATCTGACATGAGAAATAGCAGGATCCAAAAATCAGTGAAGAACAATTCAGCCTCATCAGAAATTGTTGCTGACCTTAAGCTGGTCATTATGGAACAAAGAAACTTCAAAGGAAGACTAAAGTAACAGTTCAGCCAGAAGACCCATTCTATTGCCTTAGATTTGAATCAGGACAACAGTTTCTAATCACGCTACATGGATTAATTAACTTACCTTCTGCCAGGATGACTCTCATTTACAACAGTTTAGTGAAGGACCAATATTAATAATGTGGTTGCCACTAGCAGAACTCTCTGCATTTCATTGCCCTCTGATCTCAGTTTAACATCCTACCTGTGGCCATGCGTATTGTATATATTCATAAAATTCTGGATTGCGGTCCATGCATCTGATGAAATTTCAGGGCCAAAGCCTGAGATCTATAATCAACCCCTTTGGAAAAAACAGAAGTCAAACTCTAGTGATGTTATTAAGCATGATAGGTGATATATTGACCACAGTTGCACAAAATATGCATTTCAAACAAAAAAACTTAAGTTTAAGTAATGAGAAATACTAATGTATGCGTGCATATATACATGCTCATTTTTCAAGGCAGTGCTCTAATTTAGAGATCTTTCATTCCCTGTGGATGGGAGAAGAGAGGCCAGGCCCTAAGATCTAGAAATCCTATACAGGAATTTCATTTTCATCTCTTCAGCAAATGGTTCGTTGTCAGCAGAATGGTATGGCTGCCTCTTTGGACTTCTCCTTTTCCTTCTTCTTCTTCTTTTTTTTTAAAAAAACAACCCAGCACTCTCAGTATTTTTTGGCTGCAATTTGTTCCTCTAATCATAGCTTAGTATGATACACTTGACACCTGTAGGCAAAAATATTTCATGGTATAAAAGTAAAAAATGATCACCAAATGATACCTGCCAATCTAGCTGTAACTTCAAACAGAGGCACAAGGACCAGCAAAAATGCTGCCAACTCTTGGTGGAATTATCTTTCCCTATATAAGGAACATATTAGTACAAGTCTAAGTATAAATGAATGAACGGGAATGCCTGACTTCTTTTCTTCTATGATTGAGGATTCAAAGGATCTGTTAAAAGTCTGATTTTTCTAAAGTTCAGAGGTAAGACAAAAGTGTACCAAGAGGTAGGGTTGTCTCCAGTTTTTGTTTTTAGTGTGCCGTTGGATAAAAATGTGCAATTTGAAAAAAAAGTTGCTGTTTGAAAACTGATAATTTGCAGTTAGAAAAAGATTACTCAGGTTTAGTATCCCTTAATCAAAACGCTTGGGACCAGAAAAGTTTCATATTTCAGATTTTTTTTTAAAAAAAATTGGAATACATGTATGTACATAAAATACAGTACTCTACAGAAGATCTCTGAGAAGCCTGCGAATGAATGAGCAGGAGTGCAGCAGCCTCTGCCTCAAAGGCAGAAATCAGTGGCTGGCAGGCTCCTTGGAGGTGTCCTGTACAGTACTGTATTTTTTAAAATAGAGGTATCAGGTCCCTTATGTCCTCAGTCTTTCAGATCCCCAGTTTCTCTCTAGCCTCACCTCTCATACACAACATAGGTAGTGAATGAATGAGACATGAGGCTGGAGGGAGATGTGGGGATCTATGAAATGGTGGGAGGTGTGGATCTGTACCAAGCACTAGACTTGGATTGTCACCATTTCACAGATCCTCATTTCTGTCTCTAGCCTCATACTCTCTCCAGCCTTCCATCTCATTTGTTTGCTACCCATGTTGTATATGAGATGCAAGGCTGGAGAGAGACTGAGGATCTGAGAGAAAAACAAGCAGGACCACCACTGCCACAACTTTAAGGGTCGATGCTGGTGGCTAGAGGTAAAAAGATTCAATTTTTGGAGATTTTGGGGTTTTAGATTTCTGGAGTAGGAATGCCCAACCTGTATTTATCAGGCAATCTTGGTGAAATCTGAATAAGTCTAGTTTGGGATTTACATTGCAGCATGACCTACTTGAATCATCTTGTTAATCAGAGAATGATAGCATCATGAAAATGAAAGGAATCACAAGGGCCATTTAGTCCAATCTCCTGCCATGCAGGAAGACACAGGAAGTGAATAAGAAACTAAGGCAGAATTATAAATGAAGCATTGTGTTTGGCTTTTTGAGGGGCAACAGAAATATCTGCTTTAAAGTGGTTCTGTCTCACTCTACAAAGTTGTATGCATTTCCTTCTCTACATTCCACTAAGCAAGCAGGAAGATGGGATTGTAGAAAAATAGGTGGGAAAACTACCTTGAAGAGGAAGTGATTGAGAATGGAGGGGAACCAGTTGGGAGCAAGGTTGTCATACCCGTCTCTGCCATCTCCGCTTCCCATTGGTGTTCTCTGGTGAGTTATTTTGTGGGGTGAAACAGCTGACATGGATCTTTTTGAACACATTTGTATACAATTTCATTTTGGCCCTTTTGTGAGTTTATCCTAACAGTTTCCCGTTTACTGTCTGCATTTTCATGCCTTTGATCACTTGTTTTGAGACTCACTGCTCACCTCTCTTGCTGCCATTTCCCTGATATATGCCTCTCATCTGCAATTTAAGGTCTTGCTTTCTGTTTCTTTCTTTTTACTCTGCTGACTAGAAAACATCAGTCTCCTTGCTAGTTCCTTCATTTCTGTTCTCTGACAACCTATTTTTTCCATAATATAGTTATAGTTATAGAGAATTCTACAATTTCTTCTGGCTTTGTTAAGAGATGATAGGTTACAAACAAGCTTCAAAGTCAATGTTTGAATGCTTGAGGACAAAATGTGGCTTAAAATGTGTGCCTGTTGGAAACATATCAGAGAGGCCTGTTTAGATGCAATCAGGAAAAATGCTGGCTGTGAAAACATTAGCTATTGTTGAAGATTAATATAGTTATAGTAAGGAAAAAATAGCAAACCAAATGCCATAGTGAACCTTGTCGATGGAAGAGATATCTCCCTTCCATCTTCTGTTTCTCTAAGCAACTGCCAGCCCCTACTGATTTAAAGCAGGAGTGTGGAATGCATAGCACTCCAGATGTTGATTCCCATCATCTCACACTAAAGGCCATGCTACCATGAGATGGTGGATCCCGGTGTCCAACAACATCTGGAAGGCCATATGCTCCCTATCCCTGCTTAAAAAGGATAGGCGCTCCTGGCATGAGAAGCATCTGTATGCACAATGCATGAGATCATATAGACTAACAGAATTGTAAAGTTAGAAGGGACAGGTGGACCATCTTGTCCAACCCTTTGCCAGGCATAAAATTTAACGTTTATTTAAATACCTTCAATGAAAGATGGTCCACTATCCTCTGAGATAGTTTATTTCACTGTTGAATTGTTAGCATTAGTTAATGCCTTTTAAAGTCTAGTTGAAATCTTTCTTGTAATTTCAATCCACTGGTTCAGATACTGAGCTCTAGTGAAGCATCATAAATTAAGCTTTTCCCATTTTTCATACAATAGCCTTTCAGAAATTTGAAGATCACTATCATATCATCTCTCAGTCATCTTTTTTTCTAGCTCAAACATGCCCAACTTCCTCAACTATCACTCAATGGTCTTTGTTTCTAGAAACTTTACCATCTTTGTTCTTCATCTCTTGACATGTTCCAGCTTTTCTATCACCTTCTTAAACTATGCTGCCCAGAATTGGACATCTCAAGGTGAGGTCTGTTTGAAGTGGAATGGAGTGATACTATTAGTTCCCTTCATCTGAACATTATTGATGCAGCCTGGAATTGCATCTGGTTTTTGAGAATGGGGTCTGCATCACACTACTGACCAATGTTTATCTTGTGGTGTACTGACACTCCTACATCCTTTTCATGTGCCCTTTCTGCAGCTTACTGGACCCTGGCTGCATCCCATAGGGATCTCGATAGAGTCTCTTCCAGGAGGGGAGCGCGACAGGAGTGTTCCCCACCACACCAGCTACCTCTGTGAATGGGGGAAGCATGATGGTGCCACTTCTTCCTTCCATAGTGCAGCCGAGCACAGTCCTAGGCTGCACTGGGGCAGGAAGTGCAGCCATTGTGCTTTGAGAACCTCCACACCTAAGATAAGTGCAGGAGGGCGTCAGAAGGGCTGCACGATTGCTGGTCATTGCTGGGTAAAACCCGTCAATGATTTGCCAGGCAATTGTGCTACCTGGGGACGGGAGAATGATGAGACCTGGACAAATCATACATAAGCGTCATCCAGGTCCCATCCTTCTCCTGTCCCTAATACAGGACAACAACGTCCTGTGGAAAGGGCCATACACACTGCTGCCAAGCCAACGGTTACCCATTCTGAATTTCTGCATTTGCTTTATCTATTTTATATTTATTCCTGTTGAAATTCATACTGTTAGTTTTGGCCCAGTCTTCCAACTTGTTGAAGTCATCTTGAATTCTGATTCTGTCTTCTGAGGTTTTAGCTACCATGCCTAGTTTGATGTTATTTGTGTATTAATGAACATATAGGGTGACTGTTTAGACTGCAGATGGAGAAACTGTGACTTGTAGACTATATGTATTTGTCTATCCCATTTTTTGCAGTCCCTAACTCCCAAGGCCTGAACTTCTCCCCTCAATTTTGAGCATTGAAAACACGTTGGAAAAGGTCAGGTCCAATTCTAGTGCCCCCACTAGAAATGGCAGATTTGCTTACCCTGTTCCTCCTAAAATGTCTCAACAAACCCAGAAATCACAACACCAAATTACCTCATATTATGTTTTTTTTTCTTTTTTTGGGCCGATATTTGGCCAGAATTCTTTCATAGTGCAGAACTGTAGCTCTTTAACACCACTTTAATTGCTATGGTTCTATTCTCTGCAGCATTGGAATTTGTAATTTTGTGAGATATTTAGAATTATTTACCAGAGAGCTCTTGCCCCTTGCCAAGCTATAAATCCCAGGTTTCTGGATGATGGCAGTTAAATAGTACCAAGCAGCAGTAATGGCAGTTAAAGTAGTACCAAAGCAGCAAGAATTATTCAGGGTGAAAAAGCCCATGGTGCAGCCTGCTGTAGGAATAAAAACTGGTTCTCATGCCTAGCCCAGATGATCCACTCCTGATTTAGATTGTCTAAGCAATCTCTCACACACCTGCCAACATTTCAGAGAGGAAGATAGGGCCAGACTTGCATATGTCTAATATCCTTATTTTTACACAAATGAACACCGGCCAAAATATCCAATCCCCCCACTACACACACATGTTGTTGTTAGGGTGGTGGTGATAGTGGTTGTGGGCATGTGACTTCAGGTCCCCTGTGGACTTATGGTGACCCCATGAATTTCACAATGCTTTCTTAGACAAGAATGACTCAAAACTGATTTTCCAAACCAGCTTCAAACTATGGAAACTCTGTGAATGAAAGATCTTGAAGAACCCCAGTCATCAAAACCTCTGCTTGGGACATGCAAGGAAAAAGCCATGGTGTCTTTTATTGAGTCAATCCATCTGAGCACATGGCTTTTTCCTTGCATGTCCCAAGCAGAGATTTTGATGACTGGGTTCTTCTAGATCTTTCATTCACAGAGTTCCCATAGTTTGAAGCTGGTTTGGAAAATCAGTTTTGAGTCATTCTTGTCTAAGAAAGCATTGTGAAATTCATGGGGTCACCATAAGTCCACAGGGGACCTGAAGTCACATGCCCACAACCACTATCACCATCACCCTAACACAGCATTCCATTTTATCAAGCATTATTAATGTTTCCGATGAGTCATGTTGTCTCACAATGTATACAAAGTATGATAACCTCAGTTTGAGTCATTTTGGCTTCTAGTGAGAGTCTTGGCTTGATTTGCTCTTGGACCCATTTATTTGTCTTTGTGCTGGTCCATGGTATCCACAGAACTGTCCTCCACATCACACACATTCCATATTGCTAAAATCTCTTTTCTCCCTGTTAATCATTTAATCGGTCCTGAGGGGACTTCAGAAATTGCAGGTATGTTAGCTGTGAGGATAGATTAAAGCAGTAGATAGAATGCTGGCATTTTGTGTGGATACATATACATTTACATCTGCTTCAAGATGCATTGCTTCATCCCACTGCAAAACAAGAACTTTGTAGGGCTGTGGGAGAGAGCTGAAACTTGAAGAACTTTGATGTCCATGTCTGTGTATGCCTGAACATGGGAATGGCCATGTTTATTTGAGTTATAGTCCAAAAAAGTAGTACATTCAACCTCTTGTTCATATTATTAAGACTTAAAAAAATCCTTAACATCTCCCACAAAAACAAACAAACAAACAAACAAAAAACAGAGACAAACTTGGGAGAAAATCTAGTCCCAAAGACAGGTCCCTGTCTGTATCTTTATGCAGAAGGGAGTGTTCTTAGTTTGTTGGTCAGCGATGCACAATTTCTACTTTAGGTATTTCCTAGCCATCCACATATGGATGTTCAGCATTTAGCAGAGGAACATAGCCAAAATTCTGTGGTCAGCTAATTGCAATTATTTTGTCCTAAGCCCAGTGGATTTTGTGTAGGTACTTTGTATTATGACTCTATCTGAGTGGGTTGATCAAGATATCTTCCAAGTAATCATTGTTGGAAAATCTAGGGGCAGGGCAGAATAATGATGAATTTGTGCTTTCTGAAACAAGCTGCAAATAGAAACAGAGTTGTCCTTTGGTATTTGCCCTTCACTGATTTTTGAAATGTTATTCTACAAAGGAAAAAAGAAATGCATACAATATGGTAAGTGTACCTAGAAATGCATGTATTACTGAAACAAAGCATTATATGAGGGGAAAGGTGCTTGTGAAAAAATGTGCATATTAGGAAAAAGTGCATGCAAAATGCATACAAATTTCCATGCTCACTTAACCCACTTCCACAAAACCAAATAGAAATGGGACAGAACAAGCTGAAGGTTGTAAAAAAGAGACAAAGAAAGAAACTGAAATGGACAGATTTACCTATCCTGATTAAAAACATAGCTAAATTACAGTTTAGACAATCACCATGGATGAATTCACATGAGGCTTTTCTTCCAGTATAAGTAGCTGTAAAATATTACTGAAGAAAAAGTTGGAAAGAGTAAAAGGCTGTGATGGGTCTTGGTGTTCTGTGTGATTTTGCTGATTTTTTATATTGTCTGAATGAATTTCAAATGTTTTACCTCTTTTATCATTGAATGGTTTAACTGTATAGACTGTTCAATTTTTTAAAATAATTTTTATATTTATATTTTTACTGATATTATTACAGTGGGCCTTTCTTTAGCAGCAGTCTCCACATTTGAAAATTTGAGCATCTGTAACTGCATCACATCCTATACCTAAATGGCAGCAATGCCGTGTACATAAAGCATCCATGGCATGTTGCCACCATTCAGTATAATGGGATGCAAGCATGTGCAAATTTCACCATTTGCAGAGGTTTCTGAAACACATGCAAATATAGAGGGCACACTGTATTATTATTATTATTATTATTATTATTATTATTATTATTATTATTATTATTATTATTACTGCAGCTTACAACAAATTTAAAAACACTTGTAGTTTACAATTCACAAGATACAAAGTTAAAAATGATATTTTTTATGGCTTTAATCTGTTCTGGTTTGAGCAATTTGTAAACTGCCTAGAATCCCATTATTGGGGAAAAGGTGGGATAGAAATGATTAAAATAATAAATACATTTTTGCTCTTGGGTCCAAGAAGGTAATAAGTGAAGATTTACATTATTAGAACAGGAGAGTTTTATATATTCACATCCAGCACAAAGTCAACTGAAACTCAGACCAACAACGACACACAAACACACACACACACACACACACACACACACAGACCCAGTTTGATTTATACTGGAAAATACAATCATATAGATGTATTCTCAGATCTGGTGAGGTATACAAACAGGCTCCAGAGTCAGCCAGTGTTTTCTTTTGTATTTCACACATTAGCCTGGATTTTTTTTTTCAGAAGCTTCATGCGACTAGCTGTAGCATGAGCTTGTGTGGCCAGGAAACTGGAACGAAGGAAGATTGCTAAGTCTCCATGTGTCTGAGAATGCTGGCGTTGCAGTTCTCTTCTCTCAAAAAGCCCAGAAATACGAAGTCTTGCTATTCAAGAGATTGCAAAAGCAAAACTGCTTAATGTAGCAGTGGTGGTCCTGGTAATCTTAGATGTATTTTTTTTTATTAACATCTGTACACCAACTATATTGTATTTATAAAAACTGCTTAAGGAAGCTTTTCTAAGAATCTGAATGTGTACTTTTTCTCTAGCAGTGGGAGATTTTAATCAGGCTGCAGATTTCACACTCAACAGCAATCACAAAGCTTCCAATCCTCAAGTCAGCTAAATGCCGTTTTGGCTGAGCTCATCTAGTCCTAACAGATACATAGAAAATGCCTGCAGTTCACGTAAATAAGAATACACTTGGATGAAGACATTAATTCAGTTCAATGAATGAGTCTTTTTTAAAGAAAATATGTAATTGTACATCCTGCCTCGTTATTTTTTTTAAAAAGACAGCAGGTTGGCACAAGAGCTCACATCATAGTATGGCTCCAACAATCTTGTCAGGTTAAACAGAGCGAGGCGTGAGATTGGCCTTTATTTTCTGGATTGCCATGGAGAAAGTAAAATAAAGATTTGTTTCTTTTATATAACAAAGATCTATCAGCCAGGTTGTTTCAGGAAGCATGAAAAGGGTGATAAGGACCGGTATTCTACATCATCTACGTAGTTAAGTATACTAAGTATACCACTAATATTCCTACTAATTATTATTATCATTATTTCTCATCAGTCTCTTCTGTGTACTAAGTAACCTCCACAACATCCTCAAACCTGACAGATGTGTTTTCACTATGCTCCAATTGCGTGCAAAATGGAGCTTGGTCTCCCCATACAACTGATGCTTGATATAGTGTGTGTGTGTGTGTGTGTGTGTGTAGTTATGATCATGGCAATAGCATAACAATCATGGCTAGGCACTGATCATGAATATGGAACAATTACAGATAAATACATCTAGACAACTGTTCTGTATCCATGATAACTTCTTAGGGCCTTTCTGCACTACACTGTTATAGTGCTATTATCCCACTTTCAACATTCTGTGGAATTCTGGGGTTTGTAGTTTACTGAGCCCGAAGAGCTCTCTGGTTGAGAATTCTAAATACCCCTCCCTTCTTTTGACAAAGAAACACGTTCAACATTGCTTGTTATTTCCCCTCAAAGCAATGAGTTACTAATCAGTCTGAAAGTGATAAGTTAGCAATACACAACTTTTTCATTTTTAAAAATACTAATGCTAATAATTATAATAATTAATAAAACATATTATTATTAACATAAATACACTTAAAAATAGAAAAATAACCAAGACTGACCCCATCCCCCAGAATGACCTCCCCAAGGCAACATTTACAAGTTGCCAGTCGTTGTTTTGCATTACAAAACAACATTAAAAGTTGCTGTGTTATTTTGAAAAGAGATAAGATCATTATGTCCATGTTACTGCAAAAAGTAATTGCAGATAATGTAATTTTTATGCATGCTCTGGATAAAAATTACAGTAAAATAGTAGTTAAAAAGCCAAAATGTGGTGAATAAAAAGCACATAACCCAAAAGCTAAGAAAAATATCACAATAAAAACACAGCAGGAAAATTAAAACTGGACAATTTGAAATTTCATAGATAAGTGAAAGTACGTCTGCCTTCATGTGGCACTTTAGCCATCATAAATGGTTCCTATGGGATTATAGCAGACCACTATGTGTAGAAAGGTGGCATTAACGGTGATCCTTCGGTGCTGTCTGAAGGCACTCCTCTCCATGAGCTGCAGGAGATTGGTAAGTGGAGGATGCTACAGGGAGCATACAACTCCCTTGTTGCAGAAGTTCCACTGGGTGCTGGTCCTTTTCTAGGCCCAAATCATAGGCCCTTTCCGCAACTCACCTTTTCTTGGGGCTCAGATGTGGCGCTCGTGCAGCACAACATAAGTGTGCTTGGGGCCTGGGAACAATGCGCCACCGCTCACCATTTTTGGCTTAAAGTCGAAAATGAAAAAGTGCGCAAGCGGTCCTATCAGGCCCTGGAGCATCACGCAAATGTGAGTGCATCATGTGGACCGCTCCTCACATTTGCTTGACGCTCGAAGGGCCCTTTCACATGGAAAATGCCATGTGAAAAGGGCCATAGTATTGGTGATTCCAATGAAGCCTATACTGCTTGGATCCAGGCAATTTCGAGCATCGGGCCCACTAGAGTTCTAAGACTGTCTGGAAAGGCCCTTCTCTCTGTTCCACCACCTTCTCAGGCTCGTTTGGTGGGAGCAAGAGAGAGACCCTTCCTAGTGGTTGCTCCCAATCTTCCGAACTTCCTCTCTAGAGAGACTAGGATACCTACTTCCTCAGTCTCCTTCTATTGACAACTGGAAATATTTTTGTGCCACTAGGCTTTTAGAAATTGAATGGGCTAGGCTGTTAATGATGTGCTATACAGTTTTATGCCTTGTATATCTTTTACTGAATTTTAATGTTATTAATGCTTAATATTTTTACAAACTGTTTCATTGCTTTTTTAATTAAGCTTTATATTTATACTTTTATCAAAGTTTTGTATGGTTTTTTAAATTCTGAATTGTTTCAAAAAATTTGTTAGCCACCTTAAGACCCATTACTGAGAGAAAGGCACAATACAGATGAATTAAACAAAACATACTAAATAATAAAAAAAGAATAAAGAATAAAATAAGATATGTTCACTAAATGATTACTAAAAGGATATTTAGGTATGGCATGAATACATATTTTAGAGGAGAAGAAAATATCCTTAAGGATTTGTGGGTATCATTTGTAATCTGTGGCTACCCGCACCTGCAATATACACTCTTGATAAGAGAGGCATTGCCTCTTTGTGATAATATTAGTGAGTTGTATACAAGAGTGTTTTGGGAAAAGGAGGAGGCAGCGTTGCTCTTTAATTCTTTTGACAGTCACCTAAATCCATTGTGGCTACAGAAGATTCTTTTCCAAATCCCTGCTGATTTCACAAAGAGATAAAGATTATTGTATTAGGCAAAGTTGACCAATGTGAGCAATCTCACCTCCTTCAGAGGAAAGTCCCTGAATCCTCCTCATGGAATATTAGTAGTTGTTGCATCTTAAGGCAAGAAATGTTTATACCAATTGTAAACCATTTTCCCTTCTGAACATATGCATGAATGAAGGAAAGATGTGATGAACTGAGAGCTTTTCATAATGTTGTCATTGTGTGCCTTCAAGTCATCTTTGACTTAGGGCAAACCTAGAGCAAATCTATCATGGGGTTTTCTGGGGGCTGAGAGTGTGTGTGAGGCACTTAGGGTTGCCTGGTAGGTTTCCATGGCCAAGTGGGGAATCAAATCCTGGTCTCCAAGGTTTTAGTCCAAGACTCAAACCACTACACCATGCTGGCTCCTTTCATAATAAAGGTACAAATATATCCATGAGTTTAATTTTGATCTCACTGAACTCAGAGCTGTCATAACAGGGATTTAAAAAATCCATGAATTTAGTATTCAATGCTGGTAATTTTATATTCACAGCTGCATCAAAAGGCCATGAGTATAAAAACTGATTTCTAAAAGCTATTTCTAAATTGTCTTTTGTTTTTAAAGCAGTGCCTTTTTAGCCTAGCTGTTTGTACAACAGGTAAAAGCAGAGAATAAGAAGAAACAGGCCTATTCAATTACTTCTGAAATGAACCAACACACAGTTAAGCCTGGTCTCTGTGCCTTTTCTGTTAGCTGCAGGAAATTTACTTATGTTAATTATATTTACATTACTTATATACTTACCATTCTTCAAGGTCTAGGAGGTATTTCTTAGGAAAAAAAACAACCCTGCAATAATCCCAGGACTTTTCTAACAATCATACCTGAACCCATACAATTTTCTCTGATTTTGGAAGCTAAACAAGGTTGCCATTGTTAGTATGTAGATGGGAAACTGCCAGGAAATACCACAGATTTCCAGGTAGGGCTGTGAGGGAATCCTGCCAGTGACAGTTGCCAATAATGGGGCAGATGGGCCAGTGGCCTCTTGGCCCTTTCCACAGAATGTTGTCATTCCACAATGAGGATGGGAGAAGGATGGGACTGCAATGACAGTTATACATGATATTGTTGCAGTCCCGTCCTTCTCCTGTCCCCAGGCGGTGCAATCATGGAGTAAAACCATTGACGGGTTTTCCCCGTCATTGACCTGTGATCACGCTGCCATCCCATACTTACCTGGCGTACAGAGGGTCCGGAAGTGCAATGACTGCGCTTCCTGCCCCAGTGCAGCCCGGGAAAGTATCAGGCTGTGCTGTGGCAGGAAGAGGCAGGGCCATCACGCTTCCTGGATTGCAAAGGCAGCTGGTGTGGAGGGGAGCATGCCTGTCACACTCACCTCCTGGCAGAGTCACTGCTGGGATCCCCACAGGATGCTGGTGGGATAAGGTAGGGTATGGAAAGGGTCTCAGTCTAAGGAAGCTTCATGTTCCTCTGTGTGTTGAACTAACATACACAATTTAAACAACAACAACTTGGAATCAGTAGAAAATCTGATATTTTTTTTGCAACAGGACTGCAAAAAATAGAATGAAAAACATAATTCATTTTGCACAAAGGGCTGATGAAGGAGTGGTTAGGCATAGAGAAGGCTTATTGAAATCAATGGAGCAAAGAATTCATAACTAACTTTCCACTGAATTCTGTGGGTCTTCTCTACATTTGAGTATGTCTGGATCCAATTGACAGTTGTTAGGAGCAAGGGGCATTTCCAGATGAAGGCTCCCCACATTAACATTGAAGATGCTATGCTACTCTGTCTTGATCTCATTAACAGATTTTTCCCACTGAGAAAAAAGATGGAAGAGATGGAAAAAGAAAAGAGGGTTATGAGGAGAGGGAAACATCATGTGAAGCCTCTGTAAAATTTACTAAGTGAGATAAGGCAGTGATAAAACCTTGTCTAAAACCACCCAGAATGCTGAGAGAAAAAACATAGATTTCAGCCAGCATAGCAATTGCTGTATTCTCATGAAGCTGATTCAGACCTTACATCTTTCTTCAGGTACTGCAATGATTCCTACCCTCTAGAGCAGATGTTGGCAAGTTGTGGCCCATGTGGCCCACCAGAGTCCTTTTCAAAATGAGGACAGGACATAACATTGTGTCACTTCTGGTTAACATTTTGGGAAGGACTCAGAGGTATCTGGGAACATTGTTGAGACATTTTCATGGGTGCAACACATGGAGGGAGTTAAAGAGGAAATTGGTCGCTGGCTCTCGTGCACATATCCACACCTACTCTAAAAAGAAATGTTTATTAGCTCCTGAATGACTGAATCCAAACTGAAGGTCTGACAAACCAGAACTTTACTTAGAAGTGAGGACGCAAAGAGTCATAACTAGCTCTCTCCAGCTAAAGAAACAGAATACTTAACTGTTGACTTATGCAAGAGAAAGATGTTAAAAACAAATCTTCTATGGTTCACTTAGTTACTAGGCAGTATCAACCCTTGTTTGTACCCAGGGAGATTAATTCATTCTGCACCTTGTACAACATTTGCTAGCCTATGGGCTGGCCGGCTGTTCTGAAATTTTTAAGAACAAAGACTTAAAATATAACCATTGTCCTCCACTACAGTAAACCCACTGAATCAATGGGAACTTTGTAAGTCAACACTTACATAAGTTCCACTGACTTAATGAGCCTACTCAGTGGGAACCAACAACTGAACCAAGACCAGACCCAACATTTTAGATACATCTTTTCTGGTATAATCTACAGCTGCTACTATTTAAACATGGTTGTCTTTCTTTCTGAATTTTGAAAATGAATTTTGTTTCCTTTGGGCATTGTAATATTGTCACTGAATTCTTTCAGAGCTATCATTTTGCACAGTGCTGCTCCCATGGGGACAAATAGCTGGGGGAGTTTGTTACATCAAGGCTGCTGGTGGCCAGCACTCAACTAAGGCCATTTCCACATTAGACTGTTATAGCACTATTATTCCATGCTCCTCCCGAAACTGCAAACCCCAGGATTCCATAGGATGTTGAAAGTGGAATAATAGCACTATAACAGTCTAGTGCGGAAATGGCCTAAGCAGCTGCCTCAGATGGGGAAGCAGCATTACAAAGATCTCAACTTCACCTGCAACTTGCAGCCAACATAAGATCTGCCCTCCCCCTGAGACTTCTAAGGCTCTTTCCTCACCCTTCCCTGTCCCATAGTCTTCGGGTTGTCATCCTGCCTCTGCCAAGAAGGGATTGCGACAGGAACACTCCCCTCCGCATGTGACCAGCTGCCTCCGGAAGGGAGTGTGACTGACATGTGCCTCCCTTCCACAGTGCAGCTGGGCTCTTTCCTTGCTGGGGCAGAAAGCTCTTCCATCACACTTCCTGCCCTTCTACATGGCAAGTAAGTATGGGAGAATTGCACAGTCACAGGTGATTGACGGGGAAATCCCATCAATGATTTACTCTCCAATCACACCAGCTGGCTATGGGAGAAGGATGGATTGCAGCAATATCTTGCAGAAGTGTCATTGCAGTCTCGCATCTCTATGCTGGGATGAAGGCCTCCTGCAGAAAGGGCCCAAGTCTCACAGTATCTAGAAGTCTCAGATGAGCAATGTCCTATGAGAGTTCACCAAGCACTGCTTTTTCAGTACTTTGGGCAATAAGCTGGTTGTCCTTTGGGGACAAGAAGGAATTTTTTTTCATACTATTGTGGCATGGTTTTTGCTTTCTCTGGGGATGCAGTGGTTAGGTTGTTAACTGTTGTTCTGTTATCAGACTTATGCATGCTGTATGTAATTCCAGAATACTTACTGAGTGGAGCTTGCAAATATTGTTTATATAGACAGATCACATCAAGATTGCTGCTTTTTGACACAACTGATGATAACTGAGGTGAGTGAGAAGAACCTCCTATCCAAACAATAAATGGGAAGAAGAGCAATTGAGGTGGAAGGGACAACCCTAGATAGGCCACCTTGCAGGTTGGGTAATTGCATAAGTTGTTAGTTTATTTCCCAACCCCCTCCATGAGGCTATAATTGGGCACATCATGGCTTAGGCTCAAGGCAGGCAAATCGACCAGCCTGGCAGATAAGGAATTCTGGCAGGGGAACTAGACTTGGCAATTTTGGATTTCATCTCATCAACTTCACTTGTTTGGTCTGTTAACATGCTGTTATTAACACAAAAAGAAATTGTGACCGGTTTAAATCCCAACCTGGGCATCTTTCTCTTTCTCTGAACAGAAGGTCTTCTTATATTTTGCCATTGATGACAAAGTGAATGGCAAGGTAATATGATGGTCACCACTGTAGCTGATTTTTTTTTTGTATTCTTTCCTTGAATTTTTGGTTGATTTCTGGAGAACTGAATCTAATCAGCAGAAAAAACGTGCCTCAAGCTGTGATCTCAGGCACACATATTTGAAAGCAGGCTTATTGAACTCCATCAGACTTTGTTCCAAGAAAATGCATGTAGGTCAGGGTGCCAATCTTATGTAATTTGTTAAGCGTCTGTGTTGAGGATTGGCAATAGCTGCTATTTGCTACACTGCTGCTTTGTTTAGTGCACTGTTTGTCATTGCAGCTGGTTCAAACGGATTTCAACAACTCCATCAAATTTGATTAGGCTACATAAAAGGAGATTCTATGCAATCAGGTGCATTCAGATGCAGTGGGGCACATCCTAGGTTCTGCTGAGTACCTGGAAGAAAAGTTTCTTAAATTTAGCTTTATAAGCCATTCTTTGCTTGGTATTACTACCTGCTCCCCATGATACACTACCTGTCCAATAATAGAATGCTTATAACAGCCTTTTTATGTACAAATGCAGATAAAAAGTCAAAACGGAGGTGTGTGTGAAAAAGCTGTGTGTGTCTGTGTGTGTGTGTGTGTGTCGTGTCTAAAGCAGAATCAATGTGGTCCTAAAAATGAAAGCTTTAGGTTTACCCAATTCAAGGGCTGATTGAGGCCCTTTTCGCACCTTACCTTTTCCCGGTGCTGGAGTGGGAGGCTCGCGCAGGAAGCCTTCAGAGGAACGCACTTGCCTCCCTCCTGCTTGGGCTCCGCAGCGGCTTCCTGGTCATGCGAGCGCCCCGCCTCTTCCATTTGCAGTGCAGCCTGGGACCTCCCAGGCTGCACTCAGGAGAGGATGTGCAACCGGCCTGGCTCCTGAGGCTCCGCACACCAGGTAAGTGTGCGCGGGGCCCTGGAGCGATGCGCGACCACACATTTTCGGCTTTGAGCCGAAAATAAAAAAATGAGTGCACAGTCCTCATCAGACTCTTTAAGATTGCACAAATGTGAGTGTGTCGTGTGGATCGCACCTCACATTTATGCAACCCTCAAGGGGCCCTTTCGCTTCAGAAAGTCTGTGCGAAAAGGGCCTAAGTGCTGGGGGGGCCAGATTAGTGCACAAGCTAAGTAAGCTACAGTTTACATCTCCCACCCCAAAGAGCTGAATATATATATATAATGAGTGGGAATTGTGCAGCCCTCAAGATGTTGTTGAACTATAACTCCCAGCATTCCTCACAACTGATGATGCTGACTAGGTCTGCTTCACTTGGTATATATGACTGGACAAATTAAAAATGCACTTGATTTAAAGAATGCTAGAAGTTCTTCTGAGGCATCTTTTCCAACTTGGTGGCCCCCAGATGTAGCAAACTACAACTCCCATCACCCCCACCTATATGCTTAGTGACGAAGGCAACCCAGCCAGCATAGCCAGTGATGGAAACACCTCTAATGTTAGGGATGAAAACTAGAGAAAGCTGCAGGTTTACAAAAATGGGCATAATGAACATAAAGACAGATTTCTGTAGAAATGGCTCTGAAGTAGGTGAAAGGTATCTGCATTAATGAGGTTTCAGTTTTATGCTCCCATAATTGTTATGGCTCCATTTTATAGAGTGCTGGGATTTTTAGTTTGGTGAAGCACTTAGAATTCACAGCTAAAGAGCTCTAGTCTACTCTTCTGAACTACACAGTTCCCAAGGTACCTCTGATTTCATCCACAATCTCTTTTCACAGAATATCTTGGAAACTGTAATTCAGGTGAATGCTCTAGGGCTCTCTAGCACAGAATTCAGAATACCTCACTAATCTATATACTACAGGGTTCCTTAGAATATAGCCCTGACAGTTTGATGTTAAACTAGTGGATGGCAGCTAGGGAAAAAGCCTTTTTATATGGATGCTCTAAAGTTTTGGATCTCCCTGTTTAGAGAGATACGCTTTAGCATCAAACTGCTATAACTGTGTAGTGTGGTTACATTCCAAATGGTATGAAAGTAACAAAGAGGATTTTTAAAAACAACTACTGCAATCACATTAAAGGAAATATGGGGACAGGACATATATAGTGTAGGGAGGGGAGAATTAAATAGAGGACAAGAGGAAGAATGAGGAAAACTGCTCTACAGTTACAAAACTGATTGGAGATTAAGGAAGCTATAATTGACACTGAAACTCCAGCTATGCATTTTGGGGTAGGCTTCAAACAGAGTAGAAGCTGTGTAGAGGAGCAAATGCTGAATGCATCCAGGGCCCAAGTAGTACTTTCTCAAGCTGTGTAGAGGAGCAAAGGCTGAATGTATCCAGGGCCCAAGTAGTACTTTCTCTGTTATGTCATTGCCTAATGAACCAAAGGACTCTTTCATCTACAGACTGCTACTATGCATAGTTTGTAAGTGGCCCCGTCCAGTGCCTGCGGCAAATCTGTCCTGCAAATTGTATGTCTTCAGCTAGGGATCAAATTTTAACTAATTCCTCTAAGCAGCTACAAGGATATTGCTTCTGGATAAGGAAGAAAACTCCTTCCCCCTGTGCAAAGCCTCTTGACTCTGATCCATAAAGGCTGAAAGTATGCTACCTGTGAAAATAAGAGGAAGGCTGCTCCACCTCACCTGCATCCTGGAAAACAAATCTGTTGGCCATAATGTGTATGTGATGCCAAGGGACTTTATAAGACTTTGTGAGACTAGTAGGCTGGATCTTGTTTTGAGCTCTCTCTTTCCTTCCCTCACCGGGAGTACCTTTCAATGGAATCCAAGATGACTGTTCAGAATCACTGCCAAAATAATAACAAATCAAATTAATACTAAAAAATGAAAAATGTAGGCCAAAATCCTGTGCTATTAGATGTAACTACGATGATGGAGCTCCACCATTGTTAGGCCATTTCCATTTGATGTTGTTATAACGCTATAGCAGCAGGTTGTCACTGGTCCAGGAGCCATGATTCTGTACTATGTCATCGCTGTCAAGCTGCTATTCTGCCCACCAAGTGTCACCAAACCGCCCTATTCTATTTCCAGGGATAAAAAACCTGTTAAGCACCTCCTGCAGCACTTCAATCCTCTCAGCCATCATAGTGCAGTAGCATTATAGCATTTGATACAGTTTCCTCTTATCATGAATCCAGCAGTGGGCAGGTTGTGGGTGTGCTCAGATTGTCTCTCCCTCTGTGGCTCCCATGGCATCATAAATTTGGAATCTATCATCTCTTTGTGTTTATTTTAAAAGTCTCCTTTGTGTTATAACTTTATTTTTTAAATACATTTTTAAGTGTTGTAACACTACAACATTGCTGTGCTAGTACAGCTTCCAAAGGGCAGGGGAAACCAGCTAATCAGGGCGGCTGGGTGGGGTGATGATGGGGAATGGGAGTGGCCAAGAAGACTGTAGTGTGGAAGGAGAACCCATGGCAATACTGGTACCCATACCCAGAAGGGTGCAGAAGGGAGCTTTCCTAACCTGACAGCATCATGCAACGTGTCATGCCACCATTGTAACAGTATAACGTGCTAACAACATCTAGGGTGGAAATGGCCTTAGTTATGTCTGATTATGTCATTCCTCAAAACCTACCTTTTCAGCCTGTCAGTGCCCAACAGAAGAGCTTCCAAGGTACTGCAGGTCAGGGCATTGGTCTCCAAGTTGCAGGGCACACTAAGAACAGGCAGCTGAAAAGACCAGGTCTTACTGCAACTGCTTGTCTTCAAGACATCCTGTGACCAGAAGGGAGGGCTAAATATAATTGCCCAAGCTGCAAATATGTGTTTTTGGCGTCACATTCGGTTATTAACAACCATAAATGTGTATCCCTAGCAGTTACAAAATGGTAAATCTAATTTATCATCTCATAGCTGCTGAACAGGATACCAGCCATAATTTGTTCAATTGTGTTTTAATATTCTAAAATCTTATGTCCTCTCCATTGAAAGGTGACTTTGTTGAGAGTTGTCCGAGTTTCAGTTTCAGAAACAAAGCGGGATGAAAATAAAACAAAATGTACCTGGTGGTGCCTTTTATTGCCCAGCTGTGCCTTCAAAACACTTCATGATAGCCATATTTAAATACCTGAAAGGATATTATGTAGAAGATGCAGAGAACTCATTTCCTGCTGCTCCAGAGACTAGAACATGAATGAATGGATTCAAACTACAAAAAAGAGGTTCCACTTAACATCAGGAAGAACTTCTTGACTGTAAGAACTGTTCAACAGTGGAACAGACATTCTTGGAGGGTAGATGACTCCCCTTCTTTGAAGGTCTTTAAACAGGGATTGAATGGACATATTTTCTGAGTTCTTTAGTTGTATTTTCCTGCATGGCAAGGGATTGGACCAGATGTTCTTCTAGCTCTATGATTCTGTGTTGAGAAGCCTCAATTGTGGTGGATAGCAGCTAAAGACATGGTGTGTGTGTGTGTGTGCGCGCGCGCGCGTATTCATGCAGAAGTAATTGATCTCTCTCTTTGGAGATGTTTGTTTTGTATTCTTTTTGAGCCATTATTGATTTTGAGACATCAGTCCAGGATGCTCTGCCTCCAATTGGCATTTGGATTGTCCTGGTTACTTCTCTCTTGTTTCTACTCCTTGGCTCCTAATCAGACCTGGCTGATCTGTGGGATATGGAAATTGCCCCAACAGTGTACACTAAGGTTCATAAACATTCTCTCAGCCTTGGTAGGGCAATGTTGGCTCTCATATTTGGTAGGAAACCATGCATAATGAAATGAGAGGGACAACGTATACAGTGCTGTTGGCAGAAAACCCAGGATGCAAATTGATTATTGGAGACCTACTCTGTCTTCAGATTAGAAATAAGATGGTGGTGTGGTGGTGGTGGTGGTGGTGATGATATGCAATCACATTTGTGTAGAATTAACAAAGTAAAGTGGTTTGGGGGAACTACAGTTCTGCGACACCACCATCTGTCTATGGTACGTCCTAGTGTTTTGTTCTGTGTTGTTTTGTTCTATTATGCTATTTTCCATGTGCATGAAACCAAAGGATTAGAGTAATATTGTTATAGGTTGGACACTTTATTTTGTGTGTATTTTGCAAAATTAAGTCTTTGAAGCCTGTATATTGGAAAATGAAAAAGAAATAAGTGTGATTAATGTCTTCATAGAGTAAAAAGCCAAATGTCTGTGTGTCAGACAGTGAGAAAGTACAGGCTTATTATCTGGCTTTGGGTATTCAGCCACTATAAAAAAAAATCTGAAAAGGCATACTGCTTTGTTACAGTAGTCCTTAATTATACTAAATCATACATAATGCAATCATCCGATGGTAGCTAGCTAGAAAAATGGAGATCAGCTGAACTCTCATATAATTGGTTATTTAATGGCCTCATACAGATGGACAGATTCACTCTTATTTGACTATATACTTACTGGCCATGTACACAAGGCAGGAAAACTAATTTCCCACTGGTTGTAACAGAGTGGTTAACAATCACTTCTGATTGGTGGAGATAAGACCAAGGGTAGTCTAGAGATGTAAAAGCTATCCTCAGTTTAAGACTGCTCCTAATAACAAAACAAAACAAAATCAGTCCTGCAGTCTAAAGAGATGGGGTGGGAAACCATGCCTCTTTCAATATGTCATCAGTATATTGGTGACACTTGGTTCTTTTGATCCTTGTTAGCTGTTTTCAAGGAAGCAGTTAACACTTTGAACCTGAGATCAAGAAAGGGCTGGATTTGAGTGAACATACTGAGACCAAATCTAGGCTGTTAGTCAACAGAAAACTTGGCTTCAACCTGTTCAGTTTGGGACTGCATTCATCCTGAAATATCAGCTTCATTGCTTGGGAATCCCTTTGGAGTATAAACTGTCTGGATTCTCTAAGAATGAACCCAAACTATGCAATTAGAACACTTTGATGCCATTTTAATAGCAATGGTTCTATCCTGTGGAATGCAAGGATGAGTATTTTCATGAGATACATAGAATTCTCTGCCAGATGGCAATAGTTGTAGTTCAGAGGAGTTCAGGGGGAAGTCTTAAGTCTCTTATCAAAATGCAAATCCCAGGGCTCTATAGCATGGAGCCATGACAATTAAAGGAGTAAAGTAGAGGTGGAGCAAGGGAGAGGTCACATTATGGTAGGTCCATACCTCTCCAGTCCAGGGACACAGCCACCATGCCAACACAAAGTTAGTTCTGGAGTAGGGTAGTCCTAGGTCATTTCCAACAACCCTAGTTTGAAATACATTTAGTTTCAACACAGATTCAGCTGGCCCAGTGTTGGCTCAGCTGGCCCTCAGCTATCTTGGTGAGCTTGGATTGTGTTCCATGGATGTGAACTGACAAAAAATTTGTCACTCTCTTGCTAGGACACCACTAGTCTCCCTAAAAGTTCTTGCCTTCAACAAGAGAATGCGATAAGGAGTGCTTTCCTTTCAAAGGAATTTTCTGTAGTTTCTGCAAAACAAAAAGTCTCTGCGCAGAACTAGAGCCTTTTTCTTTTCTGAAGCAAAGCACATCCATGTCAAGCACAGGAGGACTGGTTAATTGATGAAAAAAGTCTTGAAAAGGGCTGATAAATAAAGAAGATGATGAAAAATTAGTTCTGTAGCATTCACAATTGCAGTTATTGTAGGTTTGTAGAGTGTGGATTTGGGCAAATTGCTGAAAACGGCAGAAGAAATCTCACCATCTCACAGTCAGGAATAAAATTTTGACAAGCAAGGATTTACATTCCTTGTTAAGATACAGCTTTTTTACATGGCAGTTTCAAAAGTTATCATGGTTTTTAATGTTGCTTATAGTGTTTCGTAACATTTTAAAAATCTGATTACTGTTTTATCTTTTGAATTGTCTCTATGGAATGGATTACTTTCATTAAAATGGAATGGAAATATGTTAAGGGAATAAGCAGCTAAATAAAGATTCACCAAGGTAAGAGGAATGAATCCTGTATAAGTCATACTTAGTTAATTAGAGCTCTCTAGTTAATTAGAGCTAGAACTCTTTTAAAATAATTGAGTTGTTTTGAAAGGGAAAAACAGATCATTGATGGTCCCAATACTACAATTTACAAAGTACTCTCCCGAGGCACCTACATTATGGGACAGATTGCTTCTTTGATCATACCACTTGAAAACTTAAAGGAGTTTCATAAAATTGCTTATAACCGCACGCAGCCAAGCCATATATGCATCTGGAGTTGATCAGCAAAACTCTTCTCTAATTAATCATATAATGTTAAGTGAAGCACTGGCTTTAAAAATATGCACACATATTCTGGGAGATTTTCTTTGATGGAAGGCCAACGTTCTGAAGAGTGGAAAGTGACAACAAGGACACTCCTGTTCCAAAAGGAGTCATAAGATCAGGAGAACGGTTGTTGTCAGCACTGGTGGAAGTTCTGTGTTCAGTGATACTGCTTTTAATGATAGTTGATGAGTAGCAGGGAGAAGACTTTTGCAACATTCATAATTGGATTAAGGAAGAAAACTACTTTAATGGGATTTTTGACACAGGGGAGGTCTTTGTTAAACCAAGGCATTATGAATCTTTAAAAATCTTTGGCTCACTCTCTGCTATGGAGTAAATCAGGCTGAATTGGAAAGTCATGGGGAGGATCATTTCCCTTGGTACACAAATCAGGCACAATTATTAATAACATCTTGCAGTGAATCTACACAATTTCTCCTGCATTGTGGTTGTTGCATCCACATCTTTATGACACCATTGCTTTTAAAGAATCATAGAGTTGGAAGAGACTACAATGACCATTGAGTCCAACCCACTGCCATGCAGGAACACACACTCAAAGCATCCCCGGTAAATGACCATCTAGTCCAGATCTGCACAACTTGGCAGCAGGTAAGGGCTGAAATTAAATAGGCTAAACTTTTTCGGGCTGCAGATAGGTTTTTAGTACCTCACTAAAGTTGTAATAATGATGTAATAATAATATGTTTTTATTTGCAAAATAGTTTAATTATTAATTATACTATAATTATTATAGTATAATTCATGATTAAACAATTTTGCAAGTAAAATAAACCATATTATAAAAAAAGGAAATTAGGGAAGTTTTTCCTAATGTTTAAGTGGAACTTCTTTTCCTGCATTTTGAAGCCTCTTCTGTGTCCTAGAGCCCAGGGAGGCAGAAATCACCTCCTTTCTTGCCCCCTCCAGCCCCAGCTAGTCTTCTCCTTTTCCTGGGCACTTACGCCCTCACTTCCCATCGAAGGGAAATGGAAAGAGAAGAAGCAACTGTCGCCATCTTGCGCAAAGGCAAAAGGTAGCATCAGCTCAGCTCTCTGCTGCCCTCTGGAGGGAAGGAGGAGGGAATAGCCCAGCCGGGTTCATTCAAAACCATCAGCAACCTAATTGCTGCAACCTTTTTCAGCCCTTGCACTCATGAACGATGCAGGCTGCACAAAATCCTTTGGTGGGCCGCAAGCAGCCCACAGTCTGTATGTTGTGCAGGCCTGATCTAGTCTCTGTTTAAAAACCTCCAAAGAAAATGACTCTATCACACTCCAAGGCAGCATATTCCACTGTTGAATGGCTCTTACCATCAGGAAGTTCTTTCACATTTTAGTAATTGATAACTACTGAGGAAAAGTATAGATCCAAAGAACTGACTTTCCTTGGCACTGCTTTGTGGACTCTGGGAGCTCAAAATTTCTGCAGGTCTGGATTGGGATATAGGAGAGAATAACTACAAAATGACAAAATGACACAGATATCTGCCTCCTCTCTAATGCTTTGATTATTTATTGAACAATTGTAGGAAGGGGTATTATTTGAACTCCTACGCAAACTATTTATCAATCATCCATAAATTCATACTTTAATGAGTTTTGCAATGGAATTCTCCAATTTCAAAACAGGCATCAAAATGTATAACAGAGGTAAGAGTATGTAAAAATGAATATATCTTTGAAAATAATGTTAAAATCCATTAGGTAGGAAAACTACCCATAAAAATGTATATATCGGGGGGAGAAGGAATGCACTAGGAGAAATATTCACAATGTGACATAAACCTGTTTATGTAATCTTTTAAAATGATCTCAGGACCAGAAACAACTAAACATAAGACTGGAAAAAGGGAAAGCAGAATAACTGCAATTCTCAGAGTAGTTCACTCCAAATTTAACTGTAGTAATGCATGAATAAAGGTCTGTGTCCTATTTTTGTGGTCTCTTTGTTTCCTTGACATCTTTTCTTGGAGAAATTACAGGGAACCATAGGACATCCCATTTTTCTAACATCTCTCTTTGAGCTTAAAATAAGGTCAGAATAACAGAGAACCTCTCAGAGCTTTAGAAAAAGTTCCCTTTTGGACTACAGTTCCCAGAATCCATAACTAGCATCACCATTGACTATGCTGGTTGAAAATTCTGGGAGATGTCCAAAAATAATTTTTCCGAGCTCTGCAGTCTTCCAGGGAAGCGTGTTCTCTGGTAAGTGCGGTTAACTCTAGTTATTTTTTAAAAAATAATTCTTTTGTGAAATGTTGGCTAGCTCATTTATATCTTTCTTATTTGATTTTTTGTGGGGGAGGAATATTTGAAATCCCATGTACTGGTATGTCTTGCTATCCAGACTCCCTTTAAAGTTACTCTCTTATATCATTATATCTTCTGAGCCTGGAAAACCTATGAGAACAAGCTATTTGGTGAAGTTTCCAGGACTTCCTGACAAAACACCGCAAAAGCATAATTGCTTCTGGTATTTTGTCACTTTTCCTTACAGTCCCATCTGGAATCCAGAAGTTGAGAAGCAGTATGGAAATTAAAAAATAGTTGGAAAGCTGAAAAGTTCACCAAATGTTTTAGAGCTGCTAAGATGATCCAGTTTCAGAAATGGAAAAAGAAGAGATTTTGGTGTATTCTGATTTCTTTTCCAACTGTAAACTTTGTGCAGGCTTTCAACCAAGCACACTCAGTTTAGCCTTTCAAAAGAATACTATCCACCTGCTGTCCAAACATCAGATTAAACCAGGGTAGGCAAAGTATGGCCTGCAGACTAAATACTCTCACTCAATCACTTCTAGGAGTGGAAAAAAAGACCTCATAAGCTTACAAAAAAGCCCAAATGATCAAAGGTGCACCCAGAGAGTGTGACTACCTATTTGAAATCAATTTTTTTCTATGTATGTGTATGTAGAGAGTAGACAGGGTAGAGGCAGCTCTAGATTTCTGGAAGTTTCTCACCCCATCTTGAACTGTGATCTTGAAGAGTTTCTGCCCAAATACCTGAGTGATTCTAGAGCTCAGATTTTCTGGCTTGCCACCAATTGGTCAAGATGTTACTCTGTGTTTTGGGGGTCCCGGAAGGGGTGCCCAGATTGCCAATTAAAATACCAATTGGGGAAAATTAGCTGGAACACTGTTTTGGCTAGCAAGAGGCAGGGTAACTTCGCAAGGATCTTTAAACCCAATGTATACAGCAGCGGGTCAGAGAGCAGCTAGACAAGGTTTTCCAAATAACAGACAATTCTTTATTAAAGACAAAAATACGAAAGACAAGACATAGACTAACTAACTTGGAAAGAGAAACGGAGGTTTGTTGGGAAATGCAATACGACCTGTCTCGTGGTCCTGGAGAGAAGAGGGGTTCCGGGGAAGAAAGCTCAGCCTGGGGAGTTGAGGGGAGTCCCTTAGACGACCGGCAGCAAGGTGGGATGGCAGTCCAAAGTGATCCGAAGACAGTTTGAAAGTGAGGGGTTTTTATAGAGGAGTTTGTGCCTTTTCGCTATGGCAAACCAGGTGAGAACAAAAGGAGTTTTGGCGCTGGACAAAGGATTTGGAAAGGTCAAGTTTAACATGATTGGATTAGCGTTTGAAGACAATAGCGTGGCCGGGACATTGATGGCCCAACATAAAAGAGTAGCTTGGCTGAGAGCCGGGCGGCTATTGTGTAGTTTGCGGCTGAAAGTCCCCTGAAGCTGGGAGCGGAGTTTAGGCTGCTGGCCTCAATAGAGTCTGGAATGTAAAACCATTAGTGGCTGCACTCATGTCCGTGCTTGTCCAGAGGACCTTGCAAACACGTGGAGTGTGGTAACTGCAAGCCAGTCCAGCTAAGGTCGAATTAGATGATATCAAAGTGATATCTGGGGGTCCTCACCCAGGGTGCCATACCAGAAGTAACAAAGAGGTATGTCTCTTTTCGTAATGTGCTGCCTGAGACAAAGGACAAAATGGTGGTTCTTTCCATTTCATGTACAAAAGCTATCAAGACATTACAGCTCCACTTTATTATAACATTGTTAATGGCTTAATCTTTTCTACCATACCTAAAGACAGCTTGCTAGTTTACTAGAAACAGGCTAGTCCTGTTGTCTCTGTTGTCTTCTAGCATTCATACCCCCAACTGTCCTGATTTGGCTAGGACTGTGTTGGTTAATTCTCTGTCATTCCACTTTCTCAGCTGCTTTTAAAATGTCCCAGTTTTTTTCTTCTCTTTCTGTTCCCCCCATTTGTCCTCTGCTTCAGCTGTTGTAAAATGAGTTCAGTGTGCAAAAGTAGTTCACACTCAGTTAATAGGAGGGAGAGGAGGGGAGAGGGTGGAATCTTGCCTTTCCCAGTAGGTGCAGGCAAAAGCAAACAGCTGCAGCCTCTCTGAGCTTGTGTGTTCTTCCCCATTCATAACATTTGCCATCTTGACTGCACTCTGATGCCGCTTGGTCACATGTGTCCTGATTTTCATCTGTTAAGTGTTGGAGGGTATGAGCATCTTGCTACTGTTCTCAGCCCTCTTAACTACTCTTTCTGGTGTGTGAGAAGAAGAAGGAAAATGGGAAAGAAAGACATGGGCCCTTTTCGCACGGGCTTTCTGTCATGCGACAGCCCCGTGAGCCTCGCGGGAGTGGGAGCGTCGCTCTGCACGACGCACTCCCACTTCCACCGGGCTCACGGGGCTGAAGCGGCGCGATCGCGGGTTTTTTGATTTTCGCCTCAAAGCTAAAATCACCTGCACTCGCGCAACGCTCCTAGCGCTCGCGCGCACTTACCTCCTGTGCGGAGCGTTGGGGAGGCGGCCGGGTCACGCTTCCTTCCCTCCGCCCCTGCGGAAGGAAGGGGCAGGGCGGGGCGCTAACGCGACGGATGCGACACCTCCTGCTTCGCGCGCGCGGGGGGGGGAACGGCTGCGACACCTCCTGCTTCGCGAGCGCGCGGGTGGGAACGGACGCGACAGGCTCCTGATTCGCCCGGGGGGGCGGCTCGTACGTCGCTGCTGCTTCCTCCCTCGTTCCTTCGCCTGCAGAAGGAAGGAGGGGGAAGCGGCAGCCTCCCGGAAAAGGCTTCTTGCGCGAGCCGCCCTCTCCCCTTGCGCGAGAAGCCTTAATGCGAAAAGGGCCATGGTCCTTAATGGGTTTTGGTAGAATATGATATAAAAAAATCAATTTCAGGGTCATGTGGGAAAATTGTTTATTCTTTATTATCATAAGAGATTCTTACTTTCTGAAGCAGAGCCTGCTGTCCCACAAGGCAAGGGGATGTGACTGCCTGAGACAAGAAATTTTGTGTGTCTTTGAAAGCTAGCATATTGTTGACTATTTAATTTAATTCTGTTGTATTTTACTGCCATGGAGGGGAGAGAGTTCTTTATGGAATTTTCTGCTCTGCACTTTGAATTGAGTGATGAGAAAGCAGCATTTGTTGTTCCCCATTCATTCTTCCACTTTCTGGCAGCATGGAAATGGCTGTGCTGGGGAAGGATGCTGCACTGCTCAAAAAGTTGGTCTGGGGTGGACTTTTCATCATTGTGTGGTTGTAGGAGAATTCCGACCTGTGCAACAACTGTACAACATGACTCAAACAACATCATAATTCATGAACTGGATGGCAGCTGTTGTAGTTATGTAACAGGAAGACTTTTATGTAAAACTGTGTACAGGATCAGATCACTGCAATTCCTGGTATTGCTTTTCTCAGCTTTTTTTAAAAATGGAAATAAGCTTCATGACCTTATAGAAGACTAGTAGTTTCAAGCCCAGAAATACCTCGTGATGCTTAATTTTGGCTAGAGTTCAGAAAAGCCCCCCTCGCTCTGCTTTTGTATAACTGAGCATGAAATCATGTGAGCTTCTTAATGTGAGACAAATTTACCACCTAAATGAGAACTAGGACAGTAAAGATTATGAACTCAGTCACTTCCTCAGCCTACATGACAGGGAAAGACCAGAGGACACTGAGAACTCTTTGACCCAGGAAAATTATTTTGATTTCATTCCACCTTTCCTTTCATCCTAAACTGTATGACTAGGGCCCAGTTAAAAAACATAGGGTTAATTTGTTTTTTCTTAGCACTTATTTTTATTGGAAACCTTTTGGCTTCTACTGGCATTTTGCCCCTCCCTTCCTCCTTCCCAAAAATTCAACTACATTTTCAATTACAGTAAATAATGATGACTCATGTAATGTAATCTGTTTGTTATGATTAATAGCATTCAAATTGTTTGACTTAACTTGTACAAAGTATTAATTTTCAAAACCTGGTAACATGAAGTAATTGAAGCTGGGTATTCACTTTAGTTTTAACAGCCCAGTGAAGCAAACTGTGTCAGCCCCTTACTTCCCCTTTCATCCAGAGCATAGCTACATTTTCTTTATGGATTTTAAGGGCTAGAAAAGCCCTATCTGGGCATTATTTCTCACACAATTGGCACTCATATAGGGAGGAGAACAGGACCAAGCCTACTAGTTTTGCTACACCATTGTGTCCCTGCTGGCTCCAGCCCTTTTCTGTCCAGACATGGGATGGAGCCTATGACATCTATGATGGATGACCTGCCCAACGGACCCAGGGTTCCTGTTGCAGATGGATGCCCAGATCTGACAGTGCGGTGGGGCTACCAGGCTCAGGCTGACTGGTCAAATAGAGTTGTGGAGCTGATAACTAAACAGACCTAGAAACACATGAAAGGGACTATGAGGAAGTTGTGCAGAGCAATCCAGGAGAACAATGCTCTGCTTTGAAAAGCTAAAAGCGAACTTTTGGTGAAATAGCAGTAGTTTGAAAAAGTTATTTTCCAGCCACTATGTAACTTTTCCAAGCTCTGAAGAGAAACAATGGCTATTTTGAAACTAAGACTCTTTCTGCTCCACTCTCCCAACCTGCCACGGGGATGGGAGAAGGATGGGACCACAATGACTGTTCTGCATGATGTTGTCACGGCCCCATCCTTCTCCCGTCCCCAGGCAGAACAATCACAGGGTAAATCATTGATGGGTTTTGTGATAGATGATGGTTCAGAGGTCGATGAGCAATTGATTGTGCCAGAAACAGAGCCGGTGATAGACCAAACTATCTTGCCAACACCCCCATCAGCAGAAAGAAAAGCTAAGACAGAGGGCTTTTCCACACTTTGGGGGGAAAATGGAACAGTCTGTTACTCACCGGACTGGCACGCTCCCCCCCCGACGAACCACGCCGATCCGGAGCAGCGCGTGCCTGCGCTACACACTCTCCGGAGACGAAAATGGAGGCTTCTGGTTGGTGGAGGCTCTCCACCAACTGGAGAAGCTCGCCAGCCGGAAGCCTGCCCCCGGAAGATCTGCAGCCTCGTGCTGGTGCGAGCCTGCAGATCTACACTTAGCACAGCGATGGACTGGGGTGCGCCGGGCTATTGAAAGTCCGAGTTAAGTCGGTCTTTCAATAGCATGGTGAACCACCAGTTCTGGGCGTTCTGGAGCAGGCTGAAGTCCGGACATACAGTAAGTAGTCTGGACCCAGTTCGCCCCCAAGTGCAAATGTCCTCAGCGGAGGACGCGCCGCCCCATTTTAAAAATAAAATGTGGAAAAGACCAGAGTTGTTGCAGCCAGTGCCAGAGGGAGAAGGGACCAGCAATGATTTATTTGAATTAGATCCATCTTTGCCCCCAGTCTCCAATCACAGAGGAGACAAAAAAGAGCAGCTGAGAGGGAAGCTGTTTTGGTGAGATTGAGAAAACAGAACAATGATGAGTAATACCCATTTTCTCGGCTATAAGTCTGTCAGTGTGGCTTGCTATTTGCTTGTAGCGAACTGCGACTCAAGCTCTCATGACCCTTGTGTTCCAGCTCTTTTAACCCTTTTTGGACAGACCTTCAGCACTCTAACTTTTTGGATTTGACCTTGACTTCAGCTCTGCCCAGTGTTTCTACTTGTTTGCATGGAACACTCCCCACTGCCTCTTCCCCTTGGACAAGTAATATCACCTTCCTTCCCTTGCTGGCAGAGAGACACAGGCTGGCACTATTTCCGCACTAGACTGTTCTAGCACTATGATTAGACTTTCAACATCCTATGGAATCCTGGGGTTTGCAGTTTCGGGAGGGGCCGGCTGGAAACCTCAGGATTCCATAGGACGTTGAAAGTCTAATCATAGCGCTAGAACAGTCTAGTGTGGAAATGGCCTGGGAGTTGAACTGTTACAGGTTTTCCCCATCAATGTCCTGTGATTGTGTTATCATCCCACATTTACCTGGTGTGGGGAGGGTCTGGAAGTGTAATGGCTACACTTCTTCCCTCAGTGCAGCCTGGGACAGTACCCGACTGCACTGTGGCAAAAAGAGTTAGGGCCATTGTGCTTCCTGAATCCTGGAAGCACCAGGTGCAGAGGGGAGTGCTCCCATCGCACTCCCCTCCAAGCAGAGCCACTGCTGGGATTCCCAGAGGACACCGCTGGGAACAGGTAAAGTGTGAAAAGGGCCTAAGGCTGAAAAGTAGCTTTCAGACCCTCCAGAAGAGTATCCATCATGTGTTTCTGCTCATTAAAGACCCCAGAGCCTGATTTTTTCTTTTTCTTTTAGAAGCTCAGTGTAGGTTCATTTGATTGGCCCATATGTGTCACTATTTGCAGTGTCAGAACCGCTCCACCCAATACATGCAAACATTCTCTTCACAGAGCTCCTGTAGCCCATTAGATGTGTTATGTGAAATCTTTCTCACATATTTTAAGAAGTTCTATAGATATGTTGGTAGCATGTACAAAATTTATTCCAAACAATCACAATAATCTGAGCTGTACACGACAAACTTTCCAAAATAGCTAAAACCATCTGCATTGAAGAGAAGGAAGCTAAAGAGAGGAACTGAATCCAGTACAATCCAGTCTGTTCTCCAGATTTTGAGCATTTTTGAAAGGGGTCAACATACAAGATTGTGGTTGCATACTATATATTTAGAGACCTGCTTCCATGTGTGCAGTATTTCAGTGATATCCAGGTGCTGAGATATGAAACAATCCTTGCTTGAGACCATTCTGCTCATTTTATTTCCTTCATGTGTTCTTAGTAGTAAAGTACACTCAGAACCGTAAAATAAAAATAATTGTTTCAGCATTTATATAATCTGATCTTATCTGAAAAGCACTTATAAATTATGTTATTTATTTTTTTGTTATAATTTGGTTTCATGTGCAAAGCTGTCTACAGTTCTTATCTCTTGTTTTCCTCATTTCAAGAAATGGAGGCAAAAGATAGAGACTAATACAAGTGCACTCAGCATCTTATAAATGAGCTGAGGTTTCAGAATCTCCGCAATGGCACACTATTTATTTTAGTAATAATTTTTGCTCAGACATTGGACCTCATCTTTGAATACTAATTACATTACGTTAACCAGCTTTTAAAAAATTAAACCAAAACATAAAGTTTCTCCAAATGAAACATTGTGTAATTCGGGAGACATTTTCCAGCACTCAATACCTGGGGGAATTTTCCTTTGCTACACTGTATGTTCCTGTGCTTTGAGGCCTCCTTGGAGTAATGGTAGTTGTGAATAACAAATGCAATAGCCATAGGAGAAAACATTAGGAAGAAGGATAGGAAGAGCAAAAGAGGAAGGGCCTTTCTGCACTACACTGTTATAGTGCTATTATTCCACTTTCAACACCCTATGGAAACCTGGGGTTTGCAGTTTTGGGACAAGCAGTTAGAATTCTCAGGCTATTTCCACACTACACTCTTATAGCGCGATTATTCTGCTTTCAACATCCTATGGAATTCTGGGTCTTGCAGTTTAGGGAGGGACCAACAAGTCCCAGAATGAGCCCCAGGATGTTGAAAGTGGAATAATCGCGCTATAAGAGTGTAGTGGGGAAATGGCCTCAGTCAGAGAGCTCATTGGCCTCAGTAAACTACAAATCCCAGAATTCCACAGGATGTTGAAAACGGAATAATAGCACTATACCACTGCAGTGTGGAAAGACCCAAAATCTCTAGTGTGCTGCCTCATGGTAGCACAGGAGGGAGTAGCAGTATGCGTGAGACAGGAAGTGGATGGAGAGAAGAGGGCAAGAGGCAAAAAAGACAACAGAAGGAGTGTTTGTCAGGGGGATAGAACAAGTGAGCTAGATAAAGGCAAAGAAAGAGAGAGAGAGAGAGAGTGAGAAAGAAAGAAAGAAAGAAAGAAAGAAAGAAAGAAAGAAAGAAAGAAAGAGAAGGAAGAAGGAGATAAAGACTGAACAATATACGGAGGATGAGGAGACTTAAGGAGTTTGTGGTGTTAAAGGAGAAGATGAAGAAAAATGACTCCAGAAATCAACTGCAACAGCAAGGATACAGGTGTTCCAGAAATTATGAGAGAAGAAAAGGTCATGTAGAAAGTGGGGTGGGGAAAAATCAGGAAAAGTGGGTTCCAGTTGCCTGAGCAAAAAGTAACAGGGTAGGGAATTGTGGGAGCTGTAGTCCAAAAAATAGCTTTTCCAAATTCTGACGCTTGCAAGCATTGGACCTGTGGAATCTCAGTAAATAAATAAATAAGTATAACTTGTTTGCATAATCAATTAAAATTTCTTTAATTAGATGATAGCCATAATTTCTATCCATCCAATGATAATTGCTGTGCTGATTACATATATCTATATATATCGCTATATATATATCTATGTGTGTGTGTGCGCGTGTGCGCATGCATATGCATGCACACACATACACAAAGAAGAAAGACCATAGTGAATGACATACATTCCTAAAGGAGTAACAAGTTGTGCAATGGACCTAGGAAAATTTTGCAGCATACCTGGAGAACCTGCTGTGCAACATTGCAAGCAATACAAATTCCCAATGACAGCAAAAACAAACAAAACAAAACAGCCTTAGCAATTATCCTATAAATTCTCTCAAGCGGGAAAATAATGATCCAGAAAGTTTTCTCTTCATGTAGAATCACCGATGGATTCAATCAGAACTAAGAGGCACTCTCTCTTGCACTTTTTGTTTTTAAAACATTCTCCTATTATCTCATTTACAAAATTAGAATGTACCTGGCTTCTTTAATAACCTTTTATCATTAAGATAACCTTTCTTCATTAAGACTGAAGAGAAAAAAAAACATGAGCAGAACCGCACTTGTACCTACATGTAGAGGAAGAAGTGTAACAACACGTGCAAGACAATGCGTTGAATACTGTGGAAATCCTTGAAAATGACTTTTTGTACAGCTCCTAGGATCTGTGGTTGTGGACCATGCGGTTTGTAGTAAAAAAAAAAAAAAAAAGGGTTTCCAAACCTCAAGAGAGGTTGGAGGGTAGACAGGAGATAAAGCAATAATTGTTTTCTCTCTGTAGGTCATGAGAAGTGGAATTGTAACTGCCTTTCAGATTTTCAGGGAGTGTTTTTTTTTTCCTTTGGGTATGTACTGGTGTATTTTGTTCCCTACCGATGGGTGTGGTGGAACCATCTGGGCAGGAAAGGGTATATTTGCCAGAGCTGGAGTTCTGACATAATGTTCTCTCTGTATAATATCTCCACTGGGATGTGTAAAAGAAAGAGAAGCTGGAGCTTAGAACCTCATAGGTGAGAGGCCAAGTTCTATCCCTTATGAACACTCCTCATTAGTAGTCTTTGGGGCAACCTCCCCCCCACACTTCTGTTTTCTTCTCCCCTTGCAAATAAATGAAGATGGTGATGTCTTGATTTTGATAAACAGGTATAGGAGGAACCATCCTCGGTAGTTGGCAGTAGTTTCATTTAACCTGTCTCACTGAAAGGATGCATTCTTGAAACTGATAGAGGCTCATCCCTTGTTATGGCCCCAGTGCTCTAAGAGAAGCACACTGAGAAACAGATTGAGTTGGAGATGAAAGAAGGTTTTTCCTCTCTCTCTTTTTTTTAAATGTAAGGAAGGATTTGAAAAGTTAAATCTTTCACCTGTTGACACACACTGTGTTAACATAAGATGACACACAGAGTTAAAGGACAGATTTCAGAGGAGAAGAACAGACGGAATAAAGACAGGAGAGTCAGTGTCTGCTGTCACCCATTTGTAATTTTGAACACGAGGAAACAACCTTCCTTTGCTGCAGTGCTGGAACAAGTCACACACACATTTCCTTGAGCAAGCCTCGTTTCCCTTCTTAAACCAGAAGCAGAGAGAGAACAAAGAAATAAGATCTGTTGTTTCTGCTTCCCCTTGCTTCTGGGAAATATAAAATTAGCCTCATAAATGTTGCTTTTCTGTTTTTATATACTGGTATGTAAAATTGTTTTCCAAATTCTGACCAGCTTCTTGTTAGTGACATATGCAAGCATTAAGTCCAACAAACACCTATGTATGTCTTTTTTTTTTTTTTCATTGCAGATGTTGGTTTTCTCTTCCTTCCCCTGCAATGACCAAAGCACCCCCCAGGCCTTACTGTTTCATTTGGATAGTCACACTCCAGCCATTTCCTCTGTGGAATCCTGGGGTTTGCAGTATAAGGAGGGGCCTGACCTGGCTCCTCCCTAAACTGCAAACCCCAGGAGTCCATAGGATGTTGAAAGTGGAATAATTGCACAATAACAATATAGTGTGGAAATGGCCAGTATCTCACTCTGTGAAATGTTAGTGATTTGAAGAACGAAGAAAATTTTCATTGAGAGGTCAATTTTTTATTTGGGGGTCATGTCTTCATCTCCTCCCCCCATTATACTCCTGCATGCAAAGTTTAATGAGGACTAAATTGCATGAAAGTGCTATAAATGTGTGGATTTAAAACAAAGCAGATAAGGAAATGTGGTGGAATGAACTTGCTTGTGGAAAAAAGTATGAAAAGTATGTAGAAAGTGAAACAGCCAGATGTATTCATCCCTAGGTTTTCATCCTCAAGCTGTACATAGTTTTGGTGAACATTTCTTATCTTACTATTGATGGCAACTATAAATAGTGAGACACTGAGTTGCCCGTAGGCCATTTACAGTATCCACAGCTTTATTTAGATTCTAGTTGTGCAGAAATGGAACCGCATAACACTAGGTCAGGAGTTCACAGATTAATTGGTTTATTTATCCACACTAGCAGAACACATTTAGCTGTAAGCAAATCCAAGAAAATTATACCTCTCACATATTGCCCCTTTGGGCTAGCCAAGTGGTCAGTCTGTTTACTGGAGGAGGAGAGTACAAAGACAGGACTGATTGCCTCAATAGCAGGAAGACTGGATGAGACATCTGAGGTTATGTCTGTTTTGAAGGAATGGAGAAAGGCCTAGTACAATTGCCACTAGGATAGAAAAGCCAAAGTTCAGAAAAGTCTTTGAACATCTCTACCTCCTTGGGATGTCCCCCCCCCACTCTCTCTCTCTCTCTCTGTGTATCTTCAGTCCAGGCTGATTCTAGTCACAGCTTGGAAATCACTATTTTGGACTTTTAACTGTGGTGCCTGAGGGATTATGCAAGCTGTGACCCCAAAAAGTTCTTCTCCGAGTAATGTTTCTAAAATGCAAAGTGTCCTGTTTAGTTCAAGCCACGTATGCACATAGGCTAGTGCTAGTGCGTATGTGTGTATGCACATAGACTAGTGCATTTCACAGCTTCCTGTTATGATGGCTTAGCCAAGCGGCTTAAGCAGATGTCCAAGCAGATCTAGCCACCTTTGTTAGAATCAAAAAACTAGAAGACATCACAATGGCCATTGAGTGCAACTCCCTTCCATGCAGGAACACACACTCAAAGTACCCCCAGCAAATGCCTATCCAGCCTCTGCTCAAAAACCTCCGAAGAAGGTGAGTCCACTACATTCTTATCTCTTTTTATGATAGACTTACTAGCTTGATAGATGAAGGGAATGCTGTGGATGTAGCATATCTCGATTTCAGTAAGGCCTTTGACAAAGTTCCCCATGACATTCTTGCAAAGAAGCTAGTAAAATGTGGGCTGGACAGGGCTACTGTTAGTTGGATTTGTAATTGGTTGACCGACCGAACCCAAAGGGTGATCACGAATGGCTGCTTTTCACCCTGGAGAGAAGTGACTAGCGGGGTGCCACAGGGTTCTGTCCTAGGCCCAGTGCTGTTCAACATTTTTATCAATGACTTGGATGAAGGAATAGAGGGCATGCTCATCAAATTTGCAGATGATACCAAATTGGGAGGGGTTGCTAATACGCCAGAGGACAGGATCAAAATTCAAAATGACCTGGATAGATTGGAGAGCTGGGCCAAGGCGAACAAAATGAAATTCAACAGAGAGAAGTGTAAGGTCCTACATTTAGGTAGAAAAAATGGAATACAGAAATATAGGATGGGGGACACGTGGCTGGATAGCAGTACGTGTGAAAGGGATCTAGGAGTCTTCATAGACCACAAGCTGAACATGGGTCAGCAGTGTGATGCGGTGGCCAAGAAAGCCAATGCAATTCTTGGCTGCATCAATAGGAGTATGGTGTCTAGATCGAGGGAGGTACTGGTACCACTCTACTCTGCTTTGCTTAGACCTCATCTTGAATACTGTGTCCAGTTCTGGGCACCCCAATTCAAGAAGGACATGGTCAAGCTGGAGCAAGTCCAGAGGAGGGTGACCAAAATGGTGAGAGGCCTGGAAGTCAGGCCCTATGAGGATAGACTTAGAGAGCTGGGTATGTTTAGTCTGCAGAAGAGAAGGTTAAGAGGGGACATGATAGCCATGTTTAAATATTTGAAGGGATGCCACGTAGAGGAAGGAGAGGGCTTGTTTTCTGCTGCTCCAGAGACCAGGACAAGGAGCAATGGATTCAAGCTGCAGGATTCCACCTGAACCTCAGGAAGAACTTCCTGACAGTCAGGGCTGTTCGGCAGTGGAATATGCTGCCTCGAAATGTAGTGGAGTCTCCTTCCTTGGAGGTTTTTAAGCAGAGGCTTGATGGTCATCTGTCAGGATTGCTTTGAGGGTGTTCCTGCATGGCAGGGGGTTGGACTGGATGGCCTGTGTGGTCTCTTCCAACTCTAGATTTCTATGATTCTATGATTCTGAGGCAGCATATGCAGACAAGTTTAAATAAGCGTGTTAGCTGAACTACTGACAGTGGTTAATCTTAAATATGGTTTTCTGATTTCTCAGTTTCATACATCATGGTTTGAACTCAGCTTGTTTTAAACAAACCATAGTTACTGATCATAGTTTCTCAGGTTCAAATCACATAAACCTCATCAATCAAAAATGGAGGAAATAATTCTGAACTTCTTGGGACTGCAGTAGTGGAGGTAAAGAAAGGAGGTACACAAACATGGGAGGCAGAGATGCTGGTTTGCATCAAAATGAACTGTGTTTTATTGTGGCATCAAGACACAGTCCTCTTTATCCAAATGAAGGTCTTGTAACGTAGTCTCGAAAGGCATTGTAGACAAATCAGGTCAAACACATAAAATGTTATATCCTTAGAGCTGCACACCCCATAGATTCTGCTCTTTGCTGTTCTCTTTCTCCTATTCTTTCTAATAAAAGCTAAGTTTGGCAAGTAAAATTAAACCTTTTCAGGATTTTAACATCAAAGACCTGACAGATTTGGAACAATTCCTACGCAATCGTCTCTTAGGTTTCTTTTTAAAGTTCCCTCCCACAAATTACCCAGCTGAAAACAGAACACACAATTTAGCTGCAAACATTTTTGATCATGCTGTTTTAAAAGCTCTGTATGCATAGGAAGGGCACTGTCAAGAAGTGTGAGTAGGCGGTGATTCTCCGTTTGTTCCGTGTATGAAAGTTTTAATGTCCTACACCAGGGCTGGGAACATCAGCTCCCAGTATTCCTCAATATTGGCTCTGCTGGCCCAGCAGTTCAACAATATCTGGAGGGCCACACAATTCCCACCCTTATCTTACACAATCGTAGAGTGTTTTTGCCTATCAGAGTTAAACTAGAACTGAGCCACAACAACTCACAAGGCTTCATTTTATTCTTCATAAATGATGAATGCTAGGTGGGTTTTTTTTTCTTCCTGCTGATCATTCAGCGATCTGTCTCACTCACTGCTAGGTATCTGCGGCAATCCACAACGTAACTAGGCTAAGCCAGGGTTACCATACATCCTCTTTTTTCAGCACAAAAATTTCTGGCCAGGTAGATATTTAAACTGTCTGGGGTGTTTGCTGCTGCTTCTTACTTCCTGCCTGCCATGTCACATCAGGAGCTCTGCAAGGAGAAGGGATGAAGCCCAGCCCAATGAACACTGAAAGAGAGAGAGAATGTGCAAAGAGCAATTTGGAGATGGAGACGAGAAAGCAGACAGACACAGAGGGGAAAGGCAAGCTAGCTGAGCAAGGCAGCTGAGGAAGCCTTCCTGGCTCCAGGAAGCCTCTGGAACAGGACAGGTTGGGGCAGTGGGTGAGGAAGCTGACAGAAGAGACAGAGAAGAGGGAAATGGAAGGCAAAATTGTTCTTATTTAAATAAAATGAAAATAAGGAATCTCAGCAGTTATCACAGCTTATATAGTAGGGGCATTTAAAGTGTGAGTCATCATTGTGATCAGTGGTTTGAACTTGTTGGTTGGTAAGCGTGTCCTCTTTTTTTCGTTTTTCAAAATATGGTAACCCATATTTTGATAAGGAGTTGACATCAAGGACTGTTTGACTGGAAGTAATCAACACTTGGAATCCAAATCTAAACACATTAATAAAGTTATAATGGGTACTGATCAGCTGATGGAAATCTGAGTTTGTCAGAACTCAAGGATGGTTTTCTGGCTGTGTGAACCTGCAACACAGCTCCAGAATCTGTTTCCTTATCTTACTCCTGTCATCACCGGTACCCACTCCTGTGTCAGCTTTCAGTTTACACCTTAATAAAGAAATATTTACATTGGGGGGAAATATGGTAACCCTTGCTAAATCATATATGCTGGAGGAGCACTTATCTTCAGATCAAAGCTTGATCTAGCCAGGGCCTCACCAGACAATTGTGGCTATTATTAGGAATAAACAAAATCTTGCCTGTGGAATCATAACAGAGCATTTATTTGATAGTATGATTGCCTAGGCATGCAACCCCCCCCCCAAAAAAAAGCAAGGATAAGCTTGTAACATCTTTTCTGTGAAAAAACAAAGTCTCTAATCCTTAGTCTCTTAAGTCTTGCAGTAAAAACCAGAGATGAGATGCCTCCAGTACTCACTAGAACAGGTTGGTTAACTGCCTGAGAGTTTGAAGTAGGTTCTCCACACTCAGCTGAACACACACCAATAGTGCTTAAACATATCTCCTGAACTGACTGTATTTTTGCAAAATGGCAACCAGAAATGATGGCGTGTAGTTGCCTTTCTATCGTACGACATTTTGGGGTAGGTGTGTGGCTGTTGGTCGAAATTTTTGTATTTTGAGGGTGGTTGGGGAACAGTTTTTGGACAAAAATCACCTGGAAGCTTTGGGAACTGATGAGAGGTTTGTGGGTTGCAAAAGTGGGGTGCATGGGTCACATTTTCTGTACCCTATTCTACATGCTGTTGCCAGCAAAAACTAGCATAAAAGAGGCAAACAGGAATATTTCCAGTGGTTTAACTTTAGGAAGGAGGGGGAAGAGAAGCCCAGTGAGGTTTTGTTTTATGGGTTATCTTATCTCTGGAATGCAGTGAGTGGGTTGAAAAGTTCAGCAGAGCTTGATGCATGCTCATAGTTGTATTTTGCTTAGTGTCTTCAGTGTATTCTAAATACATGAATATGGTTTCTTTGCTGTTCCAATGACCTGTGTACAGTTCACAACTTCCCTTGTCTCAGCATCTTCCATGTAAGTTTACTGAGGCTTCCCAGAATGAAGAGACAGGGCAGGTCTAGCTCCTGGTGCAGCTGACAGGTCACCCAAGGTGACACTTCAGATGTTCTCTGCATAGCTTTTTGCAGTTAAGATGCTACAACATTTCCCTCCTGCTATTGGTTGGTCCTCTGAGATTCTAAAGTCACCCAGTTATATGAGAGAAAGGGAGACATTTTAAAATACTTGGGAAAGTTACCTTTTTGCTCTACAATTTCCAGAATCCTCCAACCAGCACTTGATAAAGTTGATAAGGTGACTTCTCCAAGCTGTTTCATGGGAGCTGGGGTGGGTGAGTGGGAGTTTCATTATGCTTTTATTTGACTTTTGTTCATAATATCATTTTCTAAGTTCTCTGGAATGACTGCTTGTTCAGCTTGAGTTCACAGTGCCTTCTATTGCCCTCATTGCTCCCCAAAGTTCTTCTTGTATCCTAGATACTTGTCATTAGGCTTTTTTTTTTATGTCCCTGCATGCTTTCTTAGACATACTGAGCACCTGTAACTCAAGGTCAGAGGTATAGTAGTTAGAGTGTTTGACTGGCATGTGGAAATCCAGGTACAGATCTCCACTTAGCCATGAAACTCACTGCCTGTCTTTGAGCTGGTCACTTTTTCTCACCCTGACCTACCTCATAGGTTTGCTGTGAAAATACAGTGGAGAACAGAATTATGTATAGCACGTTGAGTTCATTGGAAGGCAGACAAGGTATAAATGTAACTAATAAATAAATAGAAGATGTTACAGCCCTGTGCACCCCCCCCCATGATTGGTATTATTTATTTTATTATTATTTATTTGTATCCCGCCTCTCCATATGGATCGAGGCGGCGAACAACTTACAAATAGCATGTATTTCGAAACATTTCTATACATGCCCCCAACAAGCTGGGTACTCATTTTACCGACCTGCGAAAGGATGGAAGGCTGAGTCAACCTTGGAGCCGGGCAGGATTGAACTCACAACCTTGTGGCTTGCAGTACTGACATTTAACCACTGCGCCACCAGGGCTCCCTATGGTTTGGTTTAACTGGCAATATTATTTAATTGGCACTATATTAATTGACGTTGATATAAATAAAACAAGAGGTGACTGAAAGGTCAAGCTGGAAAGAGGCAGATTATTGAGCAAGTCAGGTCAGCCACAGTTCCTCCTAGGTGAAAACTGAAGTGATTGTCAGATAGATTGTGTGGCAGCTCTAGAGACAATAGGTTTATGCTGAGAGCTGGACATCTCAGAGCAGAAAGGGGAAATGACCACCAAACTGTGATTGTTTTAACACTGGTCCCTCACATCTGGATGTCTCCCTGCTTTGTGTTCCCAAACTCTCTATTATGACAGCCATTACCCCTGTGTCACCTAAGCACTAAGACCACTAACTCTGTCCAGACTTCATTGTTTGTGTTGCAACTCCTCACTGTCTCCTTAACTGGGAGAGCGATTCACACCCATACCCACAGGGTAGTTTTCGGGTATAAGAACCCTCCATTTTGAGCAGTTCGGTGCAGTCTCTCACCTTGCTGAATGTTATGCTGTCTGTTTGATTCCTGAACAAGAACTGTCCTTAGGTGCTCATCTAAGCCTTCTTCACTGCTTTCCAGACCAGTAAATTTCACCTGAACCCTGAAAGTCCTCTATCCACATTTTCCTCTGTTTACCTTCAGCTAGTTCTTGTGTGCTTGTGTGAGTGTTTGGATCTTGGCATGCTAGTGTGTGTCTCTTTTAATAAAAACACATTTTAGTTTCCATTTTGAATTCTCTGGTTGTTTTTTTCCTGTAAGGACCCCATAAACATAGGTGGGAGATTTCGTTAAGTTACCCCCCTCTTGCGGGCCTCCTAATTTTGAGCTACTTAATTCCCCATAGTCATGTGGAGGCACTGGCATCATGGATAAATCCCTGAGTCACCCATATTTTGGGGCAACAAAGGTTGTTAAGAGCTGCATCAGGGGAGGAAGTGGAGTAAACCCCTTCTTCGTGCTTGCTGCAGTTTTGATTCCCCGGAGGCTGTTACTTGCATTTTCAAAAAAATTGCACATTGTTAAATGCATTTAATTACATTTCTAGTTTTGTCCCTGATATGTTTTTCTCTGAACCTTTAGTTCCTTTATAGTTTTCCCCCAAAAGGTCTTTGCTTTGGGTAGCATTTCATCTGTAATGGCATGGCATGTCACCGTGCATTTTCCAATCTCTTGTTGCTCTGGATTGTATCTGCTTGTGCCCTTGAGCTCTTTGCGGGAAGGAATTCCATTCTTTGCCTGCCTCTATATATTGCCAGGCACTCTTGCATGTTGTTCTGGAACTCAATAAATGACAAAAATGTCCATAAGGAACTGTGAGAGGAGAACAGATTGTCCCAGGAAGAGGGTGAGTAAAGCAAACTCTTCTTTGTGCATTGATTTGGTGCAAAACAAAATGATTAGGTTCCTGTAAAAGGTGGGTTAATAAATCTGTCAGGGACTGTATTTCAAGAGTGAGTAAGCAAAGGCATTTGCTGAGACAGGTTAGGTCTGGGATTTCATAGGATTTTCTAAGAACTAAGGGCTTGCCTGCTGGGCAGCAAGTGTACTTGCCAGTCAAAGATCAGAAAGTCATGAAAATTTAATCTGCCATTCCCTTCCTCCTCCATTCCCTTTCCACTCCCTTACTACTTCTGAAGATCCCCCCCGCCCTGCTTTATGCTTCCTCCTGACTGAGAGTTCACAGAATTACTAGAACAAAGATTAGATTAGATGGCTGAAATTTCAACAATGCACCATTTTACCTGGACAACAGTGATGACAACAGTGCTTTAGAAAATGCGTAACCCATAAGTAAATAGTTCCATTGGCTATTGAGATGAATAAATCCTTTGGCATGACGTACTTCTTTTGTACCCATTTCTTAGTGAAGTAAACTATCAAGCTCTGTCTTGCTACTTGAAGTTCCAGGTTTTGCCTCATCATTGCATTATAGTGTAAGAATGTGGTGATTACTGGTACATTTTATTCAAGTCTCAAGGGACCGGGGGTCAGAGCCAGGAACATGAAATAGGGTTGAGAGAGAAAGAGGGAATTCAAACTGGAAATGAAGTCAGTTGAGATAAAGGAGTTTGAGGAAGGGATAAGCAGAAAGATACAGGAATTAGTTCCATCTCTCAGTAGCATCATCCAAAAGCATATTAATCAAAATACACAATATTGGCTGAAAGAAACAAAGCTATGTGAGTGGTCTTCAAATAATAGACTATTTCAGGGTCCCAAAGTTTAAGACTACCAAGTATAAGGCTGCAATCCTATATCTACTTAGCTGGTTGTAAGTCTCATTGAAATCAAGTATTTCTTGATTTGCAGGGACATGGGATTCTATCCAGTGTTGTAGTTATATTTAGTATGTGCAGACCAAACTCTTAAACAGATCTGTGCATTAATGTGTGGAAGTCAGAAGTAGCAGTTTCCCAGGTAATTCTGAATATTGGAATGTACACTTGATTTAAATTTTAATTTTCAGAACTGGGACTCAAGGTATATTACAGGAAGACTGAATACAAATACAGTTAAACTATAAAGAATGTTCACATATGAATGTACAATTAGTTTTTTAAAAAAATACAATTTAAAAACATTGACAAAAATAAATAAAAATATAAAAAAAAGTAGTGCCTATTTGGTGGACAGCTGTAAGTCATCAGTACCCAGCAAGGTGCCTGTTAATGCACAAAAGGAGTTCTAGGAGTACTGAGATGCTGTTTAGCACTTGTTCTCTGGAGAAACATAAGAGCTGCTTTCTCCAGTCTAACCCCATGCAGTTGTCATGCAATCTGTTAGTAGAAATTCTGGACACGTGAATTTAATTTGGCTAATTTTTTTTAATATGAATGCCCTCAAATTTGACAATTTCTTCAGAAATGTGATAAAACTAGCTTGAAATTTTTACCTCAAAAGGAAAAGAAAGAGAAACTGATAGATTTATCCATTCAGGTAGAAGGCTTTGAGCATTCAGCCTTTTAGGAATCAGTCTTTGAATCCCTGGGTGTTCAACCACTTGTCTATGGTATTGAATTGTGGCTGACCACTCTTTTTTCCCCTGAGAGACTCTTCAGCCCGAACAAATAAACAGCAAGGAAATTCAACAGAATCCTCTCCATTTGGGGGTCACAGAATCATAGAGCTAGAAGGCAATGTATGCGCCATTGACTCCAATTCCCTGCTCAATGCAGAAACACCTCTGTCCGTTGAATTTGGTCAGTATAGATAAGTGAGAATATTGTTCAGTTTGTTTTTGAAAATAACTTTCTATAATCCATACATTTATTGATAAATTCAAAGGAAATAATACGAGTGTTTTAAAAATATGTGGGAAAAAGGAAACTGAGTGATTGACCCATCCCTAGAAGGAACCATCCCATTCAGCAGAAGATGTGGTCCCTTCTTAGGTAAAGTAAATGTTTACTATGAGTAAATGTTACTTATAGGACAAGAGCATGACCTGATAATTATTCTAAAGCAGAATAGATCCTTGAGTCAATGGATGTCTGGTTAGCCAACAATTCTGCCAGATTTCACCTGGAATACTTTATTCAGTTCTGGGTTCCACAGTTTAAGGAGGCTATTGGCAAGCTGGAATGTGTCCAGAGGAAGACAATCTAGATAGAAAAGGGTCTGGAAACCAAGTCCTCAAAAGAATGGTTGGGGTACATAGGTATATTTAGAGTGGACAAGAAAAGAATGAGAGAAGTATCATCTTTTGTTGCTTTGGGCTGTATTCTCCCATATGAGCCTGCCAAATATTTTAAGATCTGTTCCTGTCCCAACACTCTCAAAAGTACATCTAGTGGGAACAAAGGAGAGAGTCATCTCGGAGGATGCTCTCAGGCTCTGAAACTAGACTGGTATTCTCTTTGATATCTTTCTGTAAGCAGGTGAAGACCTTTTTTCTTTGGCAAGCCGTTGAGGACTGATTACTTAAATGGAACAGGCCTTGCCTACTGTACTAGATTTTCTGTTTGCTTTTTTAAAAATGGTTGTTTTTAAGGGGTTTTAAATTCTTTGACATATTTCGACAAAGTCAAAATTACATTTTAACTTTTTTATGCTGTGGATGTTTAGCTATGTTTATTTTAACAGTTGTAAGCACTCTTGAGTCAACCCTGTTATGAACAGTCCTGCTCAAGACTTCCAGACTCAGGGCTATGGCTTCTTTGATTGACTCTATCCACTTGTACTGCAATCTTCCTCTTTTCCTACTGCTGTTACTGCACCTTATACCCCCATCCTCCTGGACAGCAAAATTGGTGAAAAATATAGCTAGAAAACATGTGGTAGGAGGACACTGGCTGCAAGCATGTGCTAGGTCAGGATGACCTCAGCACAGCCAGGTTGTAAGTTCAAGAGGATTAGATGGAAATTAACGTTGATGGGTTCGGGATGATCCTCTGAACTACTCAACCTCCAAAAACAACAGAGGATGAAACTGACCAGGTAAAGCAGTCAACAACCCCTGCTGCAAGCACATTCTGTTTTCTGTTTACTTTGCCCAACCAAGATATTTTCTATTTACTTTGCCCAATCAAGACATTAACAGATTGTCATGATTCCCACCAGCACTTTGTCACCTAAGACAATCATCCCATTCCAGATCCCTTTGTCAATATGTGGGAAAGCAATTACCACTTTGACTACACACCCTCCTTCAGGGCAGGAAATAGGTTATAAAAACTCCAGCTCCAGACCAGATAATTCATAGCACATTGGACATCCCAGTGCACCCCAGACTCCTGTTCCTCCATGTTGCCCTCAAACTCCTGGTTGACCCAATCTACTTTGATCTTCTGCTTCAGGACCAGTAAATATCACCCTTTCCACCAAATATCTTTCTATCCAACCTTTCTTGCCTTTCTCTTAATAGCCTTTTATGGTTTGTGAAATTGCTTGGTTTCTTTTGTGTGTCTGTTAATTTCCAATAAAATTCTCTTTTAACTGGAGTCCTCATTACAGTTAGCACTGGTATACACAGGTGAAAAGATCCTGCCATTACCCTCCTCTCACAGGCCTCCTTTGAGCTAATAATTCCCCAGATTTTAAGGAAATGCTGCCATTGTGGGTGGACTTCAAAGCCCCCCACCTTTTAGGTTAATACTGCCTTCAGCTTTACTGAGCATCATCATCTGATCTAATGAGCCATGCCATCTCTTTATACATCTGATGTACAATAGACTCAGTTTAGTCATTCTGGCTTCTAGTGAGAGTTCAGGTTTGATTTGCTCTTGGATCCATTTGGTCGTCTTTTTGCTGGCCCATCTTATATGTAGAATGCTTCTCCAGCACTATGTTTCAAATGCCTTCATTTTCTGTAAGTGGAAGAGTTCACTTATAGAATATCTCTGTGATTAAACTATTTGTTCCCAGAAGACATAGGCACTTTCTTTTACCTGGTCCATTGGCATCAGGGGCTATGAGTCCTAGGGCATCTGCAGTTGCTGCAGAAACTGGTAACTATGGCAGCTCTCTGTGGTACAGGAAGCTATCAAAGAACCCTTCTGCATCATAAATCCTCTACTCTTGTACTTTTGAACATGTCCTTCCATTTGGAAATTACAGGGAAAACAGGAAAGAGGGAGTGGTTGTGGTGTTACTACAGTTTGTTGATTCTAATCCAGCAAATGGGAGTGGTGAACCTGTAAAAACAAAACAGATCACCTTATTTCAATGCTGTTTCTTGGTTGATGCTTCCGTAACCTGAGACTGCAATTTAATACACACTTGCCTAACAATAAGTCCTTACATGGTGAGAGAAGGGCCCAGGACGATATGAGTGGCCTAAATGTATACATGTATTGACTTAACCATTAATCAATTGATTCAACAGGGCTACTCTAATTATGACTAAGAATTGGATTTAGACCAGAGATAGGCAATGTTGGCCCTTTAGATGCATACCCTCTGGCCATCCTGATCTGGCACTGACAGTCTCAATTATCTTCTGCTATCCTACTTTCTTAGCTTCTTTTAAAATGTCCCAGTTTCTCTCTCCTCCTCCCACTTTTCCCCTTTTCCTTCAGCCAAGTTCAGTTGTTGCAAACTAAGTTCAAAGATCAAAAGTAGTTTGTACTCAATTAACTCTGTGGGGAGGGAGAAAGAGGAAAGTAGGGAGCAGGATCTTGTCCTTCCCAGTAGGTTGCAGTCTTTCTTAGTGTGTATATTTTTCCTAATCTTGACCTCACACTTTTACCCTCCTGACCTCACTCTAGTGTTACTTGGCTGCACATGTCCTAGTTTTCATCTCTGAAATGTTGGAGGCTATGCAGATGCTGCTGAACTGAAGCTCCTGTCATCTCTTAATATTTGCTGTTCTGACTGGGGCTGATGGAAGTTACACTCCAACAATATCTAGAGGGTCTCTGTGTTGTCCACACTGATGTAGACCAATCTGTCTTGTACCATTCATTTCCTTGCAGCTTCTTTTCATTCTGTTGTTCTCTGGCTCTCTTGAGAGGCTTGAGTGGTCAGCAGTTAATTTAAAGTTACTGTTGTTTTTATTTTATCTTATTTTACTATGCAGTAAAAGAACTACATTTCAACCATGCAGAAAACTATTATTATTCAAGCACAGCACTTTGCTCACATTATTCAAACCAGTGGTTTTCAAAAATTCTGTCTTCTGGCTGGCCAATTCTAAGGCCATTTCAGCATGAGTCTGTTATAGCGCAATGATTCCACTTTCAACCTACTATGGAATCCTGGGGTTTGCAGTTTTGGGAGGGGCCGGACGTCCCCTCCCGAAACTGCAAACCTCAGGATTCCATAGGAGGTTGAAAGTGGAATCATTGCGCTATAACAGACTTGTGTGGAAATGGCCTAAGTTACAGGAACTCTTGGCAGCATACCTTTAATGGGCTTATTGCCCATTCCCATGAAAGCCAGAGCTAGGAAAAGTTATTTTGGGGGCAACAGCTCTTAGAACTTTTGAGCCACTGTTACTAGTGGCTGTGCCAACTGAGGGATTCCGGGAGCTTTCAACCAGACAAGTAACTTTTCCATGCTCTTATAACAACATAGGCCTTAAAACCAATTGTCTGTGACAAGCAGAGTAGACCTGTTGAATCCATAGAAACTTGGTAAAACAACACTTAAGTAGGTCCAAATGATTTAGTGGGTCTGCTCTAAGTAGAAGAGATCTAGGAGTCTTCGTAGACTACAAGCTGAGTAAACTGTGTAATCTGGCAGCTGAAAAAACCAATATAGTTCTAGGCTACATCATTAGGAGTACAGTGTCTAGATCAAGGGGAGTAATAGTAACACTTTATTCTCACTCCTTCTGTGGAGGTTTTTAAATCTATCAGGAGTGCTTTGATTGTGGATTCCTGCATGGGACACAGGTGGACTCCACCCACTATTTCTGTCCAGTTTGTTCTCTAGGGTTCCCAGATGTCAGAGCCTTTTTCTGTGTCTCAGGGAAGGCACTTTTTCTCATTTCTACTTCTTCTTCTCTCCCCCACTATCTTTCTCTTTCTATCCCCATTTTTCCTAGATTGGGGGGAGGAACTCATATTCCACTCCATAAATTGTTGGATTACAGTTAGCCAAAACAACTAGTAAGGAAGATAGCTCAGAGTTTAATTCCAGTTACATCTGGTGGGCCATACAATTCCCACTCCTGCTTTGTTGAATACCAGTGGGAGTCGGCCTTGCAGGCTGAGGCTAACTAGAAACTGGGTGGGGGTGGGGGTGGGACAAACCCAGAATTTTCCAAATCCCTGGAAGGTTCTGGGAATCCACAAATCCCACAAATCTCGAATCTTTCAAATCCTTTTTTAAAAAAGGGTTTAAAAAGCAAGGAAAAGAAGAATAATCTTGGGCAAGACAGATTCTCTCAGCCTTAGCAAAAGCCTAGGCAAAGGCAAACCTCCCTCTGAAGAAATCTGACCAGGACAATTGTCATAGTTTTGCCTCAGGATCTCCCTAGATTGAAAATGACATGAAGGCCCTTTGTACACAGGCAGGAAAATGTGGGTTAATCCCACATTTTCCTTCCTGTGTATACAGGACCACTCCAGTACAGAGATAACCCAGGTCAAAACTGGCTTTTCTTTGCATAGTTCCTTATGGCATCCTGGGGTTTGTAGTTTGATGATGCACCAGAACACTTTGGCAGAGAAGGCTGTGATATCTTGTAAAGCTACAAACCCCAGAATTGTGTCTGAAAGAGCTTTGCAAGGGAGCTATGCAAAGGAATCTTTCAGCTATCCTTGAAATCTCAAGCCTGTACCTTCTAGTCAAGTGTTGAACTTAAATATTAAAGGTTTTTAGAATACAACCTCAGATGTAATTTCTGAAATTGTGAAATAATTTGAAATAATGGCAAAGGCCATTATTACTCCAAGGGAAAAACTTACCTACTTGCCATCTCCCCTTGTGTATCTGGTCTCCCAGGTTTTCAGGTGTCCTGGTCTCCAACAAACTATTTGGTTGGTGGATTCGAATGATTTGCTTTGCCTATTTTGGCACAGGGATTCAGATTTGTGAATGTTGAATCCTTGCCCAGGATTTGAGGATTTGAGGATTTGGTTGGCCCATCCCTACTAGAAACTGTTCTTCTCCTGATATTTGAATTCCAGAGGAATCCAGGAATCTTGTGATCCTCCCACTTTTGTGGTCTAAGCCTTATAAGCAACCATAACTGGTAGGTACATAACAGTTCAGTGAGCTTTGTCAGCATCTCTGCTACTCTGGGCCAGGATATCTAAAAGGCCATTTCCTCCCATAACAGTCTGCCAGAAATTAGATATCTTCAGAGGAGATCCTGTTGTGTGTCCCAACACCTCTTGAAGTTAGGTTGGTGGGTACATGTAACAGGGCTTTTTCTGCAGCAGCACCTCAACTGTGGAAACCCCTTGCCCAAGAAAGTCAGGCTGGCCCTATCTCTTTTAAGCTTCTGGCAGACAGGCAAAACAGTGCTTGAAACTGCTGTTTTAACAGTTTTCTAGGATTGTTTTTAGACTGTTTTTAGGAGTTTTTTAAAAGAGGATTTGACGTTTTTGAATGTTTTTATCTTTGCACTGTTTTAATTATTTGCTCATCCCCTCGGGACCCATTGTGGGCTGGGAGGCAATACAGAAATACTTTAAAATAAATAAATAAATAATAAATACTTGTATCAAATTGTCTCCTGAGAATCTCTGGTGTATTTTTCATGTACATTGCAGAATGTTCTGGTATATATAGAGGCCAGTGCTGGAAAAGTTCCTTTTATGGGCTGTAACTTCCAGATTCCCCTGGATTTTTCAAAGGTGTAATCCCTCCGCAAAAGGAAAACATTTGGTTGAAGCACTTAACTTTCTACAGGATAGTAATGACCAGACCAGTGGATTTTCAACATTGCCCTGTGTGAACTGAAAAACTTCCTAGAACACAACCAGGCCAGTCCTAGTGGGAAGATCAGTTTTCATGAGTAATCTGTCTTGGGGCGAGTTTGTCAGCCATTCCTGATGTTCTCTTCAAGAATCAGCTCAAAAGTTTCCAAGGAACCCCAGGGATTTCCTGAAGCACAATTTGAAAACCACTTACACCAGTGAAAATAAGGGGTGAATGAATAAATGGGTATGGGGGGAGGTGGAGGTTCTTTTTGGTTGACCAGAGTTGTTTTAGCTAGCATCCATTTGGGTCCTAACATTTTACTGTGTGGATACTAAACCTGCTTCCCAAATTGTGCTCTTCTTAGCACAGTGCTGTGAATGCAAAATGCTTCCTTTATTCTCTGCTCAGTAGAGCTTCCTGTACAGTACAATGAGGTAGAGTTGCTGGCAATAAAAGACTGGTGTTGCATGTCCAGTCCTGTGCCCGATTTCATTGCTGTCACACACACGTAACTGGCCACATCTCACTGCGTTTCATTAACTGTGTTCCTGGAACTGTAAACAGTTAAGCTGCAAGAATACACTCCTTGGTGTTTTTGGTGAGGTAATCTATTTATTTACAACATCTGCTCAGGGCCATCCTTCAGTATCTCAATCATATGGCAATAGTAGTTACAGAAGACAATTCTGCTCACATATACATTCTGTTCAGGGATGATATTACAAAATTCTCTGGGCTGTCCTTTACAGCCACAGAGAAAAGAATAGAAGCAGCTGAAAATTTATGTATCTGCCTCCTTTTCTGTTTCCCCTTGGAAGACGGAGTATGTAAGAAGAGCATGCTTCAAATATTTTTTCCAGACCTACAAGCAACTCATATATACCATCGGATGAAGTGGGATATGGAAAGCTATTCAGAGTTGTACTCAATGCACTATAGTGATGGGAGAAAAGTAATGTTGAGGGCCAAGGTATGCTTTACATGCAATCACTTTTTGCTCTGACAGGTTCTTTTTCTTATTCTTTTTAAAAGACAGAAACAGGCTTTGCAAGCTGCATGGCTCAGTGGAAGAGGCCATGCTTTATATGCAGAAGGTCCCAAATTCAGGTTGAGGTTTCATCAGATGGATGACAGCAGAGAGGTAATGTGTTGTTGTTACTGTGATTATTATTATTACTACTATTTTCCCATGCAGCTAGTTGCTTTTTCCTCACCAGAGAAAATATGTGGGTAACAAGACCATCCTTACCTTTAGGCAACATAAGGCAAATGCCTTGCTTGGCAGAAGTAAGGGACGAGGCAGGAACAGTCACCTTGGCTGTTCCTCTTGGCACCCCTGGATATTCCTATGTGTAGGAAGACAGAGGCACGCATGCCATGTGGCCCATGTTTCTGTGATGAGGGAATGTTACCCAGCATCAGTACTAAAGTAGAAAAAGCAGTGTGGGCTGGGATTTGGAGTAGAAAATTACTGGGAGAGAAAACAGGGTGGAATGAGGGCAGAATATGTGAATAGATGCTCCCTTCTCAAAATGTGCAGCTTCTGGATCCTGCTTTCAGGTCACAAAAGGGAAAAATAAAGCAAGGATAAGATACGTACAGCTACATGTTACTTACAGTTTGCTGTGATATGCATATTTGCCATATGCTATGCTAATACCTCTGGGAAAATATAACTGAGTGTATTCTGCACTTTTGGAAAATATAGGCTAATATTAAATTTTAAAGTATATATCTGTAATATAGTAAAGCATAGCATATTTGCTGTATTTGTAAGCATCTATGTAGCTCACCTTCAGCCTCTGCAGAGCAGATCGGGTTATAAATGTAAATAAATCATGCCATTAAAAATTTAAAAAACCCTCAATAATGAATGTAGCACTCATGAATCTCAGTCAACTTGTTGCAACAGTATACCTACTGAGACTTGGAGGAATGTTTTTTTCCTCCACCGAGGAAGGCAAAATTGTTAACATAAAGAGCTTATACATTACAAGGAGAATAAGCGGACATTCTACATATTAGTATTTAGCAATCATGATTAAAACTCTTTCTGATGGCATCCATGAAATGTAGCCACAGTTTTCAGTGCAGGGATGGCAGCTGATTGCTAGTTATCACTGGCTGTGCTTCCATGTAAATTGGGTTTAAAGCATATTCAGGCTTGTAATAGGTTGATGTGATTTAACTAATGAACTAAAGATTGGCTTGACAGTGTGATGCAGGTAATGATCTGTGAATCAGACAAGAGCTCCTGAGTAAGGGCTGGGGAGTGTCTCATTCATTAGCCCTTAAAATACGTTATTGTCAGTGCAAGTACCCTGACTGGTAGAAATACTCTTGGTGCAATAAAATGAAGTACACATAATGAAAATTAATTCAGTGCTCTAAGGAACAGTAGAAGATGGAGCGAGCAGGTAAGCTACCTATTGGAGGAAGTAGGCATGGCAAAGACCTATCTCACTAGCATAAAATTTGGAATGTAAACTTAATGAGTACCCAGTAGGCAATGGAAGAATGCACACAGAAACCATGCTGTGCCAGGAAGCATAATGTAACTCATTCTGTATTATGGAGGTTGCAGTCATGCTTTGAGTGAGGTGACTTTCTCCTTCATACACATAAATTCAGAAGCAAAACAATTGTACTCTTAATTTTCAGCAATCCAGTCCAGTACATACTTCACAAGATGAATGTGTGAGTTTGCATTAATGTTGTGAGTGAAATAGTTGAACTGAATGGATTTGGAGTAAACAGGTACAGCAACTATGATGCTGAACAACCTTGAGTTTGTTGGTTTAAATATTCTTTGTTCTCACATATGATAGTTATTCCTGTCCGCTGGGATCCCATGGATAAATAAAAACACGAGAATGGAAAACTTAAAGGAAGCGGCAATGGCCATGATCCATGATTCCTGGCTGTACCCTGCTTTCCACCAGCCACTACATGGCAATGTCAGAAATAGTGGTGGCAAGAGACAGGTGGGTTTTGAGGGGATAGAGGTCATTTGCAGAAGGGAGGTAGTGAATTCTTCCTTGTGCAATAACCCCCAAAAGACATATGGCAGTATTATGTTGGGATGCCAGGCATAGACCATGGTGTCAGGAATATAATTTAAGCCATTCAAAGAAAAAGGAGAGATAATGTTACTATGGGAATGCAGACACCAACATAAAAGTTGTTGTTGTTGTTGTTGTTGTGTACCTTCAAATTGTTTCTGACTTACAGGGACCCTAAGGCAAACCTATCACACGGTTTTCTTGGGAGAATTTGTTCAGAGCTGGCTTGCCATTGCCTTCTTCTGAGACTGACAGAGTGTGACTTGCCCAAGGTCAAGGTTGCGCAGTGAGTTTCTGTGGCCAAGTGGGTATTCAAACCCTGGTCTCCCAATATCCTCGTCTAATACTCAAAGCACTATACCACACTGGTCCTCCATAAGAGTTCTAGATATTCATTAGTATCAATGTCTCCCTCTCTGGAATGTTAGAAATTCTAAGACTGAAGGAAAATTCAGTTTGGAGGGGCAGCATTCTTGTGGAGGGGAATGCCCTCAGTTTGCCTCTCCAGCTACACTCCTACCACTATTTCGGGAGTATCCCATGCAGCTTAAAAATGTGTGAATATTTTGGAAAGATGGATGGGTCATAAGAACATAAGAAGAGTGATTCTAGATTACACCAAAGGCCAAGCTCAGCCATAATCTGTTCATACATTGACCGGCTAGTTGCCTATGGGAAGCTTATTATCTGTACATGAATGCAACTGCATCCACCTTCTTATATACTTTAATGACTGGCATCCAAAGCATACTGCCTCTGGTAGTGGAGGATATAAATATTCATCATAACTGGCAAAGTTGTCCAATCTCCATTTAAAGTTGTCCAAGTTGGTGGCCATCACTACATTGTGTAGTGGCAAATTGCACCATGTGGATGAAGAAATAGTTCCTTTAACCTGTCTTAAATTTCTGAGTATTGCTTCCTTCCGATGATTCTGTCAGAACATTATGAGACAGGGAGAAAAACGTTAGTCTTCTCTTTTACAACATGCATAATTTTATATACCTTTATGCTCTTCACACTCCTAAATAGTTTCAAATGTAAATAGACTTTCTTCGTAAAGGAGTTACTCTAGTCCCTTGGTCATTTCAGTTGTCCCATCCAGCACTTTTTTCCAGCTCTACTATATTGATTTCCAGGTGAAGCAATGAGAACTTCACACGGTATACCAGATGCAGTTGCACCAAAGATTTGTATATTTTTGTTGTTGTGTGCCTTCAAATTGACTCCAACGAATGATTACTCTATTGTGGAATTTTCTTGGCAAGATTTCTTCAGAAGAGGGTTGCAACTAGAAGGATAATATGAGACTGGAGCAATCATACGGCTCTTTTCCTGCCTGAGCAGCAACCTGCTAGGACTGGATGGGAGAGATCCATGACAGGTTCTTCCATACTAATATCACACTCCCAGGGAGGTTAACTCATAGAATCATAGAATCACAGAGTTGGAAGAGACCACAAGGGACATCCAGTCCAACCCCCTGTTATGCAGGAACACACATCAAAGCACTGCCAACCGATGGCCATCCAGTCTCTGCTTAAAAACCTCCAAAGAAGGAGACTCCACCACACTCTGAGGCAGCATATTCCACTGCTGGGCAGCTCTGATTGATTGTCAGGAAGTTCATTCGGAGGTTTAAGTGGAATCTCCTTTCCTGCAGCTTGAATCTATTGCTCCTTGTCCTAGTCTCTGGAGCAGTGGAAAACAAGCCCACTCCTTCTTCGACATGACATACCCTCAAATATTTAAACGTGGCTATCATGTCACCTTTTGACCTTCTCTTCTGCAGACTAAACATACCCAGCTCCCTAAGCCATTCCTCATATGGCATGGCCTCTAGACCCTTAAGCATTTTGGTTGCCCTTCTCTGGACACACTCCAGCTTGTCAATATCGTTCTTGAAATAAGATGCCCAAAACTGGACACAGTATTCCAGATGAAGTCTAACCAAAGCAGAATAGAGTGGTACCATTACCTCCCTTGGTCTAGACACCATACTCCTATTGATGCAACCAAGAATTGCTTTGGCTTTCTTGGCTGCTGCATCACACTGCTGACTCATATTGAGCTTATGGTCCACCAAGACTCCTAGGTCCCTTTCACAAGTACTGTTATCCAGCCACTTGTCCCCATCCTATACTGTGCATTCCATTTTTTCTGCCTAGGCGTAGGACATTACATTTCTCTCTGTTGAAATTAATTTTGTTAGCTTTGGCCAACTCTCCAATCTGTCAAGCTCAATTTGAATTTTGATCCTGTCCTCTGGAGTATTAGCAAGCCATCCCAATTTGGTGTCATCTGCAAATTTGATCAGCATGCTCTCTATTTTTTCATCCAAGTCATTAGTAAAGATATTGAATAGCACTGGACCCAGGAGAGAACCCTGTGGCATCCCGCTAGTCACTTCTCTCCAGGATGAAAAGCAGCCATTGGTGAGCACCCTTTGGGTTTGGTCAGTCAACCAATTACAAAGCCACCTAACAGTAGCCCTGTCCAGCCCACATGTTACTAACTTCTTTGCAAGAATGTTATGGGGAACTTTGTCAAAGACCTTACTGAAATCAAGATATGCTAGAGGCTTGTCAAGCTCATGCCACAGGGATGTATCTCCTCCACAGCTGGATATAGGGGTGTGACGGGGACCTGATGTTGTATAGTTTGGGATAAATGGAAAACATGGGGGGGATCACAAGCTGAGGGCCTGTGTAGTATAGTGGTTTCAAACTTGGACTAGGACTCTAGGAGACCAAGGTTTGAATCCCCACTTGGCCATCCACTGAGTGCCTTTGGGTAAAGTCACAATCTCTCAGCCTCAGAGGAGGGCAATGACAAACCCTCTCTGAATAAATCTGCCCAAGAAAATCTCGTGAAAGTTTCGTTATAGGGTTGCAATAAGTCAGAAATGACTTGAAGGCACACAAAATGTCACAGGCTGCATCATGTATGAACTTTGAGGTGCCAAAATTATACACCTGATCTCTTAAATAAGACTCCTAAGACTATTAGGAGGAATCTGTGTGCATGAAATAAACAGCCTCACAGAACAGAAACAAAAACAATCAGTTTTGCTATCAAGCTTTTCCACCTTGGGGGAAGGAAACAGAGACACATAGAGATGTGCTTGCTAAGGCTGATTGGTTTAAAATGACAACCTAAATCGCCTAGAACAAATAGCTCAAAACTTTGAATCATGCTCTTGCACTCCATTGTGCAATCAGTGCTTGCTTATTTAACTGTAAGTTTAAATTCAGAACATTGCTTAAAACTTTACCATCTTTTCCATTGACAAAATACATGCATGGCAAAAATAAACTAAAATGTCATATCCATCCATCCCTGCAAACTAGCTTAGCCAAACAAAGACCAAGTTGTATATGGCTTCCATGGGCACACCCATGAGACTGAAAATAGCCATTGTGGGTTTGGCGCATGCATTTCCCCAGTGTATTTCACATTTGCAGATGGAATATGTGGTGACACCTCTGGGAAACATCAGCTTTCAAAATGGTCTGAAGGCACATGATGCAGTTCTGCTGCTGCACTAGAAACTAAGCAGATTTGGTTGTGTAACCTGCCTAGAAGGGAGGCTAATGCGTATAAGTCATTCTGCAAGCTATGTGTAATAGATACTTCAAAAAACTGAAACCCCTCTTTTTATCAGTGCGCATGTATACCATTGCATTCCATATTTCTGTTTATTTATACGTCATTCCGGTGGGTGTTTGGAGGATTTTTTGCTCCTTATGTGTTCATCAGCAGCTGGCAGTGGAGTCACATTCCTTGCAGTATCACATCATATTTTGTTGCTGTGGATACCATTGTGATGCCACAAACAAAGGATTAAAAAACGACATCATATTCCTTTTCCCTTGGCCAAAGGTTCTGCCTCCTAACATTGTATGACCAAGATGGACAACTGGCCTGATCCCTGAAGAAACACCCTCTGGAATGTGACCATTTTATTAGGTTTCACTTCTTGCTAATTCTGCCTTGCTGTCTAAAATTGCCTGTGGGACATTGTAGAATACTAGTATTGATACACTGGTAGACTTTAAGAAGCATCCATAACGTTGTAATGCTAAAAGCAAGGGACATAACTTTAAAACCAGGGTGTGGAATCTTCATTCCTCTATGTGTTGGTGAACTCTCACCATGATTCACCATTTGCCAGATTGAACAGGATTTGTAGGAACTAAGATTTTAAGAGTATCTGGAAGGTTGCAAGTTCCCCAGGCTTGCCTTAAAGAAAGAATCTTTCTGGTTGTATAAGATAATTGGCAATCATAAAATCAAGCTCTTCTAGTAAACACAAAGCAAAAATCAGAACCAGAATGTTTGGGGGTAAGTAAAGCCAACTTATTAATAATGATTTGTTAATTTAAACTTCTAAGTGAAAGAGTTCTGTGCAGCCAAGGATTTGACCAAACTGGATTCATTTTCAATCTCTGAATGCATTTTTTTCCTATCTAGGTTGAATGAATAAGAACTTGCTAAGGTTCTGATGCCCAGCGTATGGAAATGAAATATGGAATAGCTATCAATCTTGGTTTGTGGTTAATCATTCAAGGGACAAACACATTGCATGCTCCATCTGTCCTGCTAATATACAAAAACATTCAGCTCAATTGTGTGCATTAAACCTGGACGTGTCTGTGGGACACACACAAAGCACAAGTAATAACCCTGGTCCTCTAGTATGGATGCCTACTTTGTACTTATGTAAAGGAAGGAGACACTGGCAGCAAAGGAGTGTAGCAGTCTCTTCCTGCAACAGGATAAAAGACAACGGGAAGAAAGCCAAAGATGTGGCATACCAATCCTACTTTATAAGCAGCAGGTGTAGTCTTGCAAGTCTAGCAAAACACTTCCTAGTTTCTTATCCAATCTGTCTTCCTGAAGTGTCATTCAAAAGCTTATGACAAAAAATAAAGGCAGTGCTGTTCACCCAAAGTTTTCTGTTTAACTTGTAATTTGGAATCATTTCCTTGAAGCTGTCAGCTGCCTGGCCCCAGCTTGTGAAACCTTTGGTAACATCGACACAGCTGCAGCTGTGAGTTTAAAGAGCTTTGGCCAGGGAGGCTGTGATATATGAAGCCTGCATGAAGCAGTATGATGTCACTGTGGAAGCTTAAGGCCTCACCACCAGCATTTCTTTCATTTGCTAGAATAACACAGGCCCCCTGCTATTATAGTAGGCCTGTGCTATTATACATACACCTAATTGGACAGCTCTCACACTCCAACATGTCAAAACTAACTGACCACTGTAAAGATCTGAAACACCTGTATCACCTTACACAGCCCTTTGAAAATTTAGGGCAATAGTCATGCTTTGCATCTTTCAGGATCCTATTACATTCTATCCCAGTCCTCAGGTACAAATAGGCTTTATACCTGAGTCATTAATACCACTTGGTACTGCATCTGAAGTAGTGGGTTTGTTTCCATGAAAGTTCATGCAAAATAAAAAAACATTTTGTCTTAAAGGTGCTGCCACATTTCTGCTTTTCTCCCTCTTCCTTCCTCCTTTTTTATACTGTAAGAGATTAACACACTGCTTCTTTGAAAACAATGAGAACTGTAGTCTTAGGCTTCCAGAACCACACCGTGACAGCAAATAGCTTCGTACAAGTGTCATATATCATAGCCTACCTGGCCAAAGCTCTTTGAACTCATAGCAGATGAACAAGTATGGTGAGATAGCTAGCTAGCTAGTTAGCTAGTGTGATATAGTGGTTTGAGTGCTGGATTAGGATTCCAGGAGATCAAATACATGCATGGAAACCCATCGGGTGAACTTGGACTTCTCTCATCCATAATGGAAGGCAGTGGCAAATCCTCTCAAAACAAAACTCATCAAGAAAACCCCAGTGTACACTTTTGGCACCCTACTTTGGGTGTACAGTAATGCTCTATAACCTCCTCTTTAGGGTTTAGGGGGTAGGGAAGGAGTCTTCCCTTGAGAACATGAGCTCTCACATATAGAGTCCTAGAACTTTGGTGGAAGCCTACTGGGTTGGTCTTCCAACTAAGGGCTGCTGGGAGCAATCCAGAAGGAATGGATTGCCCTTGGTGCTCAGGTGTTTCACCTAAGGGAAGGCCAAGGAGGTTGTCACAGGGATGACACTTGGCCTTGGCTGTTCTTGAATCAGGTTCCTCACCCTATTTCAATCCCACCCAGGTCAATGCATAAATAGGTCAAATAAAGTGGCTCTTATTACCTCCAATGTCGTGCAACTAGTTTCGTTATTCCAGGGTTAGGCAACAAAACCTTGTGATAGGTTTACCTTAGGATTGCCATAAGAAGCCATCTGAAGGTTGCTTTATGATGATCTTTTGTGTTTTGAACAAGATAGCTTGAAGTTTTAATTAAGAGATGATTCTTAAGGAAGGCAAAGATCTTAACTGATTTGATTATATGCGGCTTAAGGACAGATTAAATAAAGATAAGAGAAATGCAGCCATAGAGGTTAGAGAAAATGAGTTTTATTTAGAGTTATACAAAGATGATGACCATGTAATTTAAAAGTGTATAAATGGCTTTTGAAACTAGAGACAGAAGAGAGCCTGTAAAAGAGTACATGGTAAGGTGGGCCCAAAATTTTGGGCATTATTGGGGGAAAAAATGTGGTCCAAAGATATAGAATTTAATTTTGTGCAGTAATTTAAAAGAAAGCTGGTATAAGATGATGTAAAGTTGGTATCTAACCACAAGTACACTGTTGAAAATGTCCCAGAATGTTGGAGATGTCAAGATTTCGTATGCAGCAGACTTCTAAAAAGGTGAAACATCACTGGTCTAAGATTTATTTTACCACCAAAATAACTAACTAACTAACTAACTAAAGGTAGATTTTGTAAAGTTACCAGAAATGTTTTTGTTGGGCACTATCTATAAATTACTAGAGAGTAAATATGGATTAGTTCTTTGATAAATGACAACAGCAGCAAGAATATTGTTCACTCAAGCTTGAAGTAGTGATGATGGAAGAATGGACTGTTAAGGTTGCTGAATTAGCCCAAATGGCCAATTTAACATGGGTTGTAAGGATAAGGCAATTGAAATTGAAGACTCTTTGAAAGATTGGAAACCTTTTATGGATTTTTTTGAGCAGTGAGAAATCTAATGATATAATAATCTGTTGTTATAATTATTAGTAATTTTAGTAGGACTATTTAGGTGGATCTGTAATGGTATGTTTGCGCACACACACACACCACTTTTCATTACATTCAGAATTGGCAGTAGAGGGGTCAGAACCTTACTATGTATTAGTTATATGTCTTTCCCCCTTTTTCCTCTTTTTCCTCTTTTTTCTTTCCATTTCTTTCTTTTTGACTGCATATTACTTTGATGGTAAATCCTATCATTCATGTCAAAAATTAATTAAACAAGAAATGACTTGAAGGCACACAACAGCATCTCTCTCGTCATTCTCTGTTGCACAGACACACATCATTTGATATAGTCTAAACTAGTGATCAGTCTGGAACTCAGAAGAAACAGTAAAGCGTGGGCAAAAGCAGAGTGTAGGATTGGCTGGAAGAACGTTTAGCAGCACCCAAGGCCTGTTGTAAGGGTCAAACCTACCATTAGGCAGACTGAAGGAGTAATTTGAGGCAGCAGATGCTGGAATGTAGTAGTGAGATATTGGATCCAGATCTATATGGGCTGTGTTGTTTGGCCTGAGCTCCTTAAACTAGTCACCTACCCTGGAGGACAGTGCAGGGTACTGTCCTCTTGCCAATGCTGAAGCAAGATTCAGGAATGAATCCAGTACGTGCAATAGGGTGATGCAGATAGCATCATGCTCTTTCCCCCTTATGCAGCAGAACGTCCTGTGCTACTCTGTCTGTTGTATAGGCAAGTCTCTTTTAGATTTTGGAAAAGTTACTTTTTTTAGACTACAGCTCCCAGGATCCTTGAGTCAACATGGCCATTTAGACATGAAGTTTGGGGGACATTGGAAGCTGTAGCCTCAAAAGTAACTTTCCCAAACTCTTAGAGCACCACATATCCCATTACCCACAGCAGTACTACCAACTTTCCTACTTCTTGGAGCCACTGCAACACATTTTGGACTTTAGAAATGAAGGAGGCAAAAAACCCCAACACACCAGGGGATAAATCAGAGAACTCATTTTCACAATGATAAAGAGTTTCAGTAACAGGTACAAGAGTTCACAGAAATAGTTTGAGCCTTGGGATAAGGAATATTTATAACCTGGCCCAAGGAACAGAATGTCCACAGGCTCAAGACCTCTCAGTGGGCTCTAGTCTTTTGATTTAGTCCTGCTGTGCGGTCTGAATGTGGCCTTTTTAACCAGACTGACTTCTGTTCCTTACAGGAATGTCACAAGAAAGAAAGCAATTTGTTTCTGAAAAAGTTTGAACCCTGAGAAAGGTCAAAGTTCTTTTTTCATCACATGTCCCAAGATTTTTTGAGGAGTGGCTATAGGGATGCTTTTAAAACATTTATTCCACTGCTGAAGTTGGTGGGAATCATTTGTCAAAATCTTGAACAATAAGATACAAAATAGATGGACTTTTGAAGCAGGGAGTTTGTAGTTATCGATGAGGAATTGAAGACTGGTGATTAGTCTGAATTTAATGAGAATGAATAAGATTCTTTTATCTTGAAAAGTTAATATTAAAATGTTCAAAAATATATCCGTTAAAGAATATTCACCTTCCAATTAAAAATACCAGTGTTGCACAAAATAGCACAATTTATAACTTCATATTCAAAAGAGCTACAACAAATCTGAAATCGAATTTCATCTTGTACAAAACTGTTACTCTAAATGTTATAAATGTATTCCATTTGTCTACAAAGTATTGATATTTCTATATTTAATAGATTTAAAAAGTTTGCCAATTAATTAATCTTAGCAATGAACAGCTATAGTTTTAACCAGGGATGTTGATGATTAAAGATAGCTTAGCTGATTACTCTTAGAGGCCAATACTTTAAAACTTCATTAATCTTCAGACTGATAAACCATTCTTGAGAAAAAAAATATTTGTTTTTAGATTATTTACATACATACCACAGGAGGCATCTTCTTTGAAAAGATATTTCATCCCATGTAGTGGACAATGAAAACCTTACAAAATGGAATCTGTCAGTCACAGTTTCTGTAAATAACTACATTTAAGAACAAACTGAAAACGAAACTTAGTGTTTGTTTAGTTGGACTACATTTTTAAGCAATTTGATTTTTTAAACTGTTTTTTCCCAACTAAGCACTACAATCTTATTTTTAACTTGAATGTTCTTTAGATCTAGGCCATTTCTGCACTATAAAGTTATAGTGCTGTTATTCTACTTTCAACATCCTATACAATTCTGGGGTTTGCAGTTTAGGGAGGGACATTTAGAATGATCAGCCAGAGAGCTCTTTGGTCTCAGTAAACTACAAACCCCAGAATTCCACAGGATGTTGAAAGTGGAATAATAGTACCATAACAGTGTAGTGTGAAAATGGCCCTAGAGAATTACCTCTGAAGACAAAAACACATAGGCCCATAGTCATGGGTGAGAGCAGGGGTGGCTGGTGCATTTGTTGCCATGGGGGCAATGAATCCATTTTTGGTTTTACATCCACTCTTCACTGCTTTGAGCTGTATGGGAACAGTCTTGGTGCTGGACTCTCTCTTGAAATATTTGGCATCAGGAGAGGTCCTGTACAAGTTTTGGTGTAAAGAGTGCCTGTAAAACTGAGAGTGTGTTACTGCAATGTCTGTGCCGCACTTAAGGTGACATAGATATCATTTTGATATCAATAATTTGGTTTTCTTCCACCACCCCCTCCATGTGATTGTGAGGCCCCCAGACAAGCACAGAACTAGGCTTGGCCACTAAATGCTGCAATATTCCAACACAATACAGGCACGCCATAAATAACCAGATCGCCACTTTAGGAGACCTCTCTGCAAATACTCTATTATGTATGCACGATGCTTACAAAGAACTCCCTGCCCCGAGCAGTCAACTTGACAAGCTGGGTACTCAAATGTCAAGCACTGTGCATCTGCATACTGGCTACTCCACTGTCAATTCGGATCTAAAGCAATCATGTTAAATGTTGACCTTTCCAAAGCTTTGTCTCACGCCTGAAACTCATTTTTTCCCCCAAGTACAGAATAGCCTGCAGTTACATTTCTCCCTATAAAACCCCCGATTCCGAGACCTTCCTCGGATCGCTCCTGAGTTCCATCCTGTCTTGCCACCGCTCTGCTTGGCAAGCCTTCCCCTCAGTCATATTGGCTGAGACTGCACAACTTCGGACCTTCTCAGTGATCTATCCAGGCTTCAGGACAGGTGTCATATCACCCAATTCAACAAACCCTCTGAAAAATCCCTCTGTCCCACTCCAACCTTTATTTTCTACAGTTATCAGAGTGCGTGTGTTGCATACACTGTTTGTCTGTATTTAATAAAGATCTCAATTATTCTTATAACTTGGTGTGCTCCTTGGCTTGGACTGAACCCGTAGACTTTGGGTAAAAGATTCCGCTGTGTTGCCCTGCCTCTCACATTGCTAGCTTGTGCTCTTAGCTAATTTCCCCAAACTTAGTTAATTGAGAGCTCATATAGGTGTTACCCTGTTTACTGGGGGTTCCGGGAGGGACACCTATATGCGCTCTCAATTAACTAAGTTTGGGGAAATTAGCTAGAGCACAAATTAGCACTGCGAGAGGCAGGGCAACGCAGCGGAATCTTTTACTCAATGTCTATGGGGTCAGGCCAAGCTAAGGAGCACACCAAGTTTAAGAATAATTGAGATTTTTATTAAATATAGACAAACAGTGTATGCAACACACTCACACAAGTAACTATAGAAAATAAAGGTTGGAGTGGCATAGAGGGATTTTTGAGAGGGATTGTTGAATTGAGTGATACGACACCTGTCCTGAAGTCCGGAGAGGTCTGAAGATTGAGTTCGTTGGTAAGGAGTCTCAGTACGTGGGACTGAGGGGACAGCTTGCCAAACAAAGCGGCAGCAAGGCTGGATGGAAGTCCGGAGCGATCCGAGGAAAATCTCGGAATCAGGGGTTTTTATAGGGAGAAATATAACTGCAGGCTATTCCGTACTTGGGGAAAACAATGAGTTTCGGGTGTGAGACAAAGCTTTGGAAAGATCAGAATTTAGCATGATTGAGTTAGGTCTGAATTGACAAAGAGGTAGACAGTATGCAAATGCTCAGTGCTTGACATTTGAGTATTCAGCTTGCCAAGTTGCCTGCTCGGGACAGGGAGTCCTTTGTAAACAGCATGCATACATAGTGAGGGTGTTTGCAGAGAGGTCTCCTAAAGCGGCGATCTGGCTATTTCTGGCCTGCCTGTATTGTCTTGGGATATTGCAGCATTTAGTGGCCAAGCCTAGTTCTGTGCTTGTCCGGGGGACCCCACAAACATGTGGAGAGGGGTGGTGGAAGAGAGCCAAATTATTGATATCGAAATGATATCTAGCATCCCCAAATCCAGGCTAGCAAATGCAGTAACATAGGTGTCCCTCACGGGACCCCCAGTAATCAGGGTAACAAGTGGATTTGCTGAACCAAGAGCAACAGATCTGGCCCAGCCACCCCAGACTTCCATCTGGCCTCCCATTCCAAAGGAGGGACTCTCTTTATGTCCTGATGGAGGATGGGGAGCCCAATCAATATGATATTCTCAAATACCATGTTTAAGCTGTTAACTCTGCTGGAAATCTTTCTTTTACCCAGAACCCCCCCCAGCAAAAAATTTCTAGCTATGTCCTGTGAATACATAATTTTACAGCTACCACATTTGTTCAAAGCCAGGAGCACTAATCAAGTAGCCATGTAATAAAACACACAATAGAAACATAGAATCACAGAGTTGGAAGAGACCCCAGGGGCCATCGAGTCCAACCTGCTGCTATGCAGGAACACCCATCAAAGCATTTCAAACAGATGGCCATCCACCCTCTGCTTAAAAACCTCCAAAGAAGGAGACTTAACCACACTCCAAGGCAGCATATTCCAGTGCCGGATAGCTCTGACTGTCAAGAAGTTCTTCCTGAGGTTCAGGTGGAATCTCCTTTCCTGCAGCTTGAATTCACTGCTCCTTGTCCTAGTCTCTGGAGTGGCAGAGAACAAGCCTGCTCCCTCCTCAACATGACACCCCTTCAAATATTTAAACATGTTTATCATGTCCCCTCTTAACCTTCTCTTCTATGGACAAAACATCCCCAGCTCCCTCAACCGCTCCTCATAGGGCATGGCTTCCAGACCCTTCACCATTTTGGTCACCCTCCTCTGGACATGTTCCAGCTTGTTGATATCCTTCTTGAACTGAGGTGCCCAGAACTGGACACAGTATTCCAAATGAGGCCTAAGCAATGCAGAATAAAGTGGTACCATTACCTCCCTTGATCTAGACACCATACTTCTATTGATGCAACCAAGAGTCACGTTGGCTTTCTTGGCTGCTGCATCACACTGCTGGCTCATGTTCAGCTTGTGATCGACACTTGCCCTCTCGTTGTGATTCAGTGCACTTTCTAATCACTGAAGTTTAAGTAACAAGAAAGAAAGAAGAAGAAATCTTTTTTGTTGCATTTATCGCACTACTCTGACCTTTACAGTGTGGCACTAAGTCAGTGGTCCTAAACCTATCTACTATGAAGAAAGCCACAAGGCACAGAATAGGACTTGCTTCTCAGTAAATGATTGAACTTTTGTCAGCCAAAAAGAGTTGATACATATTATTCTGAAATGTGGATACTGCCAGACACCTATTTATTATACTTCTATCTCACTTTTCTTCCAATTCTCCCCACTTTATTGTCAAAATTGCTTAGATTATTTTGTGTTTTAATGTTAAAATACAGTAGCCTAGTGCTGACTTTGTGGCTATTAAAAAGTTACAGTGTGCCCACTCTATATGTGGGGTTACATTCCAGGAACCCTCCTATAAAACAAAAAATGCAAGCTCTACGTCCCATTGTTGTCAATGGAGCCAGCAGTGTGGGCAAGGATCCATAGCATGGATGCTATCCATAGCATAGCATGATTATAATGGGGCACAGTGCTTTGTATATACTCTTATTTGTGTAGAGGTCACAGCAGAAAGAAGGTGTTGTCTGTAATCACTCAGGAGACTGGTAATAAGGTAAAAAAAGGACCTACAGTTTGTAAATTAAAGAAATTTATTTGTTTATTTATTTATTTATTTATTTATTTATTTAAAAAGAAATCCATTTGGGGATGTTAAGGAGGACAACTATTAACTGATTTTGGTTCCAGGAGCCTCTACAGAAGGCTTCTACATGTCCAGAGTTTGTAGACAGCCATTATCTGCCTGTATCTAACTAAAATGGAAGAGAAAGAAAAGAAAAATAGGAGATGATCTCAAAGAAAGGAGGAAGGAAAAAACTGAATGATTCCAGTCTAAACAAAGATCACGAACATGAAGGGATAGAAAATGCACACTTGATTCTTTATTTGCCTATTTTACCTCTTCACCATATGAATTATTTGCTATACTTGTTGATATTCCATTTTAGCAACAGCAATCCTGTAAGGTAGGTCAGCCAGTGAGGTTTTTTTCCCCTCAGTTAGAGCCTGCTCACATTTTATACATTCAAGGAGCACAGAAATTAAAGAAATTAAATTAAATACCATTATAAGGAAGAGTTTATTTCTTACATGAAAAAAAGGAAAAGTAGTACAAGGGACTCCAACTCTCACTTAATGACTACTCCCCCCTTTCTAAAAGATAGCATGTTCGTTTGCATCCCTGTCTTAGGGAAAAGTATAAAAATGGTAATCCATGCCATTCCAAATAAATCTACAGAAGAAATGGTCAGTAAATGATAGTGGAAAATAGCTTTATTTTTGATAAATAATAATACTAGGAATAATGGAAATCTTTAAAAGGGATTCAGTTCTTGGGCCTGAGTAAATCTTAGATGCTTTCATTTATATGCTGATGAATTTAATGCCTTTATCATTCACATTTCAAGGGATTATTTGGATGTCAGCAAGAAGAAAAAAACACCCCAACCTTCTGTAAGACTTCAGCAGAGTGGTGAAGTGCATATTTCCTTATGTTCTTCTGTAGAACAAAAAGGAACCACATTAAGCTGCAGAAATCTTGCCTTTCATGTTTTGGGACACATTTTAATTTGCATGAAAGCTGTAGTAAAGCTATAATCACTATAGGATATGAGGCTGCTATTGTTCCATGCTAGAAAGGAGCAAAAAGAAAGTAAACAAATAAAAATCCAAAGAAAACATGGAAAGCTATAAATGCTTGAATTATCTCTTTGCCTTCACATAGGCCCTTTTCACATGTGGAGGGAGAAACGGGTAAAAGCGCAGAAACGGAGCTTACCAGCAACCGGGTAAGTCCGTCGCCATGTGGAGCAGCGCGAGTTCGTGCTCCACACTCCTCAGCATCCTGTGGAGTCCAAAATGGTGGCTTACGGCTGGCGGAGGCTCTCTACCAACCAGAGAAGCTCACCAGCCGGAAGCCCACCCCTGGCAGATCTGCAGGCACCTCTTGTGCATGCCTGCAAATCTACACCGGGACGCTGCGATGGGGCTGCACGGGGCTGCACGATCGTGCTTTTTAAAAACCTCTTTGAAAGAGGTTTTTAAAAAGCACACGGCGCCACCACTTCCGGTCGCTCCTGCGCGGATTGGGGTGTGGAACTACGCTAAAGTAATCCGCCCCAATCCACTCCACGGTGTAGACGACCTCCATCAAAGGTCACTCTACACCGTTTTATTACCCCCGTGTGGAAAGGGCCATAGACCAATGGGGTGACATCTGAATCTAGCTGTCAGGACTGGAACAGAGACAGCTTGGGTTGCCGTGGCAAAGAATGTTTTGAGAAGTAGGCAGGAGGAGCAAGTCCCACTTGGTTCTCCTGCATCTGTCAGCAATATTTAATACTATGGACCATGGACTGCCTGGCTGGGATGTGGCTTGGGGGCACTGTATTCTGATGGTTCTAGTGCTCCCCTGAAGGGGAGAGCACACTTCCAGAATGTAATGTTGAGAAACTCACATGGTAATCTGCAGGATTCCATTTTGTTCCTGATCTATTCAACATCTGCAGATAGGCAACTGGAACAATTGGTGCAGGGTTTTGAAATTCGATATCATCAGCAAGAGGATCACATCCAGATATGGTTTTCCCTTTTTTCACAGTCCAAGGAAGCTGTTGAATTTATGGATCAGTGTCTGGCATTAACTGCATGAGGGCGAACAAAAGGACTGGTGTAAAAGGGGATGAGTCAATTAAAGTTTACTCCAGACAGAAGTCCTCATCATGGCCGGTAGAACAAGTAGACCAAGTAATAAGCACTGAACCTAATTTGAATGAAATTCTACTCTCTTTAAGGTTCCTAGCCTGAATGTCTAGGCAAACCAAGGTGGTAAGCTGATGCGTGATGAACAGTCATTTCTAGAGATATCAGATCTGGCCATGGCAGCACATGTCATAGTTGCATTTTCTTCAGATTATCCAGTCTAAATGGGATGGCTGTGAATGAGCATTCAGAAATTTCCACGGGTTCAGAATTCTGCAGCCACAGTATTCAGCTGGGGTTAGTTATAGAAAGCATTTCATGTCTGTGTTACAACAAACTGGACTTTTTTCATGGGAATTCTCACAATTTAAAGTTCTGATAATGAGTTACAAACTCATAGTCAAAAACTGTTTATGAATGTCATTTAAAAACTACTTTTTTCTTTATATTTTATTCCATTGCTGTCTTGAGTATTATAGGCATATAGGTGGGATACAGAAGGAAATAATTAGAAAAAATACTTAACAGATTATGTCTCCTCAGAATAGGTGGGACATTTATAGCCCCCTCAAGACAGACTGAAGATTTGGACAATGCTTTCCTAAAACAAATGACCAAATATTAAAAAAAAAAAGAAAGATATACTAGTAACAGGAGATTTCAACCACCTTGATGTTTAGTGGAAATCAACCTCAGCTTTGAACAAATTCCTCATCAGCCTTGTGGACAATTTCATTGTTCAGAAAATGGAGGAGGCAAAGTATCAAGTATTTTGGATTTGTTCCTAACTGATAGAGGTGGCCTGTTCAATGAGGTAGATGTAGTGGGATCCTTGGGTTGGAGTGACCATGTCCTCTTGGGATCTCTTATACGCAGGAAAGGAAAGCCCCATGTAGTCAAACAGGCACTTTGGTTTTCAAGAAAGCCAAATTCACTGAGCTTAAGGAAATACTAGGTAAGATCCCATGGTCAGAAATGCTGAAAGAGAAGGGAGTTCGTGATGCATGGTTGTTTCTTAAAGGTGAAATATTGATGATACAATTCAAAACAATTTCAATGAGAAAGAAAAATGGGAGTTGTCTAAAGAAACCAGTGTAGATGTGTAAAGAATTATAACTGACATTTAAAACGAAACATGTATAAGAAATAGAAGAAGGAGGAAATGACCAAAAAAGGATAGAAATGGATAGCCAATAATTACGGGGAGAAAGTCCAAAAAACTAAGGCTCAGAATGAGCTCAGGTTTGCTAGTGAGATTGAAAATAACAAAAAAAGGAAGGTTTGGGGCAGTGTTTGAAGCAAGAGGAAAAGCAAGGAAATGATGCCATTGCATAGAGAAGATATGCTAACAGGGTGCAGGCAGAAGGCCAAACTGTTCTATACCTTCTTTGCCTCAGTCTTCTCCCAGTTAGTGGTCTAACTGGTGAAGGTAGAACAAATGATGCAGTAAGAGAACTGCTGCCCAGAATAGCTAAAGAGGTAGTAAGGGAATACCTACCTATACTAAATCAGTTTGTCTCCAGGGCTGGATGAACTGCATCCAAGAGTACTAAAGGAACATGCAGGTGTTATCTCAGAGTTACTATCAATAATCTTTGAGAATCTTTGAAGGCCAGAAGAGGTCTCAGTAGGTTGGAGGAGGACAAATGTTGTCCTATCTTCAAAAAGGTAACAAAAGAAGATCCAAGCAACTGCCAACCAGCCAGTTAGACATCAATATCAGGAAAGGTTCAATAATAGATAACTTAACAGTCACTCTGTGCACACTTAGAAAGAAACAGTATGATTACTAGTAACCAGCATGGCTTTCTTAAAAAGAAGTCATGCCACACTAATCTCGCTCTCTCTTTTTCATGAGTTACAAGCTTGGTAGATCAGGAGAGTGCTGTGGATGTAATATACTTTAATTTTAATAAGGCTTTTGAAAAGATTGCCCATGATATTCTTGCAAACAGTCCGGAGGACTGTGGGCTAGACAGTGCTATAGTTTGATTGATCTATAATTGGTTGACAGACCAAATCCAGAGAGTACTGACAAGTGGTTGATCTTTTTCTTGGAGAGAAGTGACTAGTGAGGTGCCTCAGGGTTCTGGTGTTATTTAACATCTTTATAAATTACTTAGATGATGGAATAGAAGGTATACTTATCAAATTCGCATATGATACTAAATTGGGCTGAGGGTGGTAGTAGTAGTGAATATCCTAGAGAACAGGATCAGAATTACCTTAACCAATTAGAATACTGAGCCAGAACTAACAAAATGAATTTCAACAGGGATAAAGGTAAGATATTACATTTAGGCAAGCAAAATAGAATGCACAGTTGTAGGATATGACAACTGGCTTGACAGCAGAACATATAAAAAGAATCTGGGATCTTAGTAGACCACAAGCTAGACATAAGTCAACAGTGTGATGCAGTGGCCAAAAACATCAATGCAGTTCTACACTGCATCAACAGGATTATAATGTCCAAGGAAAGTAGTAATCGTACTATATTCTGCTTTGATCAGAATTCACCTGGAATACTGTGTCCAGTTCTGGTCACCATTGTTCAAGAAAGATATCAATAAGCTGGAATGTGTCTACAGAAAAGAGCATCCAAGATGATCAAAGATCTAGAAACCAAGCCTTATGAGGCATGACCTAGGGAGCTGGTGTGTTCAGCTTGGAGAAGAGAGAATTGATAGATGACATGATAACCATCTTTAGCTATTTGAAGGGATATCATAGAGAAGATGGAGCCAGCTTGTTTTCCGCTACTCCAGAGACTAGAACCTGAACCAGTGGATTCAAGTTACATGAAAAGAGATTCTACCTAAACAGTTGGAAGAACTTTGTTAGTGTAAGAACTGTTTGTCAGTGGGATAGACCTCCTCAGTGGGGAGAGGGCTCTCTTCTTTGGAGGTCTTTAAACTGCGGTTGGATGGGGATCTTTTGGGAGTGCTTTAGTTGTATATTCCCACATGGCAGGAGGTTGAATTGAGTGATCCTTGCAGCCCTTTCCAACTCTTAACCTTCACTGATTCTATGATTTTATCATAGCATGTGGAGGCTGAGAGTAATGATTTTCCATGACATAGAATACTTATGTTGGAGCCACCAATATGGATTGCTCAGTGCATATCTAGTTGTATACTGAGATCATATTGACAATAAACTACAAATTTGAAGAGGAATAACTCAAGAGCTAGACAACATGTGTGGGGTCCAAAAGATTCCTACTTTCATTTCCTGCTATTCATATTTAGAATGTATCTCATGAGAAGCAGAGTTTAGAATTAAGACATTACACAAAACAATTTTACTGCCTCCTCACCACAACTAGGAAAAGTTATTTTTGGGTTACAGCTCCCAGAATCCCCAGCCAGCATGGGCATTAACCATGCTGACAGGAGTTTCTGGGAGCTGTAGTCCAAAGATAACTTTTCCAAATTCTGTGGATAACTTTGTGGGGAAGTAAGCGGATTTGTAAAATATTTTTGAAAATAAACATAAAAAATTATAACATTGTTCCTCTTTTCTTACAATGAGAAACAAGCTGTATTTTAGAGTACAACAAATAACAGTAGTCGTTCTTTTAAAATAGTGATTTTCTGAGCTCAGTCAGGAAATAGAGTTGGAACTGGGTAAGATCTCTGGCTGAGACCTTAGAGAAACATGACTGGTCAGAGAAGACAGTATGACCAGCGCACCCATGGACTGGATTAGTATAATGAAGCTTTGACAATTGAATAACAACAACAACATCCTGTTTGTATCATTGGATCTTCTCTGTGCCAATTTAATCTCTATGATCTAACTTCAACTCTCTGAGCCAAGGACCACTCCTCTATTTTATACAACATTCTGTCTGGGGCTAGAGAATTTGTAACCTTTCAAAGTTTTCTTTGTGTTTAAAATGTATTCCTCTGAAAGCTGTGAACAAAGGTTCTGACAAAAAGTACTTCCATTAACAAAGAGAGGAGGGGTGGGACAGAGAGGGAGGGAGATTAAGAGGGAGGCAAAAAGAGTGAACTTGTGATGATCTATTATTTGTAAAGAATTTCTGAATGGGGTTGCTTGTAACAGTTGCCCTTTTCACCAAAGCGTGTGTAGTGCTATTCTGCCATAAAGAAAAGAAACATTATGTCCCATTTGGGCATACTCTTTGCATGCTAAATGAAATATTTGGAGTAAATGATGCATTTTGGGGAGCAGGAGGGGTAAAGTTTCCGTATTCTCCATAATTCAGTTTAGAAATGTTCGACATACTACTATCCATCAGACTAAGCAGAAAAAGCAAAGCATTATTCCATTCCTGGAATGTTTCACTGCCCACACATCTTTAGTTCTCATGACTTCCTTATTGTTCAGTCATTTATATCAAAGATGTTTTAGACATTCAGGAAGTGTATTATGCTTCAGTGCAGAATGTTATGTTCTATACTTGTTTTTTTTCATTCAAAATGTGCCTCTGAATAATTTATTGAACACAATATTTTTTTAAAAAAAAGTGTGCCAAATGTGGTTGTAATAGACTTTTTTTTAAAGGATTATACTTTATAGTAAAAGTTATATTCATCTATGCCACAAATGGCCAGCTTGGGCACAACTGTGTTCTACCTGCTCTATAACAGCAGAGACTCTCTCAGGCTAGGCTTGAATGTTCCTCCATTTCTCTTTCTTATTTTCAGATGGTGAAATGGGGTAGGAACGTTTCCTGCAATTTATGTGTTGGAGGAAATAGAAATGAGAGCCAGGGGTGAGGGATAGGTTTCTCCTGTTGGATGGTGGCAGATAGGTAGGAATATATGAAAATACCCATTCCAAACCTCCTGAGACTGCCACTAGAAAGGTGTATATCTTTTCTCAGAACTCCTTGCATTTGTGACCCTTTTTGAGGGGATAGAAAAACACATGACATGTAGTTTTCAAAAATGAATGTGACTAAAAGTCTGTGCCTTAGAATGTGCACAAACATAATTTCATCAGTTCAAATATTGCATGCTAGAAAGATGTGCGCAAAAGTGAATACTTTTTGTAATGTAATGTACAGGAAAAATGTAATATATCATTAAAAAAAATTCACAACTTCTTTAATCTAGAATGAGAATGCTGGTGGGAAATGGAAAAATTCAATAAGAATAAGTCTGTCAAGACTTCTTTAACATCTCTTTCCTGATTAGCCACCTGATCAGGGCTGTCACAGGAAAATGACAGGCATTGTCAGGAATGGTTTCTTTCGCCTTCAACCTCATCCCAACAGATTGAGATAATAGCTTTAGTAGTATAATTATTTTATATATAGTATTATTTAGTATAATAGTATTTTGGGGGAAGGGGGAGATGGTGGCCAGGTGTTACCATGAGCTCAGGTAGCAGCAGTAATAAGACAGAGTCCTGAAGTGGTAGATTGGGCCATAGTTTTAATGCATCTCGGGCCATTTCCACACTACACTGTTATAGTGCTATTATTCCACTTTCCACATCCTGTGGAATTCTGAAGTTTGTAATTTACTGAGGCCAAAGAGAGCTGTCTGGCTGAGAATTCTAAATGCCCCTCCCTAAACTATAAACCCCAGGATTCGATAGGATGTTGAAAGTGGAATAATAGCACAATAACAGTGTAGTGCAGAAAAGCTCTAAGTTATAGTTTCCCAGATGCTGATTGTTATCTTCAATCCCCTCAGTAGTCCCCTAAATATCCTTTCTACCCACATTGAGAAAAAGTCTCAGAAAGAGGCTGGTGGTCTAACAGATGGATTTATAGATGCCTGATGGAACCTTATTGTATAAGATTACAAACTCCTGCAGGTAAAAAGAAATTTATCCTTTCATGCTAGCTGCTGGCTTAGAAATAAGGAAAATATTCTGAGTAGTTGTTTTTTTTTAAAAGCTGGCTACAATGAAACCAGCCAAAATTGCTCTGGTGGCTTTTTTTTTTTTTTATGCTTGAGTTTGGCAATACCAAGTTGATCTTCTTTTTAGAAGACCTAAAATGACTTCAGACATCCTGCCCTGACCAAGGAGATCCGGAACAGGCTGGCAAAGGTCTAGGAAAACAGAGTATTCTTGCTGTACATAGCTTTGGTTTGCCAGTCCAGCCTTGGCTGTAGAACTCAAAAGCCCTGAGTAGATATGGTAAAAAAAGAAGAAAAAAAGAAAAAAAAAGAACAGCTATTCTTCAATGGTTCCACTGCAGATAGGACTGGCCCAAGAAAGTTTGCTATCTGAGGCAAATTCCTCCCTTAACCTCCCCCCTGCCAATGTAAGTCAAGGTGCATAGCATTTAAAGTCTGTCAAGTTATTTTGGCAAATGAAGAAGATAATTATACAGGTGCCTCTCCCAGAGCAGTAAAAATACAATAATTACAAAATAAATAGGAAACTATTTGCTGCCCTTTCGTGACACCCAGATCTCCTGTTTAAGATGGCTGCCTTGCTCTGCCCAGTGCTAGGGCCAGTTCTACCCTCAGAAATGTATGAAACAAAGTAAGCCTAGCTGAGAGGGGAGGGACTCTTGTTACCTTTGAGAAAATCACTTTGGATCAGTCAAAGATAATGTGGCTGTAACAACAGAACCTTGAATGAATTTGAACCAGCCTTGAACTAAGCATAGTCATCCATTGTAAGAAATCCAGCTCCCATCCCTAGTGGGAAAATGAGCAGGACTTTGCCAGTAGTGGGGTCAAAGTCTATGCCAAGGGATAATATTGCCAAATGAACATGCAAGGCATTAGGGCACATTACACTAGAAAGACAGATTCTGTTTGCTTTGCAAGCTCAAAATAGCTCTTGAAGGTTTATTTTGCTTTGTCCTTGGATTTGTCAGCATTTTCTTTTGCCAAGTAAAGGGCATCATTTCAGAGCTGGTTCTTTGAGCCCATCACATGCAGAACTCTACAGAGACTGATGCAATCACAGAGGCCCATTTCATTGGCTATCTCTTCCTGTTTCCTAGTCTTGTTGTTTTCTCCCCACAAAGAGGAGAAAAATAGAAAATATTACAACAGGCTGTATTCGTATGGACTACCGAACACCATATGCAGGAGTCTCTTTCAAATATTTTAATAACGTGATTGGAAAGCAAGATAGTGATGTCAGACTCTTTTCCCATGAATGGGCATTGTTTGCTACTTTGATGCCTATTAGAATGTCATAATATATTGAAGAGACTTTGCTGCAGTTCCATTGCCAAAAGGGAAAGAATAGATTGCAATCTGTTAACAATTGTACCTTGTTGGTGATGGCCTCTCTTCTATGTCTTCTTCTGAAGAAGCCTGCTAGATCTGCATCCTTGGCTCTTTCAGAACAGGGGTATGGAAGGAGGATTGATCCAGGGAGCCAAAATGATATCAAAGGATAAGGTTCTTCACCATAACTGTTCCTCTGACATCATCTGGCCCACTTTCCCTTTTCTTTGAACAGAAAGATTTTTATAGAGCTCCACCCCACTCTCTGCAGAAGGAAAAATATTCAGCTGGCATTTGGAGGAGCAGTTCCTTTGCCCACTAGTCATTGGCCTGATTAGGATGGTGAGCAGTAGATGAAGGAGCTCAGAAGAAAGTAACTGTAGGGTTGAAGAATCCAAAGAAACAGTGAAACTGGCTTGTAACTCAGCCTTGACCTTGATGAGCACTAACTGAAATTGTGGCTGAGTCTGTTTTATTCCTTCACCATTTTCTGAGATCCAGAACTGTTCCTGTAGAGTTAAACAACAGCTCCTTCATGACCTGGCTGTGCCTTGCAATGGCTTCGCCCTGCCACTCATTGGCCTGAACAGGATAATGAGTGCTGAGCAAAGAGAGATTGCTTCTCTGCGTATAACATTAGAAAGAACAACACACATTCATTAGTACAACACCATGGTTTTGATGCAGAAAGTCAACCTCTTGCATCTCTACATAGACTTGGGACGGGTTCTCTCCAAAACTGTGTAGAGCCATTATCAATCAGTGAATAACAGGGTTGTAAATCCTCAATTGTTTAATTCTTATGTACAAAGATAAATAATTTCCATAGTTGTCTTCCCATTATGGGAGAAAATCAATATAACTGTTCAGTATTGCCCCAGTTTTCGCATGTCTCAAATTGTTGCATGGAATTATTCTGTGCAAAAATACATATCTTTTTTTTCTGTGCAACCCCCATTTGTGTTTCGCATGGCGGAAAAAAAGGAGGAAATTCTCTCTTCAGTTTGGAAACAAATACTGAAAATCTTTCCATAGCTAGTGAACAGCAACTGAGGTGGTACAACTTTATTTTAGTCTTTTCCCCCATCTCATCATTAAAACTTGATAGTTATTTTAACTAACTTGTGGGACCTTAAAAGAATGTATTAATGGAAGCTGCACAGTTTATAAGCAATAACTATAACTAAGCATCAGTCCATGATGGAGGGGCAGGGGAGGAGCACAGGGAGACTTTCATCTATGGGCACTGCCTCTTTGGACTAATCATGTCTTTGTTTTAATGTTGGTTAACATTTAATCTCAGTAACTTTAACCTATTTTTTTTGTTAAACTTTAACCTATTTTCCAAAATTTGTTTTCCTTTTGAAGGGAAAGGTCAGACGCAAACATTTAAAAATAGTTAGAAGCAAAAATGGAAAGGAAGCAGTGTTATCAAAACGTGCCAAAAAGGGGCAGAACTAGGCCAGTCTAGGGAGAACAAAGCTCCTGGTCCATCAGCTAATCAGGGCTGTTAAAGTCTTCTTAGGATATGCTTTTAATAATGAAATGCAATATGTGCATTCCTCTCCTTAGAAGTTATATGTATATGGGGAACACAAAAGGAGCCATGCTTGATCAGACCAAAGACCCATCTAGTGCAATGCTCCCCACAGTTATTAATGAGGCAGCTTTGGAAAACCTATAGAAAGGCATGAACACAACAACCCTGTCTCTCACACATGGTCCCCAGCAAGTGGAATTCATGGGCATCATGCCCCTGATGGTATTATATGTAGTTCTCATGATGAGTAGCCAGTGCTAGCTGCATCCTCCATAGATAACCATATCTGAAAGGATCAGTTGCAAGTTCAGAGTGGGCAATCTTAATAAGAAGGAGAGAGAGTGTTATGTTTATGTGTGTTTAGACTCCCACTTGAATGATTGTTACACACTGAGGCTCCATGTTTCCAAATCCTAATTTGGCTGGTGAGAACTGAATCAGCAGTCATTTTGAGTTGGAATGACTGCCCTAGACAGTAGGGTCAGTCTCTCTCTCACTGACCATGACTGCTCTGAAAGAGGATAGGGAATGAATAGACAAATGTCTGTCTTGCACAGCAAAAGCCCTGCTGAGGCAGATCAAAAGTATCCTATTGCTCACACTCTGAGGAGGGAGATAGGAGGGGCAACATCCCTTCACCCTACACTTCTGGAGGATTTGGTCTTCTAGGGGCCTGGACTGTGACCAAATAAACAGTGCATTGCAAGATAAATCTTGTCATGCCAACAGTTCAGAGAGTGATTATACTGTCTGTTGCTAAATTTAGGGAGACAGGGTCTGATTGTACAACTTGCTCTGGACCCATTGCCAACCTTCAGTGGACCTGCCTACAATGGAAAACCAGATATCTCCAAGAAGCTCACAAACCAGACATGAGTGCTGTAGACCTCTCCTGTGGTTCTTCCCCAGCCATTGGTAATCCAGAAGACCTACCTTTTCACCAACAAAGGTTTTTCATGCCAAAATTCCCTGGTAAAATTGAAACTGAACAATGTAACTCTTAACTGAAGATTTTACACAGGAGAACTGTACTGTTATGGATAAATAGAGTTTTATAGGTTTTGCAGTATTGCTACTGGTACTTTCTAAAGTTTAGGACCCAAACTTTTCCAATTTGCTATGGGCAGAGTAGGAAGTAAAGGGTCCCTGGATTTTTCTCATATCTTTTTGATGGATGTTCTCCTTCTCTTTTCTTTTTCTCATGATAGTCAATAGTCTATGCCAACAGAACTGGCAACGTTGAAGGCTCCTTCTGTGAGAAGAACAAGTGGGATTAGTGTTTTGGGAATCTTCATCCACCACTGCCATGTCTCCTACTCCCATCTGCAATACTTTCAGCAAGGTTCTTGCTTTCTTTAGAAAGGATTGAACTGAGAGGATTGAAATAGTGCAAGTGATGTCCTGTAGCAGGACATCTTTCTCCACACAAGCAGTGTAACTTAATAGCACATCCAGCTGCCTATCAAATGACCTTTGACTTCTTGTAGGATTGTGGCCTTGAGAATATTCACAGTCCCTTAGGATCAGAATGATAATGATGTCAGGAATGAAAGAAGAATGCTAATAATAGTTGTGTGTTCTTCCCTTCTGCCAAAACACTGCTTGTCCCATTAAATTCCCCAAATAGGATTGATCCACTAGTAATTGTAGAAACCTCACATTATCATCTCTGCATTATGGTACAGGTCCTTTTTGCATGGCATTTGCAATGCGAAAGGGCCCCTCGATTGTGAGGAGCAATCTGCACGATGCACTCACAATTGTGCGATGCTTCAGGGTAGGGCAGGTGCCGTTCACGCACTTTTTCATTTTCGGCTTTCAGACAAAAATGGTGCATGATTCTGCATTGCTCCAGGGCCCTGTGCGCACTTGGCGTGCATGCGGAGCCTCTTGAGCCATGGTGGTCGCGCTTCCTGCCCCAGTGCAGCCTGGGAAAGTCCCAGGCTGCGCTGTGGAAGGAAGAGGTGGGGCTCTCACACCGCCTGCTTGGGAGCAGACAGCTTGTGCGGAACTGAAGCAGCGGGGATGTGAGAGCCTCTCACTGGAGGCTGCTCGCATGATCCCCACACCCCGGCGCCGAAAAAAGGTAAGGTGCAGAAAGGGCCATACAATCAGCCCTCCACATTTGCGGGTTTTACTTTTGCAGATTTGATTATTCACAGATTGTTTGCTGTCATCTCCCTAAGCCATTTTTAACAGGGACTGCAAGTCTCATGAATGACTGTGAATGAGGCTTGTAAGTCCCTATTAAAAATGGCGTGGGACAGCAGTGGAGGTGGCAGTAAGCCCCACCTGCCACCCACTTCTGTCTTGTGAAGGAACCCAGGTGCCTCAAAGGCATCCATGGTGGGTTGAATATGGTGATCATACTTTTTTTCGTGTTAAGTATGGTTTGGGAGGGCCTAGAGTTATTCATGATTTTTGTCATTTTCATGGAGGTCCTATGCCACTAACCCTAGCTAATGTGGAGGGATTACTGTACATAGGACAGAATGAATATATCAATGAAGGGAAGATCTGAGTCAGATTATTGAAATTTCTGGAATTAGCATGGAAAGAAAACTAAGCAGCAGATGAAAATATAACAGTAGACAATTATACTATGATATTTTGATTTTGATCTCTCATTTCTTTATGGATGAGATAGCACCAAAGGTAAAAACCAAATGGTTACATAAGCAAAGCTGAGCACACATTTGGAAAGCACTCTTCACAGAGAGCTATTATTACCTAACATTCAAAGGTGCTGATGTGTTATTTCTGAACAAAGTCCACTCTCTCAAAGTTTTGCTGGCTCTAATGACACCCTTGTTTGGCGAATGAGCACACTGTCCTCGCCCTTCTGATGTTTGGTCAAAGATGGGGAGGGCACTAGATTCCTACATTTAATTCTGGCCTGGAAGTGTGATGGAAATTGTTTTAAGCAAATGCCAATTAAATGGAAGAGTAATAAAAGTGAATGGGAATTTCCTGGCAAAACAGTGAAGACCTAGCCAGGTCTCAGTCATTTGCCAGGGGTTGAGCTTTCTGGCTTCATTGACTACGCTGCTGTAGTTACAGTCAATTCACAGGATCAGGCTGTCCAATTCTGGAGGTAAAATAAACCTGTGGGCTGCAAAAACTTATTATCTCTGTTTCGCAGATAGAGACACCAAAGGATTATATGATTTCCCACAGATACAAAGTACAAGGGCAGGATATCTCAAAACTGAGATATCCTGAACTCCACTCCAAGTGAGATGGATAATCTTACAGAGCATGAGAGACACACTCATTTCTCTCTTGCAGAAATATATTTATACAATTTAAGAAATGGGTGTTTTTCTTCTTCATATAGAAAAAAAATTCCCTGCTGTTGAGATTGCATACTGTTGCTCCTGGATGTGAATTTAAAGCATTTATTTTCCTTTTAAAAAAATCACTGCTGAAATACATAAAATTGCATAGGCAAATACATTTGTGTGCTACATCCTAAAATTTGAGGCATAGCTACTGTTTTCACCAGTGTTATAAATGATCTATCATGCAATTCCCCTAGATGCTTACTTTGGTGCCAGGTTCAAATGTCTCTGTTCTTCTAGGCAAATTTTGGAAGTTACTTTTTGGGCATGCTGCCCAGGGGATTCTGGAGGTTGTAATAACCTTTCCAAGCTCTGCTTCCAGACCATTAACTTTTGTGTGGGGGTTATTTTTTTAATCCCTTTGTTGGTTTGATAGTTTTACCTTTTGTATTTACCAGATGGATTTAAATTTTTGTACTGGTATCCCAGTATTATGTTGGCATTCACATGACTTTTTCATCCACCGGCCTTGCATTGATTTTCATGTTTGCACTTGCTGATATTTGTTGATTAAAAGGATTGTTAGATTTAATGGATTATTTTTTTTTTAAAAAAATTGCTTTACATTAAATAAATAGGGAATTTATTTAATCAGTGTTTCATATATGCAAATAATAAATAAAAATAATTTGTTCAGATTTATTGACAATCTAGTTAAGCTGATCAGGAGTTGCAAACTGTATGTTTGGCTTAGATCTTGTAACTACTGATTAGGAAAATCAACCTTCATCTGCAAATAAAGACCATTTTTATGACACTTTCCAGGTCATCATTTAAAATTCTGGAAAGATATTTTCCAGACTGAAAATTGAACCTTTGGTGAAAAAGACATAAGGAGGAATTAAATATAATATGTTTTCTGATTTGTTCTTTATTTCTATGTGCGTCTGTATATTAAAAGTATATTAAAAGGATCAATTAAAACAAGATGCAGATAAAAACTCAATAATAAAAACCATAATAAAGATAAAATGCAGCATGTGGACCGCATTAAAAGATCCTTCAACAAGTTAGTTATATGTTCTTCAGTTGATCACTAAATGCCTGTTTGGATAAAAAGATTTTGCTGGTGAAAGGATAGCAGAAAGAGGAACAGGGTAGCCATTCATAGGAGAGAATTCCAGAGCTTAGAGCATCCATCAAGAAGGTCCTCTCATGTAACATCACCATACGGATTTGTGACAATGATGGCAGTAACAGAAAGTCCTCCCTTGAAGATCTTAAGAGCCAGGTAGCCTCATATGGGGAGATGTGGTATTTCAGATGGACTGTAGGACTTTATAGATCATAAAAGCAATTTAAATTGTTTCTGGAAGTGAACTGCTAAGTCAGTGATGATGTTTCAACAAGGGAGTTACATGTTTCCTGTAACAACTTCTGGCTATAGCATTTTGCATCTGTTGAATTTTGCAGCTTCCGGTGCAGCCCCATGCAGAATGTGTTACATTAATCCAAATGGTATTTATTCAAGGGATGGGTCATAGTAGCCCAATCAGATATGTCTAATAATGGGCCCAATCACTGCACTATTCTTAATTGTGGAAACACACTCCTGGACACACCTGATACCTAGCATCCAGGCTCAGGCTCGGGACATATGTCTCAGGCTACACTATGAACCTGAGATTTCAGGGGGAGTGTAGCCTCATCCATCACAGGGTGAATCCCTCATCAGTCTTTTACCTAACTAGGAGGACTCCTGCCTTGTTTGGAGTAAGTTTCTTTTCTAATCCATTACTGATAGCAGGCATTGTTTTAGTACCTTGGATTCAGAAAGAGAGGAGTTAGGTGTCATAAACGTAGTGGTGACACTGAACCCCCCTCCCTGAACTTCAGATAACCTCTTCCAATGATTTCACGTTTCTCTTAAACAGCATGAAGGATAAAATCAAGTCCTAATAGATCCCATAGGCCAATAGCCAGGGTGTTGAACAGGACTCCTCTAGCATGTCTTTCTGAGCTCACTCCAAGAAGGAGTGATGTTCCCCCAAGTCCCATTTCTGAGATGTGGCCTGGACAGTTACCATGTTCAATGGTATCAAAAGCTTCTGAGTATGCTTCCAGTATGCAAGTTAAGAGATTTGAGTGATTTTGTCAGCAAAGTGCCATGAAAATTCTTCACAGTGGGCTATCAAATGGTGCATATTTTTTTGCTTATGTCGCAAAATTGAAAAGGCCTCTAAGTTCTCAAGACAGCTTTTCCGGACAACACTCTGCAGATGCAATAGTGGCAGAGAAGTATAATTTTTTCATTATCACTACCACTATGGTATGGGCTGTATCTGGTTGTACATGTTCCAGTTTTCCACCATTGATGCTATAATCTCCATCTCAGGGGTATCACTTGGCTCCACTCTGTGCTGGGGATGCTCAGGAGTAATTGGATCCACCTGTCACCATTCCAGAGTCAACCAGGGTTTCAACAGGATTTCCTTGCCAAGGCACAAGAAACTTCCTGAAACCCATCAGAAAACCATTCAAATCCACTAATGGTTCCCCCACCCTTGTAGAGGTTCCAACAGTGAGTGTAAATACCATCAGGTAGTGATATGCCTATGAAATTGGAATTATGGAAAGTTATCCTACACCTAGACCATCATGCCAGCACTACTAATTCTAAAGTGTGTCCTGCTGCGTGGGTGACACCAAGCACTGCTTGGGACACATCCATGGAAGACATAAAGTCCTGAGCTGATACTGACAGAGTGGTCTCAGTAGGGATGTTGAAGTCCCCCAGAACAATAAGCCATGAAGGGTGGGCTTGAAAACCACCACCAAACTCAGTCAGAAGGGACATTGTTGCACAGTGAAGAAGGTGGTACACCAAGAGAATCCATCTTCTGTTATGGCTAGCCACCTTCAAATACATGGTCAGACCCAGCAGACTATGAGATATGGTGCTGGGGACAGAGATGGAATCACAACAGATCATTCTATCTTGCTCCTTGCTCCCCAGCTTCATCTAGCCATACCTCTGTAATACAAGCCAGGTAGGCATATTCATCCAGAATCAGGTCATGGATGACAGCTGTTTTTCTATTTATCCCTCTAGCATAGAGCAACAACATTTTCAGCCCAGGGGCTGTTGCAGAGGCTAGCCAGATTATTTGAAGTGGAGGACTGTGTAGGGGTAACCAACAACCTGTGGCTTTCCTCTTTCCCTCAGTGATAGGGCTGTTTCCTCACTCTGTAGATCCCTTACTATCTGTTTATACATTATGTGTGAATTCTGCAACAGCCTTGCCTATGAAAACCCTATGGATATTCCTAGCCCAAGAAAACATTATGAAATTCAAAGGGTTGCCATAGGTCAACAGGTAACTTGAAGACACATACACATGTACCTCATGACACCATGATTCCCTTTTGTGCCATGTTTCGTCAATGTTTTCTTGCATGTATCAGTAACTCGGTGAAGAAATACAGAGAGGCAAATGAAAGGGGTACAGAACTGCCCCCAAGCTAAACCCATGCATTGGTGTTTCTAAACAAACACCACTAGAACACCAAATCCCAGGAAAAATAACTTCAGTGAACAATGAGAGTTTCTATTAGTCCTGAGCTGGAGCTGATATGCATAAAATCATGACATTGTCATCTTTTCAGTGCCAAGTTAAGATGTTTCTTTACTCCTGAGCATTTAATGGGATGTAATTGGGCAATTGTGTTGACATAATCCTAGCTGATAGTACCATGATCTGCTATTCTTGAGGAGGTTAGGTATTTATAATATATTTTTTTCTATTTTTCTTTTATTTTAAAAATAAAACACACATAATTAATTATTGTACATTTCACAACGGTTTGGATACAGTTTATACCTGTCAGGTTGAATTTAGTTTGCCTTTGAATTTAATTTTTTGCTTTCAAGTTTTACATACTTTAATTGTTCTTAAGAGTCTTTTTCCAGGAAAAAAAAGCTGTCCAAGCAATTGAAACTACTGTTACTGCTACTATTATTACTCAGAGCCTCATGATCAATGCATGGGGCATTCATCATCAAACACTAGTGTAGTAAAGGCTCAGGTTGCATACAATGGCTAACATTTGTTTTTCTCCTTTAAAGCATCTGTGGAGCCTGTACATATATGGTGTGGACTCATGGAATGGATTGTGGCTTGTTTGACAGGCTGGTAGGGAATGCAAACCAATGTCCTTTGAACAGCTGCTGTCAATTTTTCAGTGCTAATGCAAACTGAAAATGTTTCTGTTCGGATGTCCAGGTCACAGTCACATACCCTTGAATGAAAGTTGCCCAACCATTAACTATACGCAGCTGGTCATTTCAGCTACCTACCATTCTTACACCTTGTTCAATTTTCCGAAATGAAATAAAACTTTTATTGCATTAATTTCCAAAGAAATCCCATGAGACAAGTTGTTGTTTGTTCCATTTTATAGGTGGGGAACTGAAGCTGGCCTGCCAAACATCACACAGTGAGGGATAAAATATTACATTACATGAAAATACGTCTAAAAAGTTTCAAAATTTGAATGAAAAGCATTGTTGAGGGTGGTGGTAGCATATTTGAAGCAGAACAACATTTGGGCCAGAAAGACATACATACACGCTTCTCTTCTGCTTAATTTAAAAATATAGCCTCTCAAGGCTGGTTTTAACAGAAAATGTGGATGAAATTTTCACTGATTTTTTTTTTACACAAATTAGTGTATAGCATGTGTTTTGCTTTGACTATAAGTTAGATGTGGAACTGAAGGAAGGGTTGTAACATGGTGTTACAGCCTGTATACTGTTTCAGAAGGCCCCATAACAAATCCCTGGTGCCTCTACTTGAACAGTTCACACAGCAGTTAATGTGAAAGATGTTCACCTGAAAGGGAAGAATAGAATATGGAGATACCTAGATGAATAGACAGAGCTTGTATAAGGCCCCAAACTTCATTTCTATATTGGTATGCAAGTTTCTCAGGTCTTCTGCTTGCTGGCCCCCTAGAAAGAGCTTGGAAAACATTGCTTTCTGGCTTCCAGCTTCCAGTATTCCATAGGCACCATGGTTACTGGTCATGCTGACTGTAGGCTTCTGGAAGTTGCAGTCCAAAATCTCAAACTTGTATTGATGTGTCTTAGCTCTAACCATGCTGCACTTCTCGAAAGATCCTGGAAAAAGTTAGTTTTAAGGGCTTCATCCCCCAGAATACACCAGGTGCTACAGTCACTGGTTATGTTGGCTATGGGATTCTGGGAGTCTCCTCTAGAAATCCCTGTTTCCAAGCTATCTTCCTAGATCAAGCTGTAATATATTTCCTCTGCTTGATAAAAGTGCATGGAATACTTTTAAGAGATTTGTCATTGGTGTGCCAGAATAGCTCTGTATGCCAAGCTGCCAGTATGCCACAAAATATAAAAAAAATACATTTAAGTAGAAGTTGAGCCTCTCTCACCTGAAATGCTTGGGATCAGAAGTGTTCTATATTTCCATTTTTTTTCCAGATTTTGGAATATAGTACCTTTTTGAAATAGCCTCACATCTCATTCATTTGCTACTTATGTTGTGTATGAGTTGTAAGGCTAGAGAGAGACTGAGGATTTGTGAAATGGGGAGAATCCAAGTGTAATGTTTGGTATAAATCCTCACCTCCCACCATTTCACAGTCTTTCACTTTTTGCTGCCGGCTGCTCCTTCTACCCTCGAGTCAGTAGCTGTGACACTCCTCAGAGAGGAATGTGCAGGAGCACCAGAGCTGCTACCTCAAAAGCAGAAGCAGGCAGCTGGTGGTAAAAAAAAAAGGGGGGGTTTGGTGGTTTTGACTTTTTTGATTTCTGGATAAGGAAGGCTCAGCCTGTGCACTTTGATTTGGGAGAATTGTGTGGATGCCAGTTGATGCTTTACCTATAGTTGCAAAATATTTATGCTTAGTCGAAGTACCAGCTCGGTTAGCTTCTGCACATCAAATATGGAGAACAGGCCATCTTGTCTTTCATTCTAGGCAGCAGAATTTCTCAAACTGGCTATAGTCACTCAGACCATGTTATAGCCGGCATATGGTGCTAAAAGCCAGAGGAGGTGGAGAAGCAGCTATGTCAGAGCTTTCCAAACTTTTCATGTTGGTGACATGCTTTTTGAACATGCATCATTTCGCAACACAATAATTCAGTTTTACCAGCAAACTGGAGGTTAAATTAGCCACTTGTGAGAGCTATGGACACATACATAAATTGGAATAACAAAATGTATGGGGACACAACATATTTCATGAAAACCTTTAATATATTTTTAAAAATACATTATTTATAAAAAATAACATACCTTTCCAAGATTGTAGGTGACACACCTACACACTTCAGGCGACACACTAACGTGTTGTGGCACACTATTAGGAAAGCCCTGAGATGATAATATAAGATGATATGATAATATAAGATGATAAACATTACTTTCTGGTAAATATAATCAGAAATGTCTTCTCTACAAGCAGATGGTGTAGGTCAAAGTGTTTCAATGTTTGTTTCTATTCGGCTCTGTTTAGTCACTTTTGCCAGAAGAGCTTTTTAACATTCCCTTTTTCTCAATGGGAAAAGAGAAAGTGTTGAAAGGTGTTGCGGCTAGCTTAAGCTTTCTCACTACACTGTCTTGGCTCAAAGTTGTGTTGACATTTCTCAAAAAACAAAACAAAAAAAAACACAAGAACTCAGTTGATCCAGAACTTAGTTATCTACTGCATTCAGTTTTATCAGGCAGGACAAAATCAGCACAGAGATGTTGGGTGCCAGACAGAATTGTGGTTTTATTATCAGTGGAAAACTCCAGAAGCATTGTTGTGTTTTTAAAGGTCCATGCTTGTTTTCTACACTCCATATCATGTTTTTTATGGACTGAGATCCAAAGCAGGAGTATAACATGTTGAGAATCTGTAACATGCCTGTATTTGCTACAGAATTCTTCCTCCTCCTCCTCCTCCTCCTCCAATAATAATAATAATAATAATAATAATAATAATTCTTCCTCCTCCTCCTCCTCCTCCTCCTCCTTCTTCTTCTTCTTCTCTTCTTCTTCTTGGATATCTGAAGCCTAGAAATGGTCCAGTTTCCTACTTCTCTTCTGTTACTGTTCTAACATTGAAATATCCATTGACTTCGAATTATGCTAACAACTGCATATTTTGGAATGCTGGTAGTTGATTGTAGGCATGCACCTTTACAATAATCATGTTAAAAATCCAGTCTCTGGTCTTGTGGGAAAATTTTAAAAAGTGGGAAAGGAATAACATATTCTAAACACATACAAACAAATCCTGTTTCTTTTCAAGGTTTAAAAAAGATTCAATGCATATCTATATCTAAAAAATTGTTCAGATGTAGAAGGTAGCATCTAAAAAGCAAAAAGCAATTAATTAACAAAAAGTTTAAATCTTTTTAAAATGGCATGTGTATAGTGACAATAATCCTCTATACCTAGAATAGTTAAAATCTAGGTTAAGGATAAATATGTCTGAGCTAACAAACGTTACAGAATTTGAAAGAATTATGGATATGGATAATAAACATTTCAACCATTTTTACAGTATGGAGATGAAAGAGAAAAGGTCAACAAAAGTGTAATTCATTGGGCCAAAGATATTCAATTAGATATTGAAGTTTCTTTATGGAAAATCTATGGGCAATGTGCTTAGATTTTTCTTTCAATGAGAATATTCTGGAGAACTGTTTTTGACTGATGAGGGAGTTGTGTATTCCACCAGTTAAATGCATAAAATAAGCCATGCTTATAAGCCATAGTTCTGGAAATTTTAAAGAAAAAGAAAAAAAGAGATTTTTAAAATCATGTGTGGAGAGTTTTTCAATTGCCATTACCAAATTTTCTTTGGACAAAGATAAAAAATACTTGTGGAAAAATAGGACATTCAGTTAGATTACCCCCCCTTTTAAAAATGGTCATATATCTATGTTTCCGTTGAGAAAAAGCATTATATACTTGCCAGTTATTTGAACATAGCTGCTAGAGTGCACAACTCTGGAGGACACCAGATATTGGTAATACTGAAGACATCTTTTCTGGGAAGGGTAATTTCAGTTCATCATTAAAGTAAACACCTTCCATAAGATGACTCACAGTCCCTCACCATTATTTTTCATAAGCAAATAATCTACCTGCCAATGCAACCACTCAAATTAATTGGTATAAAAATGTATAATAGATAAGAGGTATATCTTGTACTTATTAATAAACAGATGCGTAGAGGCAACTTAGTGCACACCTGTTTTGAAAATATGGTCTAACAACATTTTGTGAATATCAAAAGCTTTGGCAGTTCCTTGATGGATGTTTTCCCAATAGCCCTTAAGAGAGGCCATTTCTGCACTACACTGTTATAGTGCTATTATTCCACTTTCAACATCTTGTGGAATCCTGGGATTTGCAGTTTAAGGAGGGGCATTCAGAATTCTCAGCCAGACAGCTCTTTGGCCTCAGTAAAATACAAACCTCAGAATTCCACAAGATGTTGAAAGTGGATTAACAGCACTATAACAGTGTGGTGCAGAAATGGCCAGTATTCCAGTTACCCTGACCCATCTCAGTTGCTGATATATCTCACCATATGCCATTTTTTCAGACTTTGTGGTAGCTGCTTTTAAACTGTGGAACTCCTTTCCAGGATAGGGTAGGCAAGCCTTTTTCCAGGGGTCCTTGTGTCTGCAGATGTTTTTATTCAGATGGGCTGCCTGAACTGTAAGGAAGGGGCTTTTAATGGGTGGGTACTGCTGCACTTTTTTGTTGCTGTGGTTTTAATAGTATTTAACCCAATTGCATTTTATTATGATCATTTGCTTAATCATGTTTTAAGACTGTAATCTTTAATATTTAGGTAAGCTAGCATGAGTCCTAGCCTTGGGAAGGAAGAGGAACAAATATAACACCCTCTAACTGTCCCAATTTAGCAGGTACAGCGCTGATTTATCCTTTGTCATCTCACTTTTTCAACTGCTTTTAAAATGTCCCAGTTTCTTTCTCCAACCCTTTTGTCCTCAGCTTAGTTTATTTACTATAAACTGAGTTCCAAGTGCAAAAGTAGTTTGCATTCCATTAACTCAGAAAAGAGAAGAGGAGACGCGAGGTGGAATCTTGTCCTTCCCTGTAGTGTATGTCCATTAATAACTTTTGCTATCTTGACCACATTCTGGTATTGCTTGGTCATGCATGTCCTGATTTTCACTTGAGAAATGTTCGAAGGTATGAAACTGACGTATTACATCTATCAACCAGGGGTACCTTGGGAGCTAGAGGATTCTGCTCTTGTTATACCCTTCCCAGTGAACTCTGGGGCTTTGTCTTCTCCAATTGACTCTGGAC